>CM037090.1:12779420-13379420 GCA_020916435.1 Oxytropis ochrocephala
ACAACTTGTCATTTCAATTTTGGTTGATCAATTAGAGATGGAAACGCACTCCTCATTGAGTAAAAATGTCACATTGAGAGGGAGGAGTGCATATTGGTTGAGTGGCACTAACTTGGCAAAATGTGCGCCGTTGTTGTTGGTTTGTGTGTGCAGGACATGGCTGCGCAAGGAAGGAGGAAGAAGATGGCCATTCACCGTGCAACAACTTCCGCACCCCCTCCTGAGTTTGACCTCCAGAGGTTTAGGTCTTTTGGTTGTGAAAGGTTTTTTGAAACAATTGACCCGGGGGGCAAGTTCATCAAGGAGAAGGCCCTTAAATTAGCCCCCGGTGAGTATGAGGACATCCGGGAAAATATTTCAAACCGGGGTTGGGAGCGTCTAGTTTCATATCCCAAGAGGGCAAGTAAGGCGTTGGCCTTCGAGTTTTTCACCAATGTGTTTCCTCGACCTGCGGATGAGGGGGAGAGGAGGTTTAGGAAGAAGACAACTTATGTGCGGGGTGAAAACGTCCGTTTTGATGCCCGGACCATTAATGCTTTATTTGGCATAGCGGATAATGAGGAGGTGATCTGCCGCTTTAGGGGAGAAATGACAGGATTACTATTCAGGAGGATCCTGACCGAGCGGAGGAGATCCGTGCTGCTCTTTGTAAGGAGAATGAGGATTGGGTGAGGAACGCTGCAGGCGCACCTCAGAAGATTCTTGTTAAGTCGCTCACCCCAGCTGCTAGAGGGTGGGCAGCATTTGTGTTCTCTACACTCTGTCCCTGCTCCAACCAAACGGAGCTGAACATCTACCGGGCTGCTCTCGTTTCTTGCATTATGAGGGGAGAAACCGTTAATATTGGTAGGGTACTGGAGCAAGAGATCAAAGACTTTGCTGAATTCAAGGATGGGGACTTACCGAGCTATTGGAGGCATGCTAGCCTTGTCGCCCTGCTCTGTGAGAAAGAGGGTGTGGTTGCAGAGCCCAATGAAGACACTATCCTCCCAGTGCGCATATCGCTCATTGGATTCGCTTACAGGCTTTGCTTAGAGAATGCAAATTCAGAACTGATCAAAAGAAGAACACCCCAAAGAAAGGAGGAGCATCCCGAGTTCATGCGCATGTATGGGCAAGGGCCGAGCTTTCTTGTTGAGGAATTTGGTATGGGGCCGTCACACCGCAGATTTTCAATGGATGGAGGCGTGGATTGACGCGATAATGCGGCAGTCAAAGTGCAGAGATATTACAAAGGGGGTGATTTGAGGAGAGGTCAGGAGGAGCATAGGTTTGGGATGAGAGCGCTTTGGAGAGCCATTGCATCGCAGAGTGGAGGACAGCTGGACCCTGAGGCTGACATCTTCCAGGACCACCACAAAGAGACTCGGTTTTATCTCTAATTCTCTATCTCTTTAGCCGATTATTGTGTAGTTTGATGTTCTCCTGTTAGTCGTAGTTTCTTTTGATTTTAATTTGCATTGGTGTCTCAGATGCGTAGGCCTTCCCCATTTTTTTTTGCGGTGAGGACACCGCTGTGTGTTCAAGTGGGGGAGGACCTACGGTTTTGTGTTAGTTGTGTCTTGTCTTGTGTCTTCAAAGTTCAATAAAGCAATCATGTATGTAAAAAAAAAAAAAAAAAAAAAAAAAAAAAAATGGAAATCAGCTTGAGCAAAACTTAGTGATGAATTGGTGAGGAATTGTGAGATTAGTTCCCTGGTGGTAGTTGACTTGGTACACCTTGTTTTCTACACCTCTAGCATTATCTCGAAACCTAGTGAACTAGGGATGTCTTAGCTTGGCTAGTCACAGGGACCATGCGTCTCGCCAGATTTGTACTAAAGATTTAGGGTAGCCAGTAGAAGCTAAGTTGGGGGTACTTCGGCAGTACTAAGGTCGGGCATGAGGATTGTAGGATGATCGATTGCATCGTGTGTGTTAAAGTGTGTGTGCAAAGATCGCGCGGCGTCACCCGTAACACCGTAATGTATGCCGTGTGTGTCGGCGCGTGTGTGCAACATCAGTAGCGCTCTACCCGTAACGCCAGTAGTGTATGCCGTGTGTGTGTGGTGTTAGTGTGCGTGAGTGCAACAACTGCAGCGTCTTACCCGCATCACCGTAGTGTATGCCGTGTGCGTTAAAGTGTTAAAGTGTTGTGAATAAGTGGAAAAATCCACAAGTGTGTTCTAAAGGTTAAAGTTCCCAATGCAATGATAAGTGAATCTAAATGTTAAAGTTCTAAATGGGTGCAAAGACAAAGTTTGGCGTAAATGGTGCGTGTGTGTGTTGAAATAGAGTATGCACCGATTTGAGTTTGAAATGCCTATCTAAGACCCTTTGTCGATTCCAAATCCCTCGCCTTATGTGGAAGTGTGAGCCTACCCTTTATCTTGAACCAATCTTTGGCGTGCTCGTAAGAAAGCCCTCTAGTCCTAGTTAATGTCATTTTGAAAATAGCTAAGTTCTATCGAGTTAAATGTCACACACTCACTTTTGAGCATAGTTGTACGGTGACATTATCACGTGGAGTTGCTTTTGAGAGCCAATCTGAAAGTTGTCGTTCAACCCGCTCCTATGTGTTTGAGTGAAAGTTGAATTCTTATATGATTGCTTGTTGACTTTGAGTTGTTTCAGGTTGTGAGTCGAGTCGAGCTTTGCTTGAGGACAAGCAAAAGTTCAAGTTGGGGTTGTGATGAACCCTCATCACATGATGATCTTCATCGGTTTTTAAAGAGTTTTTACACAATATTGATGATGGATGTGCTTTGAATTGGTGTGTTTTTGTGAACAAATCGTGTTTCTTTGTGAATTGCTTGTTACGCAGTGTTTATGCTGGTTTGTGTGATTTTGTGTTGCCCGAGGGACGAGGTGGATCGAAAAGACAAAGCACCGCGGGTCGAGTGGATTCAACAAAGACAAGGTTTTGGAAGATCCCCACCGAGGCGCATACACCGGGCGCTGCGAGAGAGGCGCGCAGGAAGGCGCGGCGATAGGTCGCTCTAACTCTCAAAAGTTTCGTCCTTCGTGAGAGGTGTGCGCACGAGGTTACGCGCGAGGGACCCCGCGCGCAAGATGGCGCGCAGTCTTGATCAAGCCTTGGCCATCTCGCGCGTAAGTTTGCGCGCGCAAGATGGCGCGCGCAAGTCACGTTCTTCAAATACGTAAGGCTGCGTGTTTGCCGGGGATTTTTTACTTTTGACGAATCCAAACCCTAGCACACCGGAGAGAACGCGTTGCAGCTGTTGGCTCTTGAAGATTCAAGCATTGGGAACAAGTTTGAAGCTTCGAATGTCATCATCATCATCGTTATTCTCTTGTAATTTCCCTTCTCTTTTATCTTTCATCATGTGTAACTAAACCCTCTTGTTAGTGATGAATTGATCTTGATAGAGCACTAGGTAGCCGGTATTGATCGTGTTTATTGTTTCTCTCTCATATCTTGTGAATTGAAATTTAGTTTTAACTGTTTACAATTGGGAAATTGTGAGATTATCTTTATTCGATATTTTAATGGAAGTTCTTATATTTGAATCGTAGAATTTCAATTCCTCGCACTCGTAGCTTAGGGATATTCTCCGAATTGTTGTGCGTGCGGACTCTAGCGTTTAAGGCTTGTAGGTAATTAGGATTACCTAAGGAATTAGGGGGTTTTAATAATCTATAAAGGACTAGTTACCTAAGGAATTAGGACTTAGTTATTATAACGAATTCGGTAGCAAATTATAGAGAGAGATATCCTTGATGTTAAACCAGTTACATAGTGCGAAAGCAAAAGACGTTCATCCCTAGCATTCATTCTTATCGTAGTTCGTCCACGTTTTCTAGTTTAACTTTATTTAAAAACTCCAAAAATAATTTATTGCTTTAATTCGAGCTTCATAGCTCAACCTTTTCAAACAACCCTTTTCAAATTGGTTCAATTAGTAATTGTTAACGTAATTAGTAAATTAGCTCGATCCTTGAGGACGATATCCCGGTTCTTACCGGTTTTATTACTTGCACGATTTGGTACACTTGCCAAATAGTTAACAATTATCTATTATACATTAATGTATACTTATCTCTCTTAATAGAAAGCAAGTGAACAGAATCGAAAGTGTGCTTCTGGCTGTGAGTATCCTTATAGAGGCGGTGCTACTCCATATCAACATATTGAAGAGAGATTGGTAAGGCACAATAAGCTTGATTTGTTTAGTTTCATGAAACTTTTTATAAATAGTTTCTTAATATTTGGTAAATTTAAATATAGTTGGTGGAGAGTGGGAAAGATCCTACTAAAGAAGGTGTTGAGCGACATGTTTTGTGGGTAGAGGCTCGACTAAACAAAGAAAAGGAGATTTTTGATCCTAAAACTAAGGAGGTGTCTGAAAGAATTGTAAGTATTTCCTAAATTCAAGCTCACTGATTTTAATTGTAACTTTTATGATTTTTATAATGTATTATACTTTTGTTTTGTGAATCGGAAGCCATATCACGATCGAGGTCACAGGAGAGCTCACCGATTGCTCACGAAAAGGAAATCCTTACACGTGCCTTAGGTAAAGAAGAATACTCTGGTCGCATGAAGGGGTCTTTGGATTTGGAGTAGCACCAACCGAGTACTTTGGACCAAAACAGAAAGTCTATGATGAGAATCATGACTCGTCCACCACCGAGAAAGATGATGGCATTGTATGAAAGTTTGCAAGCTCAACTTAATGATATGCGATCACTTTATGGCCATGTTATGCCACTCAAAGACCACCCCTCGCTACACATAGCGAAGGCACGAGATAGTGCACCATGCCGTCAACTAAGGTATTAATTGTTTTTATTATTTTGTGGTTTATAATTGATTTATTGTACATATATATATATATATATATATATATATATATATATATATATATATATATATATATATATATATATATATATAACATCAAATAATGTCTTTATTATTTTGTGGTTTATAATTGATTTAGGACAACAATGAGTGTGAGTGTGAATTGTATATCTCAAACCCACATGAAATGGTTGCAATTGGCTTCACATGTAACGAATCAATACTTGATGCACAATTTACCCCTACCTCCAAATCATGTTAGAGTCGAGTTGCGGTACCAATTAGGAGGATGCACCATTGCTGCTCCCGATTGACGATATTGATATCTTGACGGTGTCACAAGCGATTGGTACCTTTGTGGCATGGCCATCGGACCTTGTCGTTGTAAGTGACAATATATTTGTAACTAACTAATTATAGTTTTGTCATATAATTTCGCTAACTAAGTAATTATTTTTGTTTATACATAGATGCGCCAAAATGAAAAATCTAAGAAAGTGTCTACCGGCAAGAAAATGTCTCCTTTGAAAAGTGTTGGCAAGGAAATATCTATTGGCAAGAAAGTGTCTCGATCCACCCCTTCTACAAAAGTGTCTCAGTCCACCCCTTATGTAGAAGTTTCACAGCCTGCCTCTGTAACACCCCAAAATAATTCAATTAATTAACTTAGTTGAGTTATTAAGGGTTTGCAACATTTTACTTTTAAGTCAATAATTCATTAAGTGAAGGTTAAGCTTGTGTGGCATTTTTAGGAAAATGTTTAAGTTAGGAAAGGGTGTGGATAGAGGAAGCCCACGGCCTAATAAGGCCAAGGCCTCATTTAAGTCCCTTAGGACATATTAATTGGTGACTTCGTAGGAGACCACCACATTGCTCCAAAAATAGTTAAGTTTCCAAATTGAGAAAGTAGAGAGAGAGAGAAGTGAGACTTAGAGAGAAGGAAGAGAACCGAAGTGCGAACCAAGATGTAGCGACCGAAAAATCCGGGAAAGGATTCTTCGAAAGTTCGAAAATGAAGCCGCCACCAAATTTTAGTTTAAGGGCAAATTCGGAAAATCCCTTTAGGTTTTAAGATAAGGCGTTGTTAGGGTTCGGGAGTCGTTATGTGTGGGGAAGGTATTAGCACCCCACGACATCCTATTGTCTAATTAATTTAAGATTTATTTAATAATTACCCTTTTACTTGTAAAAAGACTTATTTAGGTTTTTGTTTTTTAGTGCTTGACGAGGGTTGAGTCTCGCTCCTACGTACCTCCAGATGCAATGGAGGAATCAAAGCCACGTAGTTCTTCCTGAAAAAGGTTTATTGGTTGGTGTTTTTTAGTGTAGGGGTCCTAGGATTCCTTGAACTGTACAGCTCACTGATTCCTAGGACGCTGACTAACCCGATTGTACAACCGACTTAGTCTCCTACTTTTTGAAAATGATTTTTGACTTTTTGAAAAGAGTTGTGAGATGAGTTGATTTTAGAATAGGTATTCTAGAACCCCTGAACTGTACAGCTCATTAGTTCTAGAACGCTGACTAACCCGACTGTACAGCCGACTTAATCCCCTATTTTTAGGAAAATGGTTTATTCGTTAAGTTTGTAGGGTTACTGAACTGTACAGCTCATTGACCCTAAAATAATGACTAACCCGGTTGTACAACCGACTTAGCCGTTTTATTTTTAGAAAAATAATTTATTTGTTTAGGTTTGTAGGGTTACTGAACTGTACAGCTCATTGGCCCTAAAATAATGACTAACCCGGTTGTACAACCGACTTAGTCGTTTTATTTAATTTCGCGAAAAAAATTTTATATTATTGTTGGAAAAGAATTTAAAAAAAAGAAAGCAGGGGTGAATATAGTAAATTGGGGTTTTATTAGTCGCAGGGGGCTGTATAAATAATAAGGAGTGTGAAAAGGATAGCCCAGTTCGCATCTGGAGGCCCAGAATGCGAAACTGGGCTCAAGCTGAGGAGGGGCGCGCGCGTGGATTGAAGGGTGCGATTAACATTCAGACTAAATAAAAAATAAAAGCCCATATATAAAGAAAAGAAACCCTAAGACAGCCAACCCTAAAACATTCATTCCCTCCTTGCCTTCCCTGTGTGCGCCACACTGAAACCTGGAGAGAGAGCGATTCCTTCGGCGAAAATGTCGCCGTTTCTTAGGGGAGAGAGAGAGCCGACCGTTTTCGAGAGTGAGGGAGAGGGGAACGACGAGGAAGATGGCGACTCCATCGGAGGTGGGTGGTGATGGCGACGGCGAAGGTGATGCCGGCGAAAACACGGTGAGTTTCGCTCCTCTCTCCCATGTTCTTCGTTCTGTTTCTGTTCTTTTGTGTTTCTGTTAGTTTTTTTTTTCTTCCTTTTTATTCAAAGATCCGACAGATCTGATGCGTTTTTTTTGCTTCTGGGTTCGGTTTTGGTGGCGTTCGGTGTGGAGGAAGCTTTGGTTGTGGCGAAACGACGGTCACTGCGTCGGTTTGTGGGTGAGTTCGCCGGAGGCTTGCCGGAGAAGACGACCGGAGGGTCGCCGTCGCCGGAGAACGTGACTACAGGTTAGATTTTTGATTCTTTTGACCCTGGCTGGTTTTTTTTCATTCTGATTCCTACTCCTCCTACTCTTCTCTCTGTTTGTTTTTACTCTATGTGATTTTTTTGCTGTTTATACTTCACATCCACTAACTTTCATTCATAAAAAAAACTATCTTTGATTCAAGACAATATTAACAGAGACAAATTTTTTAAGTACAACCTAATCTATTTATGTGAGAGTATGGAAGCCTTATTCTGATTATTAAACGACATAGAAAGTCTAACATCCACATTTCTAACGAACCATATGTGCGTAAAAGGAAAAAAAGCGTTTAAATTTAGATACCAACCTGTATTCAGATTGCTCAAAAAATAAAATGATCTCTCTACTCGCTACTTTCTTCTCTCTCTCTGTTCTCGAAGTTCTTCCTCCCTCCTTTTTTACTGCTCAGATCTACACAATCTGTTTAGTTGATTAGGGTTTCAGTGTAAAACCCTAATCCTTTTTTCGGTGATTTTTCTTACTCGAAATTCGTGTTTTTTGACTCAGGCCTAATCCTGTTTTTATACTAGAAAATTAGGTTTTAGCATTTAATTCTGTCTTCCTTGGGCTTTGACCAATTTTGACCCTCTTTGTTTTTTCAGATCTGTAGCCCGAGCCAGCAGTTGGAGCAGCTGAGAAGTCCTACTTGCACCCCCATATTTTTGCATTGCATTTTTTTTATATTATTTTCGGATCCTATTTTTATGTATTTTTTAGTATTATGATTTTTTGTATTTTGGACTCTTTGGACTATTAAGTGCTTTTAATTTCTAAATTGAACTAAATACTATTTTTTGACATTTTTTGGACTGTTATAGTATTTTTAAATTGTAAATTAGATTAAATTGGATTTTTTGACATTTTTAGACTTATTAAGTGCTTAAATAAATTAAATAAACAAAATGCGGATAAAAATAGTAATAGGAAATGGGCGCGTTAAAAACGAACGACTAGAAATATAAAAACGAACGAACCGACTCAAAACTGCGCTAAGACTAGACTAAAAATAAAAGAAATGGGCGCGTTAAAACAAACGACCGAGAAATAAGCGACTAGAACAAAAAAAGAATACGGACAAAATTGGGTATAATAAATGCCCTCTTTTATTAATATTTTACTAGAGAGTGCTTAGCTCTAGAACTTTCGTAGTAGAAATAGAAATAAAGATAAGATAGACGCTAATTTTGTCCGTTTAAGGGGGAAGTGAAGGTTTGAGAGGTAAGGGGAGTGATTAATGCTTGTTGCGTTAACCGAGAGTTGAATGAAGGGTCAACAAGGACCTGAAGGAGCACTAAGGCTCTGAAGGACCACTCGGGGTCTGAAGGAGCGACAAGGCTCTGAAGGACCACTTAAGGTCTGAAAGGCTGCCTAAGCCTTAATTGAAGGACCATCGTGGTCTGAAGGAGCGCAACTAGCTACGGTACTAATTAAACGGTCTGAGGGGGCCTTTATACTCGAGCGGCCATGATGGGTCAAGATCAGGTCTAGAACTGATATGTTGACCATGAAGGACGTACAACACGTGTCTCTTAGGTGACACAACTAGTCCGAAGGACCACGCGGGTCCGGAAGGTCCGCCGCTCGACTCGACGTTTGCGACCTGGGCCACTTAGGGCACTGAAGGAGCGTAGTGCTCTGAAGGACCACTCGGGGTCTGAGGGATCAACTTGGTGATCTGTGATGAGATATGAGATCAACGCTTAAAGCGCTGATTTTAAAGGAACAAAACATAGGGATTGACACTTGTCGTGTCAATCTGAAAACTTAGTAAGCGTATTAGAAAATGAGAAGGAAATCTTCATTTGGCGTATTTAATAATGCAATAAAATTGATATGCTTGTATGTGATGTATGCACGTGTAATGATTGACATGTGGTGGGATGATGAATGTGGGATGGATTTTTTTTTTTTTTTTTTTTTTTTTTTTTTTTTTTTTTTTATTTTTTTGGCAATATCTTTTTTTACTGTTTCATCAACTCGCGGGACTTCCAATGTGAGATATGAAGCCACCTCGTGTATTTGTACTTCTTTGGTCGATATGCCGTGCTCGTGAATTGTCATAAGAGCTGCTTTTTGTAGGAGATTGTGTCATTTCTGTGATTAGCAAAAATTTCGTAATGATAGTAATGCTTATGATTATGCCACATGTTTCACAATTCAAGATCGTTTATCATAAAACCTCATTTCAAAGAGAGAATGAAAGAAAGAGAAGGGAAAGTGTTTGATGTTTAATATTGGAAGCCGAGTATGCGTAAGGCACATCGATCAAGATTACATCGATGAATCGAGTTGAAAGAAATAGAAAAGCCAAAAATACTAAGCGGTTTGTTGGTAGCTAATCTCCTTGAGATAGCGCCATCGCTACTCATGTTCACAACCTTGATCCTCATTGTCCGACTTTCGAAGTGTTGTTTGTCTCGGTACTTTGGTCCAATCTCTTGACCCTAATTTTGCCTCGGATCGCCTTTTTTGGTTTTTCGATCCACCGGTCGCTCTAACTTTTGCCTAGGTCGCCTTTTTGGGTTTTCGACCTAGCGAGCTTATTCTTGCTTGGCTCATTTTTCTCTTTTTCTATATCATTCCTTTTTCTTGACCGCATCTGAATTGATCGGGAGGTCTTCACCGTCCGTGAGAATTAAGGCTCTCCTAGAGAACGATTTCTTCACCACGTAAGGTTCTTCGTAATTTGAGGTTGAGAATCCTTTTGGATAGGTAAGATTTCCTTAGGCACGTGTCTCTTTCTCGAAATTGTTTGAAGACAAACATTCTTAACCTTTCCTTGTTCTCATCCGATCTCATTGGTCATGACATGGGGCAACCATTTTGTTTGATGACTTCGTTTGTTGCGTTGGGTTGCCCCCTGTTGAGGTGGGAAATGAGGTCCACTCTCCATGTGAGGCCAAAGGGAGTGTTTGTGGATCGCATTCTGCGGGATCTCTTTGATATTCTTTGCTTGCTGCCACAGTTGCCCCATTTACCTTTGGGTGGTATGGGGAGGGCTATGAAAGCACGACTCGAGGTCTCCAAACAACTCTGCCACCATGATGTTTTTTTTTTTTTTTTTTTTTTTTTTTTTTTTTTTTTTTTTTTTTTGGAAGACCGTAATGGCTGACTAAATCGTTAACAATCACAGATCTTGTTACGCCGGTGGGCTTTTAATAGTCTCTTGTGACCTGATGTATCCATGCCATGACGCCACCCAATCGATAAAGATTCGTGTGAGTTTTCTTGGTTTCATTGTCCTTAATTGTTTGTATTATCTTTTCCTTCTTTCGTGCCCCACTTAGTAGACTTAGTTGCTTCCAAACTAGATTCTCATGGGGCCTCCCATCATCTTCGACATTTTCCTCGCTTTGATTAATGAGGTGATCAAGGTTATGCTATGAGTCACCGATATTGCTATTTTTGAGATTTTTGATCTGCGCATTAGTTGAAAGTGAAAGCGGATAGAGAAGAAGGCAAAGCAAACAAATGAGGAGATAGAATGAGAATTTATTAGAGAATTCAAAATGCTATTTTATTAATAATGATATTGAAATGAAACATGCGTGTTCTTATTGAAATTTCCTAAGGCCTTGGGCGATAGCCGAGGATTTGCATTACGTAAAATTACTTTGAATTGAAAATCACGAAAAAAAATCAACGAAATTTCGGTTCTTGAACTCTTTATTTGTAGGAGAAAATCGCACATGATTGATTTACACCGTCTCATGCAGACTTTGATAACTCTCGCCAATCGCTATTTAATCATCACCTTCCTCAAAGTTCGGTTGCTTTGTGTCAATGAGGTCTTGAATGATGTGCTTTAAGGGATAACAATTTTCACCGAGTGACCGATCGCCTTGCCGTGGAACTCACAAATGGCTTTTTGGGTCGTGTCCTCTTGGGAATGGAGGTTTGAATCGGTCTCATCCGACGAGGAGAAATCACATTGTGGTGATAAGTTGGGCCGCATGTGTCGCTGTATGATGTGGGAATGGGGTCATATTGGGAGGACCCTTGATGGCTTGATGTTCTTTGGAGAATTATAGTGTGAATCTCCTTGATTTTTACTATGGCGTTGACTTCCCCTTCTTCTTATTGAACATTGTAGGAGTCCCGCCGAATTATGAGTGATCTTCCCAGTCCTCATTGCATTTTCTACTCTTCCTCCTATGGTAACCATGTCCGAGAAGTTTGAAGATACTCCCCTATCAATTTGTCATAGTAGGGGATGGAAGAGTTTCCATGAACATGGCAACCATTTCTTTTTCTAATAGAGGTGGTGCTACTGTGCGGCGCCAACCCTCTCCGGTATACCGGGCATATTCCTTGAAGGACTCGTTGTCTTTTTGGTCATATTTTGCACCGTGTCCTATCGGGAGCCATATCGATGTTATATTTGTACTTTGCTTAAGAAAAGCATCGGCGGATCTTTCCAACATTGGATATGAGCATCGTTCAATGCGTGTACCACCTCAAAGTCGCCTACTAGACTGTCTTGGAAGTAATGAATAAGCGGTGATCATTGTGCGCAAATCGAGCCATTTTCCCGCAGCATATAGTCGGTGACTAAGAGGACATGTTGCCCTCGATACTTATCAAAGTCGGCACTTTGAACTTGTGAGGAATGACCACATTGGGTACGAGACATAGGTCATATCGTCCACTTATTTCCACATTGATCCTTCCACCGCTCTTAGACGCTCTTTTCTAGCATTTGCAACTTATCTCTTGCTTGAGGATCTTCACTTGGTAGCCATGAGAAAGACCGCCCACATTGTGAGGAATGGCGAGTATGATTCTTGAAGTCGATTCGAGAACTTGAGAGAGACCTTTGGTGGTGCCGAAGTTTTATGCGTTGAATCTGCTTACATCCCCATCACCAACATTGTTTCCTCGCTATTCCATCTTGATTACGTGCAAGCGCAACCCCGAAATATCTTCTTCATTGACAACACCGTGGGTCGGGCGTGTAACCTAGTGGTAGACCCCATTGAGGCCATTGCACGCCCCGAGTGTTGGGACCAGAGTTATGTGGACTCGGGTACGCTTGTGGCACAGTCATTGGTGCCCCACCAAATGTTGTCGTCGCATTCTTCTCGGTGAGAAGCTTCAAAATCTCGGTCATCCGATCTTTCAAACCCAACAATGTCCTGCATTTGTTCCTTCAGTTTTTCAATCTCATCCTTCAACACTTGATTGTCTTGGTATTCGCCATGTTCCTTGCTTGAGAACGAGTCCAATAACGATGTTGATGAACCACTTGCCTTTTTTCTCTTGTTTTTTTTCAATGCATGATGTTAGTATGAAATTAGTATGAAATGTAAATGAAATGGTAATGTATGCGCATGAAATGTATGTGTATGAGATGTATGAGATGATAACATATGATTTGATTTTATCACGTTGGGGGGTTATAAACTTTCATTTGGAGAGTAAAGAACAAAATTTGATTTTGACTTTAGCATGCATGGCTTCTCTCCAAAATAAAACTTTTAACTCCCTGACGCTCATATAAAACGTTTATTTCAATATTTTTGTGATGCAAGAAAAAGGAAAAATGCATGTAAAAAAGCTTTGCGGAATTTTGATTTTTTTGTTTTGGATAAAAGACGGTATGCATTAATGTTTGTTTGAATGCAAGGGTATAGAGCTCCTTCGTGAACCTAGGAAGGTACCTTATGGAGCGGGTCTAAAGTTTTCTTTATAGTGGACCTCACAAGGATGGTTCTAAAGGATCCTACACGTGGTTCCTAGAGCCAAGGACCCCAGTCAAGAACACTGACCCCAGCAATAGGCAAGCTATTAGAAGGGATAGCATCCTCAAAAGGAATCAAACTCTAGGTGAGATTTTCGTGACCACCCAACGAGACGTGCGTCCCCGCAGCCATCACTACGCAATCTCGTTCTAACTTAGGTTTATGCTCGAGTCCGGGTAGAGGACTTTTCTCACGTGTGTGAAGTGTAGAAGTGCAGTGTGTGTAGGAGCAAAAATAAACCCAAAGCTGCAAAACAAAACAAACATATATACAAAATATCGTCGTCTACCCTAGGGTTTACACAAATACATAACATAAATATACAAAAATAAATAAATAAATAAATAAAAGGGTAAAATTGAATTTAATCCTAAATTAATTAAACTAGGTTTTGACTCTCTAAAAATAAATACGTCCCCAGTGAAGTCGCCAAATGTAGCGAAGAAAAAAATCCGGAAAGGATTCTTCAAAGTTCAAAATGAAGCCGCCACCAAATTTTAGTTTAAGGGCAAATTCGGAAAATCCCTTTAGGTTTTAAGATAAGGCGTTGTTAGGGTTCGGGAGTCGTTATGTGTGGGGAAGGTATTAGCACCCCACGACATCCTATTGTCTAATTAATTTAAGATTTATTTAATAATTACCCTTTTACTTGTAAAAAAAGACTTATTTAGGTTTTTGTTTTTTAGTGCTTGACGAGGGTTGAGTCTCGCTCCTACGTACCTCCAGATGCAATGGAGGAATCAAAGCTACGTAGTTCTTCCTGAAAAAGGTTTATTGGTTGGTGTTTTTTAGTGTAGGGGTCCTAGGATTCCTTGAACTGTACAGCTCACTGATTCCTAGGACGCTGACTAACCCGATTGTACAACCGACTTAGTCTCCTACTTTTTGAAAATGATTTTTGACTTTTTGAAAAGAGTTGTGAGATGAGTTGATTTTAGAATAGGTATTCTAGAACCCCAATCTGCATGTACTCATTAGTTCTAGAACGCGACTAACCCGATCAGATGTACCACTTAATCCTATTTTTAGGAAAATGGTTTATTCGTTAAGTTTGTAGGGTTACTTGGTGCATGCGACTCATTGACCCTAAAATAATGACTAACCCGTTGTACAACCGACTTAGCCGCTTTATTTTTAGAAAAATAATTTATTTGTTTAGGTTTGTAGGGTTACCGAATCTGCATGCACTCATTGGCCTAAAATAATGACTAACTTGGTTGTACAACCGACTTAGCCGCTTTTATTTAATTTCTCAAAAAAAATTTTTATATTATTGTTGGAAAAGAATTTAAAAAAAAGCAAACAGGGGTGAATATAGTAAATTGGGGTTTTATTAGTCGCAGGGGTCAGATAAATAATAAGGAGTGTGAAAAGGATAGCCTGGGCCAGCATCCGGAGGCCCGAGAATCTGGCCCGGCTCAAGCCGAGAGGCGCGCGTGGATTGAAGGGTGCGATTAACATTCAGACTAAATAAAAAATAAAAGCCCATATATAAAGAAAAGAAACCCTAAGACAGCCAACCCTAAAACATTCATTCCCTCCTTGCCTTCCCTGCGGCTGCGCCGCACCAAACCTTGGAGAGAGAGAGCGATTCCTTCGGCGAAAATGTCGCCGTTTCTTAGGGGAGAGAGAGAGCCGACCGTTTTCGAGAGTGAGGGAGAGGGGAACGACGAGGAAGATGGCGACTCCATCGGAGGTGGGTGGTGATGGCGACGGCGAAGGTGATGCCGGCGAAAACACGGTGAGTTTCGCTCCTCTCTCCCATGTTCTTCGTTCTGCTTTACGTTCTTTTGTGTTTCGTTTTTTTTTTTCTTCCTTTTTATTCAAAGATCCGGCAGATCTCGATGCGTTTTTATTCAGGTTCGGTTTTGGTGGCGTTCGGTGTGGAGGAAGCTTTGGTTGTGGCGAAACGACGGTCATCACTGCGTCGGTTTGTGGGTGAGTTCGCCGAGGCTTGCTTGAGAAGACGCCATCGAGGGTCGCCGTCACGAGAACGTGTGACTCTGAGTTAGATTTTGGATTCTTTTGACCACGGGTGGTTTTTTTTCATTCCGATTCCTACTCCTCCTACTCTTCTCTCTGTTTGTTTTTACTCTATGTGATTTTTTTTCGTTTATACTTCACATCCACTAACTTTCATTCATAAAAAAACTATCTTTGATTCAAGACAATATTAACAGAGACAAATTTTTTAAGTACAACCTAATCTATTTATGTGAGAGTATGGAAGCCTTATTCTGATTATTAAACGACATAGAAAGTCTAACATCCACATTTCTAACGAACCATATGTGCGTAAAAGGAAAAAAAGCGTTTAAATTTAGATACCAACCTGTATTCAGATTGCTCAAAAAATAAAATGATCTCTCTACTGCTTTCTGCTTCTCTTCTCTCTCGTGTTTCGAGTTCTTCCTCCCTCCTTTTTCTTTGCTCGGATCTACACAATCATTTAGTTGATTAGGGTTTTGATGTAAAACCCTAATCCTTTTTCTGATTTTTCTTACTCGAAATTGTGTTTTTGACTCGTGCCTAATCTGCTTTTTATACTAGAAAATTAGGTTTTAGCATTTAATTCTGTCTTCCTTGGGCTTTGACCAATTTTGACCCTCTTTGTTTTTTCAGATCTGTAGCCCGAGCCAGCAGTTGGAGCAGCTGAGAAGTCCTACTTGCACCCCCATATTTTTGCATTGCATTTTTTTTATATTATTTTCGGATCCTATTTTTATGTATTTTTTAGTATTATGATTTTTTGTATTTTGGACTCTTTGGACTATTAAGTGCTTTTAATTTCTAAATTGAACTAAATACTATTTTTTGACATTTTTTGGACTGTTATAGTATTTTTAAATTGTAAATTAGATTAAATTGGATTTTTTGACATTTTTAGACTTATTAAGTGCTTAAATAAATTAAATAAACAAAATGCGGATAAAAATAGTAATAGGAAATGGGCGCGTTAAAAACGAACGACTAGAAATATAAAAACGAGAACGGACCGGACCTGAAAACTGCGCTAAGACTAGACTAAAAATAAAAGAAATGGGCGCGTTAAAAACAAACGACCAGAAATAAGCGACTAGAACAAAAAAAGAATACGGACAAAATTGGGGTATAACACAAGAGAAGAGGTGAAAAGAGGATTCTTAGAAGTGCTAGTGAAGAGGGTGTGTCTACGGTTGTAATCAGGTTAGGGGGCTCTTTTAATCCTTGTAATGTTTTGTGTTTGATAGTGTTTTGGTGTGAGTGGTTCTGATCACCTTGCATGTGTGTTTTTATGGGTTGTTCATGACATGTTTTGTTGTGTTTTGCTCTTGGCTGTGATCTGTGGTGAGGTAACGATGGTGGATCGGTTGGGAAAGAGAGAGGAGTGTAACACTCTCTCTGCGTTGCGTGTGATCTGAAGAGAGCTTTGCATGGTGAGGCATCATAGTGTAACTCGGTGTAGTGTGAAGAAATGAGCTTGCATGTAGAGTTAGGGAGAGGATCGGAGCCAAAGGAGTGAGTATCCGAGTGTGCATGAGTGTGGTGAGCTGGAAATGAGCTTGCATGTTGGGTTTAAGTGAGGAAACAGAGTAAACTGAGTACCCTTAAGCGTAGAGGGAGAGAAACCGAGCCGAGGAAGTCAACGCTAGAGTGTCTTAGTGATTGAGAGTCTGTTGGTGAATTTGAGGGAGAGTATGTGTCTAAACACCATTCGCGAGGGGTAAGGACGCTTAAACCGAATAGTAGGTGTTTCGCCTTAAGGTTACCGAGGTGTAGAGGTAGTGAACCGAGGTCCTCAGGCCGAGGTAGCGTCACCGAGGTGAAACGCCCAAATACCTAAGTATAGGAGAACTGAACCAGGGAATACTGAGGAGTGAATTCCCATGATGATTTTAGTGTAAAGGAGTGCGTGAATCGTGAGCGCTACTTAATTTGAGGGTTTGAGTGTAGTGAGTAGAGGTACACACATAGTGTGCCGAGGTGATGTCGAGTAAGTAGCCGAGGTGATGTTAGGCGCCAATGTTGCTTAGCACATTGTGGGACGCCACTGGGAGTGCGATTTTAGCACCAATGTGCATAAGTAAGGGAGCGATTAAGTCCATTTTGGTCCTTAGGTGACATTACGGTCCCTAAGTGTCGCGTTCGCGGTCCTCGGTGTGACAATTAGTCCACCATGGAGTCTTGAGGTGATTGAGAGGTCGGTTGTAGGTCCTGTGGTGATTCTACCGGTGTAGTAGGGTCGACCTTAGCACTGTGATGATGTCTAGATGGTGTAGACGTCAGTGTGAGCGACAAAGTAGAACGACGGAGTAACGACGGTGTAAGCATTCACATGCGTTATGTTTGATTGGTGTGTGATTGCATTTGTCATGAAGTCACATATTCATGTGCATATAACGACGGAGGAGGTTTCGACCTCAGATGTGGTAGGACTTCGGTCTCCATATCAAAATAACGACGGAGAACGACGGAGAGCCGATAGGCTAAATAACGACGGTGGAGGTACCTCATTGCATAATGCCCTGTGGTTGGGTTGCATTCATGCATACATTTCATAATTTAATGTGTTAAGAGCTGATTTATAATTGTTGTGATTGTTTGAACTATCGGTGAGTGTTGTTTTAGCTGAACCGAGGTGTTTTAGTGCTATCTCTAACCTTAAGTTTTCTTCACATTATATTACTTGTGTTAAGAGACTCACCCTAGCTGCTTTATGTTGCTTCTCATGTCGGCAACTTGCAGGTACACATGAGTGATGGTTGTGCCTAGCTCAAGTCGGTTGTGTTCGCTCCAGTCGTGTGTAACACCGGGTGGGCCGAGTAGATTTTAGTACTTTGTTATGCCGATCTTGTGTATTTTCTCGCTAGATAGTATTGTGAATCTGAAAACTATCACATTTTGTTGTAACTTATACTATGTATTATGACTTGATGCTTACTGGCCGAGGTGCCTTATATTGTGGGCTTAGACCCTTTGTGCCGATGTGATGCGCATGATTGCATGCTTAGTAATGTCTTTGTGCAACTATTTGAACTTAATTGAATTTCTGCTTTCCTTTTAAATCATCAAATGTAGCCCTCCTTTGAGTGGAATTTTGAAACTCGATTTTAATTTAGTAGAACCGAATTGATTAGATAAGGGGTGTTCTGACCTCTCCTCCAAAAGTGACCGATCACCCTCCTCTTCTCGCCAAGTGACTCATCCCTCCCCTTCTCCAATTGTGTCTCACTCTCGCCTCTTCCCTCTTCCATTAGTGAAGCTTATATGAATATTGGTCGGTAAGCCGACGCAGACGAGAAATACATGATGAAGGAGAAAGTCCTTATCATAAATTTTGATGAAGAAGTTTTTGGAGCTAAGCGGTCCTCAAATAGTCGGACGTGAGGATATCCGTCTTTGTATGTGATTCGGATGAGGCAACCTGGTATTGTTATGAATATATATATGTCGTACTATGTAATTTATTATTTGACATTGTCGATTTTATTTTATTATATCGTTAATTTATATATATATATATATATATGTTTATATATCTAAATGTAGGTACTTGTGCGAGGGACATTGTGGTCCCTTCCGAATGCAGACACATAGATATTTGTTCTTGTGTCCTAAAGTACAACCTTTCATCAAGTGAATCCCACCGCCAAATTATGAATCACTTGTGGAACAAAACCAGTCATTGCTCAAACTTATGTCAATGAGCGCTTGATGAAGCTCAAAATAGAAGTCATGATGCCTTACTTCTAGCACTGTTAATCTAGGGTAAGAATTTTTACTCATTAATTCTTATATAACATGCATTTTTTTAATAGTAGTCAATTACTTATTCGTAAATTTATTTTGTAGGAGACATTGGGTTTTGTTTGCAATTAATCCTAGGAAAAAAAAGCGTGTATTACCTTGACTCACTTCAAAATCATTACAAAAACCACATGGAGTTTGTGGAGCTTTTAACAGTGTGTTTATTTTGTGTCATTCTGCATATTTCTTACTTTTACTTATATATGTATATATTGTTATTAATATAGTTATATGACATTCTATTCAGTAACTTTAAGGACATATTGGGGAGTGGATAAATTAACGGTCAAATGGTTACCAATAATTGTAAGTTTCTAACTTATACATTACATTATTTTGTCAAAAATCGTATTCAACTCAATTTAACAATTAACTAATCTTATGTTTTGTAGTGTCCTAAACAATTCAATAACATTGATTGTGGGTATTACGTCATGAAATATATGAAAGATAGTATTACCCAAAAGAAAACGACTATCCCCCGTCAGGTATCTACTTATAATATATTTTTATATGATTTCGATTTAATAGTGGTTCTTTCCAATATTTAACCATTTCAATTCTAATTTTATTTATTTATATAATTTCAGTATTTTAGCGATTGTCAAAGCCGGACATACTCTGTTGAAAGCGATTCTTGTCGAGCTTAGGGAGAATGGTGCGATTATGTCTCCCGCTTTTTTTAAAGTTTCATTTGGATACATATAAGTTAGCCTAGCTAGTTTTTGGTTCATAATATTGTAACTTGATAGCTTGTTTTGGATACATATGAATTAGATAATGAAACTTCTTAGCTATTTTGTTTTGGTTCCTCTTATGTAATTTGTTTCTCATTATATGTAATTTGGGTTCCTCTTAGCAATTTGATTCTCATTATGTATTGGATTGGATTGGTACATGCATGTAATTTGTAAATATAAAAAGAAAAACACACAAAACAGAAAAAAATTTAAATTTTTTTGACAATATTCAGCGCTTTTAATGAAGCTACCGAGTATTTAATAACACAAATAGGCAATATTCAGCGCTTTTAATAAAGCGCTGGGTATTTAGTAACACAAATAGGCAATATTCAACGCTTTTAATGAAGCGCTGCGTATAAGGGGTAATATTCAGCGCTTTTTAAAAAGCGCTAAGTATCTGGGAGGACGCTTTGGATATATTCAGCGCTTTTTAAAAAGCGCTAAGTATCTGGGAGGACGTGTTTTGCAATGGGTGGCGCTTTTTAGGAAGCGCTGCCCATTGTTGGAGTGAATAGCCGGTGACGCCACGTTAGTGGCGCTCAAAGCGCCGCCCATAGATGAAAAAAACGCTGCCCATCTACTAGATCTGTTGTAGTGTAAGATGCTTGCTCATCCGAGTCATCTCTGTGATAATAGTTAGCACCTCGTGCTGGTTCATCACCGAACAAAGCAGCCTCTAACGCACTATAATTTAGATCAATATTATTGAAGAGATGGGGTGATTGCTTTGAGAGAGAGGATACTCTTGTTGGGGTTGATCACATACTTCTGCTGAGGTGGTGATCGTGCCGGGGAAGATATCTGGGGTGGATCTCTTTGCCGCCGGGTGGTGATTGGTCTTTGGGGAGGATGCAGGGGAGGATCACGATGATGAGGTGGATACCGCTTTGGGGTGATATCTTCTTTGAGAATAATGGGCCTGTGGATACTGCTGAGGGTACGGAGGATACTGAGGCCAAGACTGCGGCTGGTAGGAAGCCATATGTGATGATGATGATGATGATGATGGCCTCGAAGGATGGTTCATCTGAGCCATCAACCTGCTTGAATGCGCTCTCTCGCTTCTCTAGCTTGCTCGGCCAGTAGCGCTCCTCAGTTATCCTCTGCAGCTCTTCCATTTGTCGTGCATGTTGCTCCGCCTGCTCGTTCAATCTCTGGTTAAATTGCTGGGTCAATTGATCTAGCACTACGTTGGGAGCAACATAAGAACGACCAGTACTCTCTGTCCCCGAATATGATCGACTCGGCAGAATGCTTTCCTTGAAGAACTTGGGTCCCATGCTACCAGATCCTGTCAAACGATCACTCTTTTGTGGGCCAACTGCTCTATCCCAAATAGAGCGAGCCACTCTAGCCTCCTCCACAGGATCGACTGACCCACTGCTCTGCAGCTGAGACTCACGCCACTCGGCCATCCCAGCATCATAAGCATCCTAAAAAAACAACAGATAAATAAATAAATATTAATAAAAAAACAATATATATATATATATATATATAGTATTTAAAGATAAATAACTAATAACATAATGTAGTTTTACCTGAATCCTCCTCGCCCTATCGTGGATAAATGTATCATCCTCCTCTCGCATATACAAGTTGCGATGCAACTCAGGCAAACTGACCTCCCGTCCAAGTTCTTCCTCCTAGATACATAATTTTATTATTTACTAACAACTACTTAACACATAGTTAATAAATTTAATTAATTGATGAATATAAGTAATAGTTATAAAATTACGTACCATGCGCTGGTGATGAGTTCCAGCACTAACACATCCACCTGTGTGATTGCAGTAGCCGGCATTTTCAGAAGCACGGTTCTTCTTAGCTTTCTCTTGTTTATTTTTAAATTCATCCGTGTTCCAATACTCGACCCGTTGTGCATAAGCCTCTGGTCCCATAAAATCAGGTTTTGCCTTTGCTTTCCGTACACCCCGCAGTACTTCAAAGTATCTATCACTGCATCTCTTGTTGAACGCGCTCAACATCTTTCTGTTGCTCCGGTAACCATGTACATTGTTCCTATTTAAAAAATTAGAAGAATATTGTTAATACAGACAAATTAAACAATTCAATAAAATAATTAAAATTAATTATTTCGTAGAACTTACCAAGAAAGAATCGAGCATGGCCCTAAAATAGTCTTTGTTATTATCTTCTTTATCTTTCTTAACAAAGATCCAATTTTTCCAACCTTTGAAGAAATTCTCACTTTGAATTGCGTTTATGATCATGTGCGCGCAGCTTTGAAGGAAGAAACCTGAAATTTTTTAAAAAAGCTGAATATTTTGGACCACGAAAGTAGTTGTATAAAAGGCAACAAAAAATTAATAAATAATTATATACTTACGAATCTCCTTGAGGCACCACGATGACACGACCATCTTCAACATGTGATGGCAACCTCGGAGCCGTCGGTGACTATTTCAGGATTAATGAAGGTGGAAGTGATGAAGACACCACGATCGGGGATGGAAGACCGATCGATAAGTCGAGAAGACACCACAACCGGCTATGGATGTTCCGATTGATAAGTCGGGATGAGCGCCACGGTAAACCGATAAGCTCTAAAAACGGCTCAGAGAACCATAGAGACACGTCTCAAAATTTTAACTCAAAATTCAACTTTTTTTATTTCATAAACTGAGCTACAATATATAGAGAACCTGAGGCCCATTTGGCCCATTTGACTTAATAAACTCTAAAACTAAAATACTCAAATATCACTTAATTATTAATTTTCAGATTTGAGTTTAAAATCAAACCAAATCTGAATTAATAAACAAAAATCATTAAATCCTAATAAATAAAATAAATGGCATTTATAGCCTTTACTAATGAAAAGAATCAAATCATTGAATCCTAATAAAGTAATTAAATGTAATTAAAATTGTTTAATCTTTAAAATCAAACAGAGATTCCTCGTAGAATTCCTTCCACATGCTCAAGGAACTCATACTCTCATCATTCTCCCTTTCTTCGAAAGGATTTGTCCTCAAATCCAAACCTGCATAATAAATTAAATGGTTATATAAAAAATTTCTACAAGTTTTCACCCTCTTTCTTTTTAAATTCTTCTTTCTTTTCCTTCTCCTTCTCAAACTTGCAATCTCTCTCAACATCACCAACAATATTTTTTTGTACTTCTTCCTCTGTTTCTTTGATTTCTATCAATTCATCTTTCTTTTCTATCTCTATTTCTTTTACCACATCTCTACTATTGCTTGCCTTTTTCTTTCGAAGCACACTCCAATTCCTCTTGTGCTTTACGGAGATGCTCACATAATATTTCAGAAATATCAACCATCATTTTTTCTATTTTCTCATCTATTCTTTTTTCTCTCAATTTCTTTTCTCTGATGTATATTTCATAATTCCTTTGCCTTTCCTCCATCATGAACCACACAAAAAGAAAAAATTCTAAACAAACAAGAAACAATGATTAAAAAAAGTGCCTTTTTTTTGCCCTTTTTTTCCTTTTCTTCTTGTCTTTTTTTTCCTTTTTTTTTTTGAATTTTCAAATTTTTTCTTTTTTTTTTTGACTTTTTTTTCAAACTAAAAATAAAAATAAGATGAACTAAAATTTAGAGACTAAAATTGAAAAGGATAGATAACACCTTGATAGAACCTAAGCTCTGATAACAGATGATGGCAACCTCGGAGCCGTCGGTGACTATTTCAGGATTAATGAAGGTGGAAGTGATGAAGACACCACGATCGGGGATGGAAGACCGATCGATAAGTCGAGAAGACACCACAACCGGCTATGGATGTTCCGATTGATAAGTCGGGATGAGCGCCACGGTAAACCGATAAGCTCTAAAAACGGCTCAGAAGAACCAAAGAGACACGTCTCTAAATTTTTACATAAATTCCAACTTTTTTTATTTCATAAACTGAGCTACAATATATAGAGAACCTGAGGCCCATTTGGCCCATTTGACTTAATAAACTCTAAAACTAAAATACTCAAATATCACTTAATTATTAATTTTCAGATTTGAGTTTAAAATCAAACCAAATCTGAATTAATAAACAAAAATCATTAAATCCTAATAAATAAAATAAATGGCATTTATAGCCTTTACTAATGAAAAGAATCAAATCATTGAATCCTAATAAAGTAATTAAATGTAATTAAAATTGTTTAATCTTTAAAATCAAACAGAGATTCCTCGTAGAATTCCTTCCACATGCTCAAGGAACTCATACTCTCATCAACATGTGTCGGCCGTAAGTCATCCCCGCCAACAGTCACCGGAAGAGGTGCACAACTACTACTACTCGCACCATCTGTGTTTGGCTTTGGCAAATATCTGCCAAGAGGAACAACACAACGGCGCGTCCTATGACGGCGCGTTAGGCGAGTAATAATCTTCTTCCTCCCACCTGCCGTATCCGCGACAGGTGGAGTAACATCGTGTGTGTCGTCACGATCAGATGAGGATCCAGATGATGACATACCTGTATATATATATATATATACATACATTTAAATATTAAAAAAAGAAACATGTATATATATTGCATAAACATTCGTACAAATATTCATACAAAATAACCATAAATATCCATACTATTACGATTACTAATTAAGTACCAAATAAAAGCGAATAACTAGAAAAACTAATTTGAATCCCACTCATTCTCAAAATCATCATCATCGGATGAGCGGGAATTCTTGATACACCAATATGTTCTTCTCGCATCTTCATCAAGATCTTCTTCGTCATCAACTTCATCGCTGGTGTTTGGTTGATCACATAAACGAGTAATGGGTTCCACTTGAATCACTTCATTTACATTAGACATCACATCCATTTGAAATGGGACATCTTCCGATTGTGTCATTTGTCTCAATCCGCCTCTTGGTTTTGTCTTAATTGCGACACACCAACCACGCCTATCATCGCGTTGATGGATAAGTGGACATAATAGACTTGTCTCACATTTTGAGCAATGACGAACGAATCATACGATCGATATCTACTACTCATTTTAATGTCGATCGTATTTGACTTTGGATTTACCCTTGTTCCTCGAAAGCGCACGGATCAAACCAATTACAATAAAAAGCACTACCGTCCGACTATAGTCTAGATAGAGTACGCAACTTCAGTATATGTGTTGAATCACACCATAAAAATCACCTTCACCACCTCCAGTGACACCCTTCATGAAAACTCCACTATTGATTGTTTCTCTGCCCTGTGTCCATTCATTATTGTGAAATTTGTATCCATTGACAAAGTATGTGTGCCATTCTTTAACACATCTTCGAGGACCGTCGATAAGTTCCTCAAGTGTTGGTTGGGAGGAGTTGGTGGGAGGGCATAAACACGTTGCCTAAACCACATTGGAAAATGTGCATTAATATAAGCCAAGATTGTTCTTCACTTATTTCCTCAGATGACAAGAATTCCCTAAAAAAAATAATTAATTGTTACACATTTGTCTACTTTTATTGACTTAATTAAGATCTCTCTCTCTCTCTCTCTCTCTCTATATATATATATATATATATAGTTAATGTTGAGGAATACATACTCAATGAATGGTTGCACCTCAAGATGCAGGTTTATCAACACATGAATATGTGTTTTGCCTTGAACTCTTCCTCTGTCAGCCAGTGAATTGACTCCCTCCCAGATGGACGACCAGGTAGACAAAAGACAGACAAAGCTAATTCATGTCTAGGACATTCAACATCCATTTCATTTCGACTGCTTCTTGGAGCAAATTCATTCTTGAAATAATAAGAACAAAAGTTGGTTGTTTCACGGTGTAAGTATGAAGAACATATCGATCCTTCAACTCTAGCTTTGTTTTTCACCGATCTTTTTGAATCACCCATGAACCTAGATAAAACGATATGTTAATTAATTAATAATGTTATTTTTTAAACTTCCTTTTATATTATAATAAATAACTGACCTTTCAAACGGATACATCCATCTGCATTGGACAGGTCCGCCAAGTTTAGCTTCAGATGCGAGATGCACCGTAGATGCTCCATAGAATCAAAGAAACCAAAGTGAAATACTCTCTCCAACTTGCATAAGATAAGTGGGATGTCTTGTTCCATTTTTGTAAGATCATCAACTTTTAGGGTTCTGAACACAAATTCTTAAAGTATGTACTTATTTCAATTAGCGGGTTCAAAACGTGTGTTGGCAACGAACTAAAAGCGATGGGAAGTAAGCACTCCATGAATACATGACAATCATGACTCTTCATCCCATGCAACTTCCCATTATCCACATCCGCACATCTAGATAAATTGGAAGAATAACCGTCTGACATTTTCAACTCTTTTATCCACTCATAAACTGCTTTCGCTTCTTCCTTAGATAAAGTATAATTGGCTTTGGGTTTCAATGTCCTAGTACCTTGCTCAACCAACAACAAATCCTTTCGTCTACAATAATGAGCTATGTCCTTCCTAGCTTTCTCATTGTCTTCGTTTTACCTTTCACGTCCATGACAAAGTGTTAAATATGTTATCAAAAAATTCTTCTCTGTATGCATTACATCCAGTTGTGTCTCGATGAGATTATCTTTCCAATAGGAAGTTCCCAAAAGATACTTCTCTTTGTCTAGTTGTGCCATTGCCCATAGCCTTCGGGACGAGAAACAACACCACGCTACGACTTCCAATGGAGGGATGTCTTTAACACTGCCCCAAACTTCCTCCGGTGTCAAACTATGAGGAGGTCCACTTGTTTCAACATGTCCTTGATGAATGCATATTTACGCTTTCTAAATGGGTGATCCATAGGTAAGAACCTACGATGCGAGTCAAACCACAAAGTTTTCCCTCCGTATTTAAGAGTGAAAGCCCTTGTGTCAACCATGCAAATCGGACACGCCATCTTACCATGTGTTCCCCATCCGCATAACATTCCATAGGCGGGAAAGTCATTAATTGTCCACATCAAAGTCGCCTCATTCTCGAAATTTTGTTTGCGTCTTTGCATCATAAGTTAAAACACCATGCCACAACCTTTTAGGTCATCAATCAAAGGTTGCAAATATATGTCAATACCAAATGTTGGATTGCTTGGCCGGAATAATAGCATTTAAAAACATGTATGGTTTAGACATACACATTTACAGTGGAAGGTTGTATGGGGTAACAATAATCGCCAACAAGAATACGGTGATGCCGATGTTTGAATATAGGGTGTGAAACCATCGAGCATAAACCAAGCCGAACATTGCGTGGATCATCGCAAAATCTGGATGAACACGATCAAAATGCTTCCAAGCTTCACCATCGGATGGGTGACGTAATTCACGGTAATTGTTTCTATTTTCATGGTGCCACGCCATTTTACCAATGATGATGTAAACATCCTCTGTAGCCTTGGTATAAGCGGCGAGATAGAACATTGCTTTTAAATGGAACCGGTTTGCCTCTGCTCATCCTCTCCTCGCGACACGATAGCGTGGCTCTCCACACAACTTGCATTCCGTCAAATTTCCATCATTTATGCCAAACTCATTATTATAATAGAGCATGCAACTGGACACACAACAATCAATTCTTTTAGATTTTAAGCCAAGCTTCGATACAGTCTTTTAGCATCATAATAACTCACGTGGCAAAAGTCCCTTAATAGGGGTTGCATCCAACATCATTTTGGTCATATATTCCATGCACAACTCGACAACATTAAATTGAGACTTAAGACCCAACAACCGAACACACATTGATAATTTTGAGTCTTTAGATCCTTCAAATAATGGTTTATTTGTCTCACTCAAATACGTGTAAAACAATTGTGCTTCCTCATTAGGAACTTCTTCAATCATATTCCGGTTCTTCAAAATCCAAATTTACTCCAACGGCATGAGATATCATTCCCGATAAACATCTAACGCGGTTGCATGATTTGGCCGATCCGCATGTGGAAGCTACTTCTTCAACCGGAACATTAGTACTTGAAAGATATACTTCAACCGAACATTAACTCATACAGAACGGCTACGCGCAGTACCCTGTGCTACTTACGTCGTGGCGACTCCATATCCAATAATCTGGCCTAAACCCATTATTGTACAAATGCATTCTGACTTCATCTTCATTTTTTATAAATCGAATTGAACATTTCGCGCACGGACATCTAATTCCCCCTTCTCGCGCAAATCCTTCGTCACGCTTAGCACAAAAAATAAACTCTTCTACTCCGTCTGCAAATCGTCTCTTTAAACCGCTTCTTCCAAGAAATAATCGATCATACATCCAACTACGATTCATGTTTTCTAAATCCTAGTACTACGTGTGCTACAATAAAAATTATCATAAACAATAACTATTACTTTTCATTTCATAAATAATAAATCAAACTTTATATTTTCTTACTTACATATTCATACACATACATACGCATACACATATACAAATATCATATGATCATATACATACACATACACATACACACATACAAATATTTACATACACTAACAATGTAAACATTACATTAATTAATTATAATATAAATAGAATTTAAATAATTTAACACATTTTATATATTATGTTATGGTAAACGTTAATATTAGTCATTTTAACTAACACTCTATTAACTAACAACATAAATAATATTTTAACACATAAATATAACAATAAATTACATATCATACCTACTTAAATGAAAATAAATTACATACAATAACTCTCTTAAAAATGATAATATAATGAATTTTCAAAAATATAATAGATTTTAACAACTTAAACAAAAAAAATGATAATATAATGAATTTTCAAAAATATAAAAGATTTTAACAACTTAAACATAAAAAATGATAATATAATGAATTTTCAAAAATATAATAGATTTTAACAACTTAAACAAACAAAATGATAATATAATGAAATTTCAAAAATATAATAGATTTTAACAACTTAAACAAAAAAATGATAAAATAATGAATTTTCAAAAATATAATAAACTTTAACAAATTAATCAAAATAATGATTGTACAATGAATTTTCGAAAAACTAATATATTCTTGTATTTCACAATTATCTAAAAAGTATTAAAAACATAAATTAATAATTAATAAATAGATATAATTTATTTTTTAACTATATAATTCGTATTTCCTCTAAAATATTAACAAAAATTAAAATTTAAAAATATATTAATTATTTTATTTTGGATTTATCTATTTTTTATTAAAAAAATATTAAAATATCTATTTTTTATTAAAATAATATTAACAAAAGTTTAAAAGTAAAAAAAAAATTAAATACATTAATATTTATTTCTACTAATTTATTTACTAATATTAAGTAATTAATTACTAATATTAACTAATATATTATAATATTTCATATTTTTTAAGTACTCTATCATTATATTTCGTATTTTCTAAATAGAAATTTAAATTTAAAAAATATTTTATTTATTTTATTTCGTTTTATGTATTTTTAAAAAAAATTAATATATGATTTGATTAATAAGTAATTTCGTACTTATATTATCATAAAAAAATATTAGAAACAACTAATAACTTCAATAACTAACCGGTGATGCTGAGAAGACTCTGACTTGATGCTAAACCGGAGTCCTTCCAATAAACGAACAAAACTCACCAAACTCAAACAACTCCTAAACAAACAACACAACAATTAGTAAATAATAGTTTATAACGAAGCATAAGCTAAAATAAAGTATAAACTAAAACAAACCTTCAAAAGTTTGAGAGAAGAGAAGAAAAAACTGAATTTGATAGAAGATTGAGTGAAGAAATGCTAAAGTTTATGAGAGTGGAGAATTTGAGAATTTGATAGAAGTTTAAGAGAGAGTGAAGGATGAATGAATCGGAATAAATAAGAAGTGAATGGAAATAGCCGTTAACCGAGGCTGTCATTTTCGGCGGATTGGATACATTTTCGGCGGATTGGATGCGTTAACCGAGAGTGTCATTTTCGGCGGAATTCCTGTCATTTCCGGCGGATTTGTTACGCATCAAACGAGGCAGTCGTTTTCGGCGGAATGGCTGTCATTTCCGGCGGATTTCAAAATTCAAATATCCCGCCTGTTTTCTTATATGCGTTTCCGGCGGATTTTGTTGTCGTTTTCGGCGGAATAATTTTTTTTTTGTCCGAGAATTAATTACTCTTTTATAATCCGCCAGAAATGCATCAAAATCCGCCAAAAATGTCACAAATTCCCCCGGAAGTTTCTGGGGGATTAAATCCCCCACAAATGTCAAAAATCCGCCGGAAAGTTTCCGGGGGATTAAAATCCGCCAGAAAGGTTTGCCTTGGATTTTCAGTTTTTCTTGTAGTGAATTACGTTTTGATAATAAAGTCATTCCTCTCCAATCTCTTCTTCATCAGATCAAGACCTCAATTTCTCTCTCCAGTTCCTCCTCGCATGACCACATGTACAACACTATGACTTAGCTCTCTATTTTAAAATCTTTTCGTGTCAAAGACAACCCTAGGAAAGCTCAAGATATTATTCAAGTAGATTGGAAAGCCCCTTTTCGTGGATGGTTCAAATGTAACACTAATGATGCTTCTAAAGGCTCTTTTGGCCCTTCTTCTTGTGCTGTCATTTTTCGTGACTATAGAGCCTCTATTGTTGGTTGTTTCACGTCTTTTTGGGCAGTGGCACTACCATTGATTCTGAGCTTTTGGCAGCCATGATTGCTATTGAGACTGCCCTATTATAGGGGTGGCAAAAAATCTGGCTTGAATGTGATTCCTCTTCTATTGTTGTTGCGTTTAAGAAGAAAATCGCTGATTTGCCACGGACATTTCCGTCGCAAATGTACAAATTTCCGTGGCAAAACAACATTTGCCACGGACAAAAAATGGTGGCAAAAACGCTCGTCGCAAATCGTTTGCCACGGACTTTTCCGTGGCAAATTTTTTCGTCGCAAACCCGTGGCAAATCCATCGCAAATTTTCGTTGCAAAGTCGTGGCAAACTCTGACACCTTCCGTCGCAAATATAAAAAAAAAATTAAAAATAAATAAATCATACAAGCATGAACCTGAAACAACTTATTAAACGAGACAAGAAAAAGCAAAAATGATGTACTCCACTCCATACCAAGGTCAAATAAGCAGAAATTAACACTCAAAAACACCACAACTCGCTCCATAACTAAAGGAAAAAAAAACAAAACAAAACAAAAAAAAAGATAAATATCGACAAATAATCACATCGGCTTATAATAACTCTTAGAAGAATCTTCAAATGCCGAGGTGGATCCATTCTTTTCTCGACTCTACATTAACTATTTCTTGTCTTGCATCTGCAGATGGTGATTCATTCACCAAGGTAGCATCAAGAGACTTGGGTAGTGTAATCTGTGCCAAATGTTATATCACCGGCCTTCTCTACTGCTTTGTACAAAGAAATTCAAAAGTTCAATTTTTGCTCACATTTGTGTGTTTGGATTATAAATTGGTATGAGGAAATAATATTTTTTAAGCATCTTTCTAAATGGGCTATGCAAAAAATTAATCTTTCCCCCATAAAAAGCTGAACCAACATGCTAAATATCTGGAACAACCATATTGGGCATGACATCCTGTTCATGACCAACCCTATTGACTGAACCAACCATATTAATCTTTCCCCCATAAAAAGCTAATCTTTCCCCCATAAAAAGCTGCCAATACTCTACACTTTTATCAAAATCAACAGGACCAACCATATTGACTGAACATCCTGTTACTGCTTGGATACATCCTGTTCATGAATCCAGAAACCGGTTCCATTCCAGCTGAATATCTGGAACCATTCAAGTTCTGCAACAAAGAAATCATATTTAATTTGAATTTTGAATTGATTTGCATGTAAAAGTAAAAGCCATAACTTTTAGCTAGGACAGAGGGAGAGGAAACTATCTATTGCAGAACATCCAACATGGGTAGATAACTGTGATTTGTGATGATGAGATTGGATAAAAATGCAAAATGATTTAGACATGTGTCATCAACAGCTATCCCAATAGCAATAACAGAGATGATATAAGAGGCAAGTTGTTAGTTAGGTAAACATAAAAAAACTCAATTACTTCAAGCTTCACCAATTTAAAGGCAGCCTTACCTATTGAAGATGGATTCTAATGCAATTCTGAAAGCTCCCATGCCCAGACGTTCAGAAGGAAATTTAGTCTACCTTTTGTGAGACCTTGTCAGTGAGTATAGTAGTATAATATTTTAAATGGGATCCATATATCGGTATCAAAATACTTATCTGTAGCAAACATTAACCAACCTGATACTCAAGGTCATCATTTGCAAAATATAAATGTGGTTGCATTCCAACATTTCTTCCAGGAAGGCCTCCTGTTTTCAAGATGTCACAGTGGATCAATGTTTTCAAAGCATGATGCATATTCATCTATTGGAAGAACATTTCGAAAATAAAAATCAACACGAACAAAAAATAAGAGACATTGAAGATGAAGTTAGATGATCATTCAACAAAATCATCAAAAATCGCACAAGCCGCTTATCTTAAAAGTTAAAACCTCACTTAAAACCATATTCGGACATCACAACAAAGAGGTTCCCCTTTTCCCACAAAGAACAATGAGTTTATTCTCATATCCGATAAACATAAATTCTATAAGATAGATATAATGCAACAAAATAGTCCTCAAGACTCAGAGTGCATGTTAACCTTGACTTGTTTTCAAAGATGAAATCATACACAATCGATCGGATAAAACGCATATGCATACCTATTGACCAATTGTCTAAATGGTGAATGGCCCTGTAAAACCTGCATAATGTTCGCATTTCATTAAGGGAAGAACCTCTGCAATTTATTTTTAAAAAAATACAGGACAACAATGTGAAAAAATAGTCTCATGCTCCGACTTTTGAGAGAGATATGCACGCAGAAAATCGACCATAAAACAGAACCACACAAGAATATATCACCTTCAAGAGAAGAAAAAGAATCGTCACTTACTATAGATATTTCCAAAATCAGTAATTTCAACTTCTCCTAACCAAACTTTCCAATTCTAAAAGAATTTTGGATGTTTTTTATGTTCTTCAGATATTAAATGCATTTACGGTTTCATTTTTTTCAGTGATGCATTCTTTATTAATAGGGGTAGGGTAAAGCAAAAACTCTTTCAACATACCTAGATGAGACATTTATACCCAATTGTTGACTCAGCTCAGAGGCTCTTTTAGCTTCAGGATAGCCACCACCTGTGTGAAAATGAAACTAACATTATAACAGGTGACCTATTATTTCATAACAAAACTAGTGCTCCTTAATTGGACCACATCAATGCAAAAACGAATTTCATATATAATCCATCTAAAGATTCTGAACCGCATTGCAAGAAATGAACAAATTTAGGAACAATGGTAAACAACACAAATAAAATTAGAGGAAGAACTCACCATTGGTTAGGAAAACGTATGGGATTTTCAGTCTACCTGAAAATATAACCAGATCAACAAAGGATATTAAAAGCACAAGCGCAATTCGATGAAAGGAAAAATCCAGACATGGGAAACTACCAAAACAGGAAATCCTTATCCCCAAGAATGACAGCTTCTATTTTCGAACAGAAATCGCTAAACAATGAAACCCTAAATCAAAATAAAATCCCAAAACAGGAAGAGGGGAAAATCAAACCCTAAATCCTATAAAATGTTAAAATATAAATAGCTTAAAGCTAAAGAATCGATTGCTATAGAGTCACAGAGAAAATGAAATACCTTGTCAACGGAGGAGAACGGTGGCGGCCGAGGAGGGCAAGGCGAATGCAGAACCACGAGGATGGCTGGGAGAGGGAGAAAGAGAGGATGCGACGGGAGAGGGAGAAAGAGAGGACGCGACGAGAGAGGATGGCTGTGGCTTATCGTCGGAGGAGGGCGGTGAAGGACGGAGGAGGGCGGTGGAGGACGGAGGAGGGCGGTGGAGGACGGAGGTCGTGGTTCTGAGGTTTCACGAGAGCGTGGGAGGAGAGCAAGGAAAACTCGAGAGAGTTGTGGTTCTGAGGTTTCACGAGAGAGTTGTGGGTTTTAATTTGGGATCCAATGTTTGCCACGGGTTAGCGACGACAAGTCCGTCGCAAATTAGCGACCAAAATCCTTTTCCGTGGCAAATTTGAGCGGGATTATTAGCGCGTTGTCCATTATTCCCTTTTCGTCGCAAATCCGTGGCAAATTTGCGACGGTCAATTCTCCGTGGCAAACTTTAGTGGCAATGCAAGCTTATTCTTGTAGTGATACCCTTGCATTGTCCCCTGGAGATTGAGAAATTGTTGGGGCAACATCTTGAGGCTTTGTTTGGATATGAACATTATTGTCTCTCATATTTTCAGAGAAGGAAACAATTGCGCAGATAAATTAGCTGCTTTTGGTCTAGTTTTCGTTCCTAATTTATGGTACTTTTGACTTGTTATACACAAATTAAGGTACCATTAATTTGTGTTAGTTAAGTACTAAAACACCCTTGTCTTGGGATAATTGAAGTCCAAATAAAGGTGTATTGAAACAATTAATCCATGCTTTGGAACTCTAAAAGACTCAATAAATATGAAGGGTGTATTTGGAAATATATAGTGAATTGTACATTGATTTTCTAAAAGTACTATTATTTTGGAACAAAAATAAAAGGCTAAAAGTACCAAAGATTAGGAACGGAGGGAGTAGAACTTATACTTGGTGGAATTTGCCTTCAAGCTTCATCTTAGATGACTTTTGTCTAAATAGGTAAGGGTTTCGGCTTCCCCATTGGTCTTTCCTGTACTTTTTTTATTTTTATTTTTTATAAAATGAGGTAGAATGCTCTTTTTCCTTCTGATGATTTATCCCTAAGGAGGGTTTGCATCAGAAGGTTTTAGCGAGACTCTTCCTTAATAAAAAAATCATTTCCCAAACTTTGGTGTGTTCGAATAATAAAATTAGCACTGATACTTTAGGAAAAAATGTTTTTGCATCCCCTGAAAAATATGTTTTGCACCCAAGTTCTTAGTTTTGCACCAAAGTTCCTAATTTTGCACCACTCTAATGCACCACACTCACACAATCACTCACACTCTTACTATATTTTATTTTAAAAAAGTTTTTGTCTCTTTATCTCCTTGGATCCATTCTTGTTCTTATTATCCTAATTTTGAATATGTTAGTATTATTTAGTTTGTATTTTGTGTTAGTGCTAGTTAATTTGAATTTTTTACCAACAACAGTTGATTTGAGTGGTAACTTGGATCCCATCGCAATGTCTCAAGTTCGGATTTTGGGTGTGACAAAAACTCAGTTGGAAGGGGAGCGGCAATATTGATTTTTAGTGCTATTTAATTTGTATTTAGGAACTAATTTGTGCTATTTAATTTGTATTGGTCTAGTGCAACGCAAGTTGAACCTGATAAAGTCTTCTTTTGAAGCTGACACTAGTTTATTTGTCTGTTGCAACCGTAACTGTATAACTTCTCTGCTATGAATATTGTGAAGAAAGGTTGCGTGATCGGATGTGGGATACATGGATGAACGATTGTTTGGTGACGTACATTGAGAGTGATGTATTAAATAAAATTGACTCCGAGCTTATTATTCAACGATTTCAGAATATGAAATCACGTAGAGGAGAATTATGAAATGTATAATTTTTTTTATTTATTTAAATATATTATAGTCGTTTTTAATTATATTTTTAGTAAATTGTGTATTTAAAAATTTTGACACCCCTGACCCCGGGGTCCTGGATCCGCCACTGGACAAAGGTAAGCATTGGCAAAAATTTGCAGAGGCACTCTTATTTGCCTACAGAAATTTTCTTATATAAATGTTTGGGAATCCTTGCACAACCAAGAAATAAACGATACAAAAATTTACGTGGATTGACACATCTTATTTACTTTTACAAAACATTATTTTTTCAAGTTTTTATCTTCTTGAAATGATCATTTCCCAAACTTTGGTGTGTGCAAAACCAAACGGCGCCAAAGGTAAGCGCTGGCAAAAATTTGAGGGGCACTTTTTTTTGCCTATAGAAAATTTCTAATATACTTATTTGTAAGTCCCTTCGATCAACATCAAACTGTAGTACTTATTTGTAAAATTCCATTACTCCCAAACAGGAGAAAGCGCGACAAGCAACTTGAAATTTGGAAAATCCAGTGAGTTTGCTGAGATTCTCGTACTGTTTCTCAGTTCTTTCCCTTCCACCAGCTGTGATAAACATGAGATTGTCAAGAGTTGAAGCAAGTTTAGATTCTTCAGTTGGTTTTGGATCTTCTGGCGTTATGAGCTCCACTACTATCACCTTCCCATTTGGTGACAATGCCTCGTGACATTTCCTTAAAAATTCTAAGCATTTTTCATCAGACCAATTATGGCACACATTCTTTAGAATTATGGCATCACCCTTTGGAACACTTTCAAACATATCTCCTCCAACATGCTCAATCCCTGCACTTGGTGCTGCTTTTTCAATCACTTGGGGTAGGTCAAAATTAATTCCTTTTATAGATGGGTATTTGGATATTATCAATTTGAGATTTCTCCCACTTCCACCTCCAACATCAACCAATGTTGATATACCCTCAAAGCCAGTAGTATATATTTCAATTATTCTTTTCATCTGAGTTGCACACGCATCTGCCATTGACTTGTTAAATACTTGGTTCATTTTTTGATCTTTTTGCATGTACTCAAACATTGTCACTCCATGAAACTTCTTGAACAAGTCAATGTCTGGATCAACCACCACATCCTTGAAGTTCATCCTGAAAAGTAGTTTAATTAAAACTTAATTAGCACTTTTCAAATATTTAGTCAATATATATACAAGAAAATATGATGACTTACCAAACGGGTAAGAGTGCGGGGTAACAAAGGAAAGTAGTGATGGAAGCCGAGTAGCCAGTTTCATTAGGGACTAAGTATTTTCCAATTTGTGTGAGGCCATAAGTTCTCTCAGTATCATCGCCATTAAGGGTGGTTCGAGTAGAAGTAGTAAGAAGAGAATAACTGGTAAGCAAACGAAGCATGCGATCAATAGTATTAGGCAAGTCAGAGTGTTGGGAAGAAAGTGGCAAGTTAGAAGCAATTTGAGAAGGTGACATGAAAGCACCAGGTGGTGTTGCCTTTGATATGATCTCAAACAAGTTGAGATCAATAGCAGCATTCAACACAGCTGGATATATCAAACTTGTGGTTAGTACCATTGCTGATAAACATGCACTGTCTTCTGTTTGTTCATGTTCATCCTTAGTGGCATAAGTGTCACCCATAATTATATCTTTTGCTTCTATATTCTTTCTTTCTTTCTTTCTCTCGTTAAATGTTTGTGTTGTATTTGCTCGATTAGTTGCTTATCTTTTTGTAGTAACATTGTAAGCTTATCTCCATGACGTTATACTATTATTTTAGTACATTTTTTATTATATAGTCGTAATTGGGGGCTTACCTACTATATAAAAATTAGGCTCAAAGTAAAGAATATTTTGGTCGATCGAAAGAGAAAGCCCTAACAAACCGAGATTAATTTCCAATACCGTTTCCTTTGTTGTGTTTGTTTGTACTACTACTTCTTGGATATTGTGCCTAAAGTCATCCTTCAAACCATGCTTAGCAGATTTATTATAAATAAATTGTGCCTAAAGTCATCCTTCAAACCATGACTAAAGTCATCATTCACATTTTTTTTAATTATTATTTTTTTCACTTCTCTGTTTTTTCATTACTTTTTCTTTTGTGCCCTATCTTTTGCCAAGACTGACAATACTTGCTTTCAATCTTGCGGGCTTTATTCATTTTTCTCCTTTTCTTTTTTGAACTTTTTCTACTATCTCTTTGATTTCATAACTTTGGAAAACTGAATGCACTAAATTCTATTGTAGTGTTGATTCTTGTCTAGGGTTTAGTGAATGGACATTACAGGCTCAAAGGGGATGGTAAGGGATATATTTTGTTTGGGATGGATAAAGACGACCACTCTTCATTTTAAATCATGATTCCTCATTTGCAAAATTTTAATTTCAAAACAACATTCGCTCTTTTACACATCCTTTGCTCTTTATATATATATATATATATATATATATATATATATATATATATATATATATATATATATATATATATATATATATATATATATATATATATATATATATATATATATATATATATTGTCTATCTTTTTTTTTTTTTCTTTTGTTTTTTTATGGGAAATGGACCTTATAAACCCGATATTCGTTCACGGGCTCATCCTTGAATGATACAACCAAAAGGGCTTTGATAATTATCGCTTGGGGCAAGAACTCGAGAAGGGTTCGGTGTTTTAAGGGAACATGGGTGAGAGATGATGGAAGTGGGTCCTTCCATGCAAATCCATTAGTGTAAAGTTTCAACTAAGTTAACTTGGTTTCAAGCTTTCATGACTAAACAAGTACTAATGACAATCCTCTCTCTTTTCCTCTTTGCTTCGAGCTTTTTATACGAGAACCGATTGCCAACCTTATGTCTCCATTTTTTCCTCTCATCTTTCCCGATATGCCCCCACGATATCTTCCCTCTCACATTATTTCTCTACACCTTTAATGATTAATCTTCCCAACAACTTTCAAGAGAATGATCCAATTCCATGAGTCTAAGCTTGATTGGTATCTGATAAACTCCAATTTAGTGCATTTTTAGAGATACTTTTTGGATACTTTTAGAGCAATTACTGTCTATTATATAAATTACTAACTTAATTTGCTCTATATTTTGTAGAGAAGAAGAAAATACAAAAATAGAATAAAAGCATAAGTTATAGCCCATTGGAACTTAATATATATATATATATATATATATATATGTGTATTATATGGAGGAATTGAAAGACGTGAATCACGTGATCAACAAGAAAGAAAGGATGACATGGAACCCTATGCGCTTGGAGGATAAATAGGAGCATGGCACAACAATTCAGGGGGAGCCGCATATAGTATACTGAGTGGCGACAAACAACACCGACTGGAACATAGGAGAGAAATTGGAAGGCTTGGGTATCGCTTTTTGATCTCATGAGAGAGCTCAAGTAGGAGAAGGAGATTGAAGACAAAGATTAAGACTTTCACTATTTCCGGGTTATTCTTATCTTTGTAATTTCATGAACCTATTTCTATTTTATTGTTCTTAATTATTATGGATACCTAAGTCCTCTTCTAGGGTCTTAGGTAGATCTTGCATGTTTAGAGACCTTTTTATGTTCTAAATATATTTTGAATTCCTATTTTTATATTAATTGATATTGTCCTATTGATTTAATCACATTCTTAGGATTAGCTACCCTTTGCATGTTTATAATCAATTAATTGATCAGCGACCGTACTGCAATTAGTTGGTGGACCTATAGGATAATTGTGGCTATAATTAGGGCATGACCAAACCATAATTTAGTCTCCCAATCATTCAACCTTTTTGCTCTTTATGCTTTTCCTGAATTTAAATTCTTGCATGACCAAACGGGGGTTAATTTAGGAAAAAGAGTATTAATCGCGAATGACCAAACGGATTAATAGTTTTAGTAAAGGGATGGGTAATTAAATAAAATAAGGGAATTCAGGTAGAATTAGACATAGGGGAATCGAAGCTTGCAAGTGAAACCGTGACTCTAGGTCTCTCTCCATTGATTAAACTTTGTATTTTAATTCTTACTATTTATATCTTTTTATTTTAGTTTCTATAATCATCAAACTATTTTCCGTCTAAACAATATATAATCTCGACTAGTTTGGTACTTGTTAATTAATCCCTGTGGATACGATAATCTTTTATACTACTTCTGCGAAGGAGTACACTTGCTCTAAGTGTGTTTTTAACGCAACAGTATCCGCTTTCACACAAGCACACAAATTGAAGCTTTTCTATTATTGTGAACATAACATGAATGAAGACTGAATAACTTCAAAACTCTTTTTTTTATTGATTTTCTTAAAAGAGCACTACAAGAAAAGTCTGATTTAGCCACCAATATTTGCCACAGACTTTATTCCGTCGGTAGTTTGCCACGGACTTGCGACGGATATTAATTCGTCTGTCGTTTGCCACGGATTTGCGACGGCAATGTATAAAAAGCAAGAGGCGCGAAGTTTCCCGCTGGAGTTTGCCACGGACTTAGAAAACGGTCGCAAATTTGCGACGGACTAGCCGTGGCAAGCCCGTCGCAAATGACCTTCGCTTAAAACCCCAATACGCGTTCATATTATCGCCTTCCTTCTTCTTTCTATTTCTTTCGCTCGCTTCCTCTCCTCTCTCTCAACTTCCTTCACCGCTCCTTCTCCTCCATCACGCTCGCTCGCTCCTCACACCCTCCTCTTCCACAAAAAGAAAATACTCATTTCAACCTTCTCCCATACACATCTTCCTCTCCTTGACAAAGAAAACGCAAGACAGAGAACGCGAGGAGAGAGAGCTCGACGGTGGAGAGAGAAGGCAAGAAGGACCTCCGAGCTTCCATCGCGCAGAAATCAACAATGTGAAGCTTCGATTCAAAAGAAAAACTAAGAAATCGCGCGATATTTTCTGGTTCGGTGTTTTTGCTCGCCTTCTCCGACAGTGCTCGCTCTTCTTCCGTGAAGGTAACCTAATTGGAACCAAACGTTTTTTCTTCAACATTTTGAGTGATTTTCGTGTTATGAGTTCTCACTGATCTTTTGCGTTTTCGTCTTGAGTGTGAGATTTTGAATGATATTCGGTAATGAGATGAGTTTGGAACCCTAAAGTTGCGCTTCTTCCACCGCTTCAAACCCTAACACTTTTTCTTCAAAATTCTGAGTGATTTTCTTGCTTGTTTGTTTTATTATTTGGTGTTTATGAAAATACCTGAATGATTGATTATGCTTAGTGAAAATGATTGATTAAGTGTCTGTTATACATGGCCTGGTTTTGAATGATTGATTGATCGATTATTCTTATGCTTAGTGAATGATTGGTTATGAAAATCCTTCTTCATAACTGAATGCTGATTATGAGCTCCAGAACTTGATGTTTGTTTCATCATTTGGTGTTTATGAAAATACCTGAATGCTGATTATGAGCTCCAGCAATTGATGTTTGTTTGACTTTCTTTGCAGAGACCCGTTTTAAGTTTATATTTGTATTAATACCAATTTAAAGTTTCATTTTATTCTGATTGGATTTTGCAATCCTAGACTTGGACAATGATAACAAGATTAATCTATTAATATTTGAAGCCAAAAAGGTGAAAAAATGACCAATGTGTTGAAAATGAATAATACAGATATTAGGTATTTGTTAAGTATTTGATTGGATGCATCTGTTAAGTATTTGGTTTGATGAAAGCATAGCATACATATATTAGTTCAAAAGTCTTGGCACTCATGTCCATTCAATATTGAAGGTATATATCTACCACAAGTAAAAGTATATAAGGTCAGGCAATTGGGATTGAATCTAGAAAGGCATTTGGATTCTGAGATAGTTGATTTTCAGGTACTTTCTGTGATAGTTACTTTGTTCTATGGTTATTTGTGTGAGTTCTATACCAGAATTCACAGATTTCTCATCTGATTCGTGCATTTAAAAGATGTTGATCTTGGTCTTTGTGTTACTTGTAAAAACTAGCTTTAGCTTAACTTAATGGCTGTCATTAGTTAGTTTACATGCAGTTAGAAAGTTAAGTAGTTTGTTAGCCTCTTATTGTTGGTTCTCAGAGCTATATCACCACTTACAATTGTATATATTAGTTATCAAGTGAAGCAATAAAGATCAGATCAGATTTTCAGATTAAAATTCTGTTATGCTCTCCTTTTTCTCTGTGCCGAGTTCTCTGTTTCTCCATGGGAGAGTTCAGTTTCCACACTTTGCTTCAAATGATCCAAAAGTGTCATTCGATCGCTTCGCGATTGTTCAAATCATTTGATGGAAAAGACATTAGTGATTCCACCACATCACGCTTTATGTCATGAATCACAGCTACATTATGAGCTGTTCGACCATCATTGTTATTCACATTGATGTTGTTCTGCATGTTCACAATATTTTCACGTAGCAATTGCTTCATAAGCTAAGTGTGCTTGTCCGAATTGCAGAAACCATACACTGCTGTATGAAGAAAAGTATCTACATTTTAATTGGTTGACTTTGTTAATGAGGGAGATGCTTCAATCAGAATCTCAACCACAGGCAAGTAACCTCTATAAATTTGACTGATATATCTAAGTATGACTTTTAAATTAGCAAACTTTGTTATACCATTTTAAATTTGACTGATTCACACAAGTCCTTCACATCAGCAATAGAAGATATACTTCCTCTACTGGAGAAAACCACTCAACCGAGAGCTCTCTTGCTTATCGTTGTTGAAGATGTCACTGGTGAGAAAAATGCATCTATTGCCACACCTATTGGACTTGATGCTAGAGACCCCTTTGGTCTCTAAGTTGGTAAGTTAATAAATATATTTTTCATTTGAGATTGTGTTTTTGTCAAAGTCTTTCTCGTTATGGCATGTTTTGTTTTTATTGACAAAGCCTTAGATATGGTGTTACGTGGCAACAATATTTTTGAATTTGTTGGACAAAGCCCAATGACTTGAATTTGTTTTGATATATTCAAAAGGACGTCAAAATAGGGATTCAGTGCTCCAGTCTGGTGGTATGTTGCGTTGATTCACAAGTTAAGGCATCTATTTTTGAAGTGCCAAACGGAGGTAGATGTGATACATTGAGACTATAGTACATTATGTTTTTCCCAGTAAAACGATCATTGATACTTGATTTATGTTTATTGCGATGTTTGTTTCAGAAGATGAGTATAGAACTGAGGCCAATAATGGAACTGCATTTCATAAATATTCCTTATATCAAATATTTTGGATCAGTGTATGGTGAGCTTCTTGAAATTGTATGATTTTAATTTTCGTTACCTCGGTACTATTTTCGTATGACTAAGTACTATTGATTTGTCTTCGGTGTGAGTTAATTGATTCATTTGTGTTCCTCAAACAGTAAGAGGGAGAGCTGGAATGCAAAGTCCGTACACTTATCAAGGTTGGTTTTAATGTTTCATCATTATTCATTTCCTGTGATAAATTGCTTTTATTCGTTTCCTATGGTGGTATGGGGTTAAATGTTCATATGAGAATTTCACAGGTATATTATATCCTGTATCAAATTGAGACAAGTATTATATACAAATTTTTATATTGTGTTTGCAGTTGCACCACAATCTTTGATAATCCATAACATTGAAGTTGAGTCACAAATGCTGGTAGCCCTCCTATGAAGAATTCATCACAGAAACTTGGTTCTTCTTATTGGATATTGCGAAGAAGAATATCAGCATATTCTGGTTTATGAGTATATGCACAATGAAATGTATTATTGATAGCTCTCAAATTCAAGTTATTGTAATAAAATGTATCTTTGTAAATCCTTTCTTGCTAAATTTAGTGTTTATTTTTTTAAGCAGTGTGTTAGACGTTGGATTATGTTTCCGCTTTAATATCAGAATGTATTTGCAATGTAGTATTCTTAGCAATGCTTTGATCATATATTTACTTAAGATCCTTTTGGTTATAGTCATGCTTTGGCTATATATGCCACGTTCATTTTGATTTTTATGAGAAAGTGAATTTATCTTTCCCATTTGAGAGAAGTGAATTTATCTTTGATGTAAATAGATTTATCTTATTTAGCTAGCTTAATTTTATGCAAAGATGTATATATGTTTGAAGATTTAATTTTTTTATTTTTTTATTTTTATGACGGATTTGCCACGGATTTGCGATGAAATTTATGCGGCGACTTTGCCACGGATATTTGCGACGGATTAGCGACGGAAAAATTTGCCACGGAAATTCCGTGGCAAACGATTTATGCGATTTGTGCAGCTTTTTGCCACCAATTTTTGTCCATGGCAAATCCGTGGCAATTGTTGTTTTGCCACGGAATTTGTACATTTGCGACGGAAATGTCCGTGGCAAATCAGCGATTTTCTTGTAGTGGATAGAAGAAAAATAAATCATGCTACATGAGAATGGGTCAAAGAAACCAATGTGCTATGGGATGCATGGTATGTATGCAAGCACTCGTCCTAAGATGCAACATGCATTTGCTTTGTAAATTTTTATATTTTTTTATGCAAGAAATGCAAAGAATTTTTTTTACCCCATTTGAAGGGAATATGCTATGAGTACTTTAAAAGGCAATGTAATTTATTTTATGATGAATGATGAATGATTTTGGCAAATGAAAATGATGAATGATGAATAACAATGCAATTTTTTGTATTAGCTTATGAAAATGCACTCTATAGACGAAAAATAAACCTTTTTTTTCTCGAAGAACTCATGCAAAGAAAAAAAATTAAATGCAGATGCATGTATTATTTTCAATGACATGTGGTCAATGACAAGATTGATAGTTTTTTTTTTATTTATTTATATGAAATGCATTTTTTTCAAATGCAACATGATTTTTTTTATGCATGAAATGCAATATTTTTTTTTATGCATGAAATGCAATATGATTATTTTTTTTTTTTACTTTTTATTCATGAAATGCAATATAATTTTCATTTTTGTTTATCTTTACTTTGGTGTAAACTAATGAGCGATAACGAGAAAAATATATACAATCAAAAAACAAGGATAAGAGGAAAAGTTGCTCCCTTTGTGGTCTAATTTGGTTAGCCCGTGCCATTGGGCATTGGGACCTATAGGGCTAACGTCTTTATTGTGAGTACTCACAGGGTGGTAACTACATCTTATATGGAGATTTAAGGTCTCTAGAGCCAAGTACCCTTTTAGAGAGTTAAATACAACAGGATGTACATCCCGGATGTGAGTACCCGCATAGAAGGATTGTGCTCTAGATGAGGAGTTCATGGAAGTCATAGGATGTACATCCAGAATGAGTCCCACTTATCCTCGTTCTAACTTAGGTGTTTTTTGTGGCTCAAGTATGAGCCCAACTCTCAGTGTGTGCTCACAGTGTAGGTGTAGTGTGTGAAGGGAGCATACAAACCTCAAACTTAAAAATAAAATCATAAAATATTACAACAAAAACAACCAAACAACAAATAATACATGTCATCTAGCCTTAAACACTCCCCTCAAACACTCCAAACCTCCCATCTCTTCACGCCAAATACTATCCTCCATTCCTACATCATTAACCTTCTAATCATCTTCTCAACCTTATTAGGTATTATCCTTACCAAACTTTTTTCATTTTCATCTCTTAAAGTTGCTGTATTTGGTTTTTTTTCCTTCAGAAATTGCGTTTGGTTCGGTTGCCCATAACCGAACGAGTTCGGATAGGCACAACCGAATCTTGTAAATGACTTTGGAAGTGTTTCTTTTCATTGTCTTTCTGTCTGTGCAGTATCAGGTGGTTTCGAGCCAGGCCTACCGAACCTGTTCGGATCCCCATCACCGGACGAGCAAAATTGATAAAACACACCTCCTTCTAAATTTTTATATTGTCCCGTTGACGTTAGTCGAACACATTCGGTTGGTCTTAACCGAACCGCTCGTAAACACGTCATCCCTCAGATTCTGGAGCGTTTCACGTGAGAGTATTTTTGGATTTTTTTGAGTTAAGGGTTGTGTGGTGAGTAGGGAGGGATATGGGAAAAGCAGTGGTCTAAAAAAATGCGATAGCCTGTTTTCCTTTATACAAAATAAAAAGCAGAACCACCACTAAATATGGTCTATATCACATTATTCAGGTTAACGATACAATAATTGGTTTACAATACAATATGGGAAATGAGAAATATGAGTTTTAAAGATGAAATTTGTAGCACATTATATTTTTCTTCATTGAAAACCTCCCATAATCGTTTTGCCTACAGAGGATAACCTCAAAAAGCAAGGTTGCAATATGGTCTAGCTCCATTTGTTGCCACTGTGGTAAGAATGATGAAACTATTAGTCATTTGTTTCTTAGCTGGCCTTTTGCTCAAAAAATTTGGCACTAGCTCAAATCTTCTATAAACCGCTTTATTGATACTTCTAGTATTTTATCTCTTCTTTCTGTGTTGAATGGATCTTGGAGTGATCAACTCAACTCTCAGATGTCTTAGCTGCTACTATTATTCTATTCAAGTTCTCTCTAGCTTTTGGTTGTGCAGGAATAAATTACGTTTTGATAATAAAGTCATTCCTCTCCAATCTCTTCTTCATCAGATCAAGACCTCAATTTCTCTCTCCAGTTCCTCCTCACATGACCACATGTACAACACTATGACTTAGCTCTATATTTTAAAATCTTTTCGTGTCAAAGGCAGCCCTAGGAAAGCTCAAGATATTATTCAAGTAGATTGGAAAACCCCTTTTCGTGGATGGTTCAAATGTAACACTGATGATGCTTCTAAAGGCTCTTTTGGCCCTTCTTCTTGTGCTGTCATTTTTCGTGACTATAGAGCCTCTATTGTTGGTTGTTTCAAGGTCTTTTGGGCAAGCGGTGCACTACCATTGATTCTCGAGCTTTTGGCGGTCGTGATTGCTATTGAGACTGCCCTATGATAGGGGTGGCGAAAAATATCTGGCTTGAATGTGATTCCTCTTCTATTGTTGTTGCGTTTAAGAACCCTTGCATTGTCCCCTCGAGATTGAGAAATTGTTGGGGCAACAACTTTGTTTGGATATGAACATTATTGTCTCTCATATTTTCAGAGAAGGAAACAATTGCGCAGATAAATTAGCTGCTTTTGGTCTAGTTTCCGTTCCTAATTTATGGTAGTTTTGACTTGTTATACACAAATTAAAGTACCATTAATTTGTGTTAGCTAAGTACTAAAACACCCTTGTCTTGGGATAATTGAAGTCCAAATAAAGGTGTATTGAAACAATTAATCCATGCTTTGGAACTCTAAAAGACTCAATAAATATGAAGGGTGTATTTGGAAATATATAGTGAATTGTACATTGATTTTCTAAAAGTACTATTATTTTGGAACAAAAATAAAAGGCTAAAAGTACCAAAGATTAGGAACGGAGGGAGTAGAACTTATACTTGGTGGAATTTGCCTTCAAGCTTCATCTTAGATGACTTTTGTCTAAATAGGTAAGGGTTTCGGCTTAGTTCCCCATTGGTATTTCCTGTACTTTTTTTATTTTTATTTTTTATAAAATGAGGTAGAATGCTCTTTTTCCTTCTGATGATTTATCCCTAAGGAGGGTTTGCATCAGAAGGTTTTAGCGAGACTCTTCCTTAATAAAAAAAATCATTTCCCAAACTTTGGTGTGTGCAAAACCAAACGACAAAGGTAAGCATTGGCAAAATTTGCAGAGGCACTCTTATTTGCCTACATAAATTTTCTTAAATAAATGTTTGCGAATCCTTGCACAACCAAGAAATAAACGATACAAAAATTTAAGTGGATTGACACATCTTATTTACTTTTACAAAACACTACGCCAGCGTACAAGCTTTGTCAGCGTTTTTTTTGGGCATTGGTAGCGTTTTAAAACGCTAGAAAGTCGGGCGCTACTAATGCGTACACCCCATTAGTAGCGTTTTAAGAAACGCTAGCCATTTACCCAAATGTTTTAGACATACGTGGCGTTTTATATAAAACGCTAGCCATTGACCCAGCGCCTTTTACAATTCCTAGCGTTTTACGTAAAAACGCTAGGGATCCCATAGCTCATTTTACTACCATTCCTAGCGTTTTAAATAAAAACGCTAGGGATCCCATAGCTCCTTTTTACTACCATTCCTAGCGTTTTAAATTAAAACGCTAGGGATACTATAGCTCTTTTTACTACCATACCTAGCGCTTTATATAAAAACGCTAGGGATCTTGTAGCACCTTTTACTAGCATTCCTAGCGCTTTTATATAAAACGCTAGGGATGCTTATAACATTCCTAGCGTTTTATATAAAACGCTAGGGATGCTATAGCACCTTTTATTAGGCATTCCTAGCGTTTTATATAAAACGCTAGGGATGCTATAGCACCTTTATTAGCATTCCTAGCGTTTTTCTGTAAAAAACGCTAGGGATCCTCTAGCTCCTCTTTACAATTCCTAGCGTTTTATCTTTAAAACGCTAGGTATTGAATGAATTTTTAACTTCATTTCTAGCGTTTTCACTCTAAAACGCTACCTATTGACTGAATTTTTTTAAATATTTTTTTATTTTGGTTTGTTCTCCATTTTAATTACAACCTATAAATTCATTCCCTTTTCAACAAATTCAAAAATACATTCCAATCCAATATATCATTCAAACAAAATTCACTCAACAAAATTCATCAAATAATATTTCCAATCCAATATATATCATTCTAAGAAGTACTTACAACATAATATAAATCCAATATATACAACATAAATAATAACTAAACTATTATGAATCTCAAAACTTGCTACAAAAAGCTAGAAACATAATGGCACCACTCCCCCTCATCTTGTAAGTTCTTCAAAGAGTAATTCGGATTTTTGAAGTCGAAAATACTCAAAATAAAATGAAATAAAATTAGAATTAAAATGTTTATTAAATTTGAGTAAGTATTATAATATCAATATAAAAAGAAATCTAAGTAGTTACCTTGGTTGGGATTGTTACTTTGTCATGAGTGATAATCTCCTTCATAAACCTCATAACATAGTACCCACAATCATTGCTATTTGGTTGTTTAGGACACTACAAAGCAAAAGATTATAACTTAATTGTCACATTTTTATGACCAAAAATCAATTAAAATTATAAGAATGATTCTTAAAAAGCTTACGCTTATGGGTAGCCATCTTGTTTTACTTGTAGATAATCCCAAGTATTCTTTCAAAGCAATCAGAACGTCATACATATATATATATAACGTTAAGTTGAACAAAATACATATATTAAATTATACAAATTAAAATGAGAGGGTTACACATACACACCTCTCAACCGATTCTACTGAAGTCTTCGTGAGACGCTTGTAATGGCCTTGAAGTGAATCCGGATAATAGACAACATTGTGCTTAGGGTTTATTGCAAAGAGTACCCAATGTTGCCTGCAAGTAAATGAAGAACGAATGAGTACACATTAATTTACACTATAATACAATCCTCAAAATAATTAAACAAGTGATTGAAGACTAAATTTCTCACCCATTATTGAGTGGTGCCAAAAATAAAGAGTCGCCCTTCAAATGCTTGGCTTCCATGAAGCGTGAATGGATATAACTTTGTACTTCACTCTTTATAGTCTTAATGCGTTCCTCTGTGTTACCTTTATGAAACACAACTATACAAGCCGGACACAAGAAGAAATACTTCTGTGTCCGTTGAGAAGTGGACCGTAAGACGATTGTACAAAAACCTATAAATAATATATATACAACTTTCGGATCCTCATATATATACTCTAATATATACTCTAATATAAACAACTATTGTGTACAAATAATTTAATACATACCTCTGGTATACTCTGATATCAGTGGCAGTGGCCCAATCCATCTCAACTATAGCTTTCATATCCTCGATGTTGATCATTACCAACTGCTCCAGTGCCCACAATGTTATCGGGCGGTAAAAAAATCGAGTCGTCTGGTTCATTTTTGAATGTGGACCTTTAGAGAATCGATGTAGTTCTGAATTCATCATTGGGAAATTGACCAACATGTTGGACTGGTCAGTATAGAAGATGGTCGGGAGAGTTTGGTAGTGGAAGGGAAGGTTGGGAGACTTTCATGGAAGGGAAGGTCGGGACACATGGGGTACCTAGTATATATTAAAAAATGATTAATTAGCTAGTTAGTTAACACACATTATAGTCATTTAATTATTAACAAAAATATTGTCACTTACAACGACAAGTTGTTCAAAGCCATGCCACAAAAGTACTAAGCGCTTGATCCACAAAGTGAAATATATCCGCATTAGCAATTGGAATGGTGCAATGGTGCAGACCCTCTATTGAATAGTCTACCCTAACTCTCAAATGGTTTTCGTGCATGGCACGATTGTGCGATGTGGCACTCAATTGGTTACATATCAAACCCACTCGCAACCTTTCGATGTGGGTTTGCAATATATAGCTCACACTCACAGCTATCCTAAATCAATTATAAAGAAAAATAAATATACATGATAATTTTATCAAATACAATTGTACAAAAAAGCAGTCGAGTTTTGTTAAATACCGTGTTGAAGGGATGGTGCAAACTATCTCGGGCGCTATGGGGGTGCAAAGAGAGCTCAATAGGTTCAAAGAGGGGTGGTGCAAAGCAGGGGATGGTGCACCAATCCTTTGTGCCAAGAGTCGCTTAAACATCTCTCTCTCTCCATTAGCACAAAGAACATTCTTGGATAGCTCGTCATACTTTTCCGCCATGACTTTACAATCCCGCACCCTTGCTTTGGCTCTTCTTTGCCCAAACACACGGTTGTCGGAGGAATCCCATATCCATAACCTCTAATCCGACCACCTCTCTCTTCCCTTCCCAAGGCACGAGCAAGGACATCTTGGTGACCATCACAATCTGTTAAATCTCCTTGTGATACTGATTGTGATATGCTTTATTTGATGCACAAACATAAATAACGGATAAAATTAATAAACAAGTGTCAAGTGAAATTTAATCGACAATAAAAATATGTCCACATGTCAAAAAAATCGAGTAACGGATAAAAATAATAAACAAGTGTCAAAGAAATTTAATCGAGAATAAAAAATATGTCCACGTGTCAAAAAAATCGAGTAACGGATAGAAATAATAAACAAGTGTCAACGAAATTTAATCGACAATAAAAATATGTTCACGTGTCAAAAAAAATCGAGTAACGGATTAAAAAAATACTTACAATTTTGTCCTTGACCTCCTTAGTTTTCGGATCCACAATCTCCCCATCCTTGTTTTGTCGGGCCTCTAACTGCACAATCGCATGCGATCAAGGATTCTTGAGTTGGATCTTTCCCCTCTTCCAAGAACTATTTAAGTTTAATAATTGTTAATCAATCAGTAAATTAAAAGATTCATTAAATCATAATAAATTAAACTAATTTCTTACCAATCTTTCTTCGAGAATTTGATATCCACTAGAACCTCCTCTATAAGGGTACTCTCGATTAGAAGCTCTTTCTTTATTCGCTTTGCTCTTTTTCTATTTAAAAAGATACTACTACATTAATGAATGATATCTACTTGTGAAATATATATATAACTTAAATAATTAATATACTAACCAGAAATCCGGATCTCAGAGTGCGTATATCTACAAATTTGGTCCATTCCTCCTTAGTTATAATTCCCGCATACAAGGTTTGGAGGCTCTGTCGATGGTCCCATCGGGGCGTTTGAATACTTTTTCCCCACATCGCCAGAAGCCCTATGCAACCTTCCCGCTTCCTTCAAAGATCCAATCTCTTCGGGACTCATCGACATCAAAGTGTTTCTAGTTATACATAAAAATGGATTAAATAAATATAACTAAAAATCACTAAATAAGATTATTAAAGAGGTCTAAAATTATATACCCGTATTAAGTCCCAAAATCATCTTTCAGCTTTAGGCAAAACTCGATTATCTTTCTCATTCCAACTTTTAATTGAAATTGGAAAGATTTGCTTCACCTTAGTACCAATAAAGCTAATTAAATTTGTGCCGTTGTCTCCAATTGGCAAACCTTTAACACTCCATCGGACCTTAAATAATTAAATCATTAAATAATTAGATAACTTGGAAAGGTAGAGAACAACATTAATAATTAGTAATTAACTTACCTTATATTTCTCGTGTCCTTTACTTATCCGATTGACGATATTCTTTTTCGATGTAATTCCTCGGGAGTGAACTTCTTTGTGTTTCTATCACCCCATCACCACCACCACGACTACTATCGTGATCACTATGTGATGCCATCCGACTTGCAATCACCCAAATGAATAAGACTCGGTGAGTTTTAGCTTTCTAATTGTTTAGAACCAACAAACACTTAACAAAATATAGAAGAAGCCATGCACAAAGTAACAATCAAAGCCATGCACTAAGTAACCTAGAGTAAACATACATAGAGTAAACCTAGAGTAACCTAGAAGCCATGTACAGACTAGTATCAAGAGTTCATCTTTTGTTCAAAATGCCAATAACGAAACATTGTTATAACTAACATGCACTAAGTAACCTAGAGTAAACCTAGAGTAAGAGTAACCTAGAAGCCATGTACGCACTAGTATCAAGAGTTCATCTTTTGTTCAAAATGCCAATAATGTAACATTGTTATAACTAACATGCACTAAGTAACCTAGAGTAAACCTAGAGTAAGAGTAACCTAGAAGCCATGTACTGCAGACTAGTATCAAATCTTTTGTTCAATAACAGAACATTGTTATAACTAACATGCAAGCAAAGGGCAATCTATGTACAATACAATCGGGAGAAAAAGAAAATCCATACACGAGAAATGTGCGTGGAGATGAACGAAATGGGTAACCCTGGCCAGTGCGTGGAGATGAAAGAAATGGGTAACCAGGTTGTGCGTGGAGATGAACGAAATGTGCAACGGTGATGAACGAAGATGAACGAAGAGGTACGATGAACGAAGATGAACGAAGATGAGTTCTGGGTTGTTCGTGGAGAAAAGTTAGGTAGATGAGTTCTGGGTTGTACGTGAGTGTGTGAGGGAGATGAGAGGGCGCGCCTTGTAAAAATTTTAAGGGCATTCCTAGCGTTTTTACATAAAACGCTAGGGATCAACTAGCGCGTGTTTACCATTCCTAGCGTTTTCAGTAAAACGCTAGGAATGCTAGTAAAAGGTGCTATAGCATTCCTAGCGTTTTCTGTAAAAACGCTAGGGATGCTATAGCACCTTTTACTAGCATTCCTAGCGTTTTATGTAAAACGCTAGGGATACTATAGCACCTTTTACTAGCATTCCTAGCGTTTTATGTAAAACGCTAGGGATCAACTAGCGCGTGTTTACCATTCCTAGCGTTTTCTTAAAAACGCTAGGAATGCTAGTAAAAGGTGCTATAGCATTCCTAGCGTTTTCTTTAAAAAACGCTAGGGATGCTATAGCACCTTTTATTAGCATTCCTAGCGTTTTACGTAAAAACGCTAGGGATCCTCTAGCTCCTCTTTACAATTCCTAGCGTTTTAACTTTAAAACGCTAGGTATTGAATGAATTTTTAACTTCATTTCTAGCGTTTTCACTCTAAAACGCTACCTATTGACTGATTTTTTTAATTATTTTTTTATTTTTGTTTATTCTCCTTTTAATTACAACCTATTAATTCATTCCTTCCAAAGAAAATTCATCAAATATCATTCCAACAAAATTCAGCCAATATCATTACAATCCAATATATAGATACACACAAAATTCAACCTATTAATAGATATTTTTGTTTACAAATCATACAACATAATAAGTAACTTACATTATGAAACTCAAAAGTAGCTACAAATTAAAGCTATACCATATATAACATAAATGACTACTGCCTTGACCACTAGATCTCATGATCACTAAGTGATGCCATCCGACTGCAATATAACATAATCCATGTTATTGTTAAATTTACAAAAACAATATAATAATTATCTATTAATAAAAATAACGAGAAATCATTAAGTCTATATTACCTTTTCCTTTTCCTAGATAAAATTTTGTTTGCAATTCGCGTCTTGGTATTTTTTTCCGACGAATAAAAATTCCATCATTATGATCTTTTCTAAAATATACAACATCCTCTATAGAAGTATTTTCCCCTATTATTGGTTACGATGTTCTCAAGAACGGGTCGTCCTCAACACCAACATCATCGGGTGCTTCATCATCATCGTTGTTATACACAAATTTTTTGTCATCAATAGAAACAATAGACCAATTGATATTAATCGGATCGACATAAAACACTTGTTGAGCTTGCGATGCTAAAATAAAAGGTTCATCTTTATATCCTAACTTGTTGAAATTCACCCGCATGAACCCTAATTCATCAATCAGAAACCAAGATTATTGTCAACCCATTCACATTTGAACACAGGCTCTCAAAACATATTGTAATCCAACTCCCATATGTGTTCAATGAAGCCAAAGTAAGACATATTCGCATATATGGGATTTCTATCTTTGCACTCGGATGCATGCATAGAATGAGCTACAAGAGTCACCCCACTATTTTGCATTTTACTCGATCATCTTGTTCTTTTGTATAGAAAGTGCACTCGTTCATTAGATAGTCATTTGTAAGAGAAGACATGTATATTTGGACCTTTTGCTAACCATCTCAATCTTTTTGAAATCAAGTAGGATTCAAACACACTCACCATCAATGTGATGTTTTAGCCACACTATGAAACTCCTATTGTGTTCTTTTGCTAACCAAACTTGCTTCTTTCCCCTGAATTGACTCTTAAGAATCTCCTTGTGCTTGGCAACATATGAATCAACCTCACTATCATTGTGAAGAACGTGACAAGTGTGCTTGCTCTAGTTCTTTCCTTGATACCATCACTAATTTATTTCCTGTCATCCCTTTACTAATCCTTCCCGCATGACGAGACCTTGGCAAATCCACAGAATATTCAAGACTAGATAGATAGGCGAAGCGAACTCAACAGCCTTCTTCAACTATGTAGCGCTCAACAATACAACCCTCGGTCGTGATCGGTTTTTCACATATCCTTTTAATATCTTCATGTAACGCTCAAACGGATACATCCATCTCATGTAACATGGGCCACACAATTGTGTCTCTCTAACCGATGAACTATTAGATGAATCATTATGTCAAAAAGGAAGGTGGGAAATACATCTCAAGCTCACACAAAGTGACAAGTAATTTCTCTTTGCAATGTTGGCAACTTTCCGGTGGTCAATCACTCTACTACAAATCGCCTTAAAGAATAAACAAAGTTTGGTTAAGGTCCGACGCACTTTCTTAGGCAAAATGGATCGTATATACCAATGGGTAGCAAATTCTCCATGAGAACATGACAATCGTGGGACTTTAGAGACTTTAACTTGAGGTCTTTAATCGATACAAGAGTCGCCACATTTGAAGAGTATCCTCTGGAACTTTAACTCCATGAAGAAACTCACAAAAGACATCTTCTCCTTTCTAGATAGAGTATGAGTTTAGCCACGAGGTAGATATGTACGTGTACCCTTCTTTACCTGACCCAATTCAGGTCTCAAACCCATACTAACCAAATCCAACCTTGAGTTGATGGTATCTTTAGTCTTACCCGCATATTGAGTAAGGTACCAATGACACTTTCAAGACATTCTTTTCAACATGCATCACATCAATGAAATGCCTTACATATAATGAATTCGAAGATGGCAACTCAAAGAAAATCGACTTTTTCTTCCACCCCGCTTGGCAATCTCTCCCCGCAAAAGGCTTCCCAAATTTAATGTTCAAATCTTCCACCTTTTCAAATACTGCTCGCCACAAAAAGCGGGGAGCTCTACGTGTTTCTCAGATTCCCATCAAATGCCTTTCTCCACAATCGATAGTGATGAGTTGATGGCAAAAATCTACGATGACCAAGATAGATATTCTTCTTACCATGTTCCAACCACATCCAATCATGTTTATCTTCACATATAGGGCATGCACACGCCTTTGTTATCACTGCATCCAGATAGATTGCCGTATGCGGAAAGTCGTTAATTGTGCCAAAGATCATAGCCCTCGGGGTGAAACTTTCTTCTCTCGAACCCATCATACACCTCTACCCCGCCTCCCACATTTGCTTCAAGTCTTCAATTAAAGGAGCCAAGTATACATCAATATCATTTCTGGTTGTTTGGGCCTGAAATTAACAAAGACAACATCATATATTTGCGTTTCATGCAAAGCCACGACGAGAAGTTATAAATCGCCAAAATCACGGGCCATGTCTCGTGGGAGCTACTCTGATACCGTGCGGGTTAAATCCATCAGCAGACAATGCAAGGCGTAGGTTTCTCGGGTCATCCCCAAATTAGGATACTCAATATTGATTTTTTCCATTGCGGAGAATCTGCAGGGTGTCGTAGCATACCATCTTTAATCCTTTCATCCTCATGCCATGTCAAGTGTTTTGCATCTTCCGAACTACGATACATGCGCCTAAATCGAGGAATTATAGGAAAATACCACAACACCTTTTGTGGAGCGGACTCTTTCTTCTTATACCGCTGTGCATTACATTTAGGACACGACTTTAACAACGCATGTTCATTCCAAATAAAATGCAATCATTCGGACAAGCGTGTATCTTCTCATAGTTCAAGCCAATAGACCCCAACATTTGCTTTGCATCATACGTCCGAGAAGGAAGCACATTATCATTCGCAACATTTCTTTCGTAAGTGAGAGTAAATCGGTAAAGCTCTTATCCGTCCATCCGTGGCGAGTTTTCAAGTTATACAACTTGATCACAACCAATAATTTTGTGAATTCATTACAACCCGCATACAATGGTGTCTCTCGCATCGCTTATCAACTTCTCAAACATTTCAGACAATCATTAAGATCCTCTTCAACCACCTTTGCCATCTCTTCAAATTCGTTCGCATCAAATGAATGTGTTCCGGTGTCAACCGTGCAACGCGCATATCTCTTACTAATATCATTCATATTTGAAGATTCACCTTTTTCTCACCGTGCATTATCCAACAAGTGTAACTTTGATCAATTCCATTCGCCTTTAAATGTCGTACCAACTCCTCTGCGATGAATCGATTTTACATAACAAAGACCTTAAACAAGGACATTTCATACCACTAGAAGTCCTAAACGATCAACAAAGACAAATTCACAAAATAATCCACTCCAGCGGCATACTCCTTGGACAGACGATTGGCAGACATCCAATTTCTATCCATAATTTCCAAATTATATTTATAATAAAATCCTGAGAAGAGAACTTTAACATATGACCCATCAAGCAATTCGAATATAATGAAGAATCAATTCATATAAAAAAACAAACAAAAATTCCTCTTTTAAAATTTTTTCAAATCCACTCCTTATTTTCCCAAGCTATATCTATATCATATTCTATTTCTATTCTCGGTCCTTTGGTCAAGACAAAGGAACCATATAGTCTAGTCTTCCAAATAATTAATTTATGTTTAACAAGAAGAGGCTAGTGGTAAAAAAAAAAAAAGAGTCTAGTGTGCACAAGTGACAAAACTAATATATTTCTAAACTAGAACCCACAATTAATATCTAACAAGAAACAGAGCAAGGAACAAAAAACTCACCAATGTTGTCCGAGTGAGAGATGATGTTCACCGAGAGAGATGATTTTCCTTGAGAGAGATGATGTTAATTTGAGTTAGGGTGTTAGGGTTTTATGCTTCTCGGGTGAGTGATTTTGCATTTACGGGTGAGAGTGTTAGGAGAGAAGGAAGTAGCTCAATAGGAAACAAAAAAATATTATTTAACCATACCTAGCGCTTTTCTAAAAAACGCTAGGGATCTATCTAGCGTGTTTTCTAAATACCTAGCGTTTTGAAAAAGCGCTAGGGGATCTGTCTAGAGTGTTTACTAAATACCTAGCGTTTTATAAAAACGCTAGGGATCTATCTAGCGTGTTTTTCTAAATACCTAGCGTTTTGAATAAAAGCGCTGAGGATCCGCTTCTGAGTGTTTACTAAATACCTAGCGTTTTATAAAAAAACGCTAGGATCTATCTAGCGTGTTTTCTAATTGGCTAGCGTTTTGAATAAAAGCGCTAGGGATCTGTCTAGCGTGTTTTCTAATTTGCTAGCGTTTTAAGTAAAAGCGCTAGGGATCTGTCTAGCGTGTTACCTAATTGGTAGCGTTTTACTTTAAAACGCTACTAATGGTGTAGCGTGTTATTAAAATGGGTAGCGTTTTTTTATAAACGCTACTAAAGGTGGCGATCTCTTTTTACAATTCTGGCGTAGTGAAACATTGTTTTTTCAAGTTTTTTTCTTCTTGAAATGATTATTTACTATCACTCATACGAATCCAAAACAATTTTATCACTTTCAACCACAATTTTTGTGTCGATGCCTAAACTACTTTTTGTAGTAGTAATAAAGAGTAATTAAAACACACACACACACTCTCCTTTAAATTGATAAGGGGTTGAGATTGATCAACCTACCGACACAAGTAAGAAAATACTCCTTACGTATTCATTTATAAGCCAAATTATCTACTAAGTCATGTTATTAAATACTACTATTGTATTCAATGCTTCTAACCCTTCCCCTCAAACTAACAATAACTCTCATGTTATTTCTACTTCTACTCATTTAGTGCATTCTTTCAGTATTGTTTAGCCTAACTACCTACTTGTGTCAAAGTAGTAAGATTTACTAAATAAGAGTAATATAGGAAGAGTTTTTTTATTTATAAAATTTCCTTAATACATGTGCTCAACTATCATTTGCTTGTAAGTAAAATTCGAGACAGTAAGAAAATAAACATAAATAAATAAGAATCCATTCCCAACCCAAGCGCCACTCCGAATTGAGAATTATAAGAATACATAATTTATTGATGAAAAAAATTAACATCCAAAATCTAATGTGTATTATGTCGGTATGTGTATTTAAATTATATATATAGTAAAATTTGCAGAATCAAGAGATAAAGTTTGAAATTATTATTTCTTCTATATTTTACAACTTTCCTCATTCATTTTTAATAGAATTATTATTTTTATGGGGGCAAATAAAAATTTCCCACTCATATTCAACCAAAACTATTTTAATTGGCGGGGGCAAATGCCCCCATACCACTTCGTCAGTGCATTGAAGTACGGTTTGGATTATTTATTGTATTACAGATAGGCTTAGGTTTTGTTTGGCAAAACCATTAGTTTTTTTTTTAGATAATCAAGATCTCATTGAAAGGAGCACATGCAGGGTGTCAGCCTTACAATGAGAGAAAAGAAAGGGAAGGGGGGCCTCCTCAAAACCTTCCAAAGCCAAAACCCCTTGGGAAAAAAGACAATGGAAGGAAAAGAGTACTTCGCACACAAAAGATGTGCAATGATGAAGAAAAGACCCTAATTCACTGCTTTCTCCCCTACTACGCCCACATAAGTGTTTACAAGCCAACTATAAAATATAAATTACAACATAGAGAAGCATCCCAATGGACAATGAAACCAATCCACCATGTTGCGCTAACATTTCTTCCTTCCTCGCCTTGAACCAACACCACGCCAAATCTTTAATGCCCGCCGCATTCTTTGGGCCAAGCTACCTCACCTTTAAATATTACCCTGCTTCTCGCCATCCAAATGGTCCATATTGTCGCCATCCAAATGAGATGTTTGACACCTCTTTGTCGTTTCCCTTTAACCAATTTTCCAAACTCCACATAATGATTTACTAGGGTCATCGGTGTCACCAATTGAACTCCCATCCATTCAAAAACGCTCCTCCATATTTTCTTTGCGATTCCACAAGTCATAAATAAATGTTCCTCCGTCTCTCCTCTCTAAACACAAAGACACACAACTTAAGTCATTTTTTGATTGAATTATCCCTCTTCTATGTAGAGCAACTCTAGTGGCAACTCGCTGAAGTAACACCCTCCACGCAAAAATTTGTATTTTGGACGGAACGTCACATTTCCATATTTTATTGCATGCGGCAACAATTCGGATCATGAATGTGTGCGCCACTGCGCAGAGAAAAAGCAAAGAAAGAATCATAGCATTTTTTCACCGAAAAACCACCTAACGCTGTCCCGGCACCCAAAGACCACCTATTCTGCGCTTGCTTGTCGGCGCAATAGGTGCGGCAAGAATACCACGATCTCGCAAGCAGCAGTCAGCGAGAAACCGAATGGATCGCATAATTATGCAAAAAGAGCCATCGGTTTGCAAATGTTTTCACGCCCATCCCGCCTGGTCCATTGCCCGAATACGTCCACTGTTGCCTCCTTGAACCTGCAGCAATTGTATAATTCTGGAAATAAATTGTACAAATTGATCCATACCAATCCAGACGTCCCTCCAGAATCGTGTCTTCTTACCATTTCCCACTTTAATTTTTACTAGTTTTTTAAACCAATCTTCTTGCAAATTTGACCCCTCTCCAAGAAGACACAAATCCCTCACCACAATTATTTCTTCTCCCATCCTCTTCTATTCTCCGCCATATCGGGCCATCGATCCTTTAAATCATACTTTTCTACCAGAACCCCCTTCCAAATAGCATTGTTTTCCTCAACCAAAATTATCCACCTCCATTTTGATAATAATGCCACATTAAACATCTCCAAGTTCTTTATGCCTAAGCCCCCCTTTTCTTTTGGTAAGCAAATTGTCTCCCACTTCACCCAAGCTATTTTCTTATTGTCTTCGTCACCCCCCCATAGGAACCTTCTTTGTATTTTTGTAATCTCCGCAATGGCTTTTTTTGGTGCTTTGAAAAAGGAGAAAAAGTATAGGGGGAGAGAGGCAAATCTAAATTGATAAGTGTAACTCGACCCCCTATTGACAATTGTCTGCTCCTCCAAGTACTCAGTCTCGCTTTCATAGAGTCAATAATCGGTTGCCATGTAGACATTCTTCTCGGGTTTGCTCCAATAGGAATTCCCAAGAATTTGAATGGAGGCGCTCCCAATTTGCAAGCCAAGAACTGTGAGATACCTTCCATCACGTTATCCTCCAAATTCAACCCGAAGACACTACTCTTTGCAAAGTTCACCTTTAAACCCGAAGCCATCTCGAAACTTCTCAGTATCGCTTTCCAACACCAGATGCTCCTATCTCCCCCATCACAAACCAATATTGTGTCCAGCGAATTGCAACAACTCAACCGAAATAGCATTGTTGAAGCTATACCCATGAAGGTTGTTCGTTTCTACGCCTTTCCTCACCAGACCAGCTAGCCCTTCAGCTACTATCAAGAATAAGAACGGTGCCAGCGGATCCCCTTGCTTTAGTCCTTTTTGAGCCACAAACTCTTCCGAGGGACTGCCATTAACAAGAACTGAAGTAGAATTTGATGAGACGCAAGCGTGCATCCACTTCCTCCATCTTTCCCCAAAACCTAGTCTGCCCAGCATATAATCCAGAAAAGACCAGCTTACTGAATCATATGCTTTCTCGAAATCAGCTTTCATGACCACACACTTTTGTTTTCTTCTCTTAGCCATATCCATGAGCTCATTCACCACAACCACTCCATCAAGAATATTTCTTCCTGCGAGAAAGGCACTCTGACAGTCCGAGATCACACCCTTCATAACCTTTTCACACCTTCCCGCTAAGACCTTTGCAAGCATCTTATACAAACATCCGATAAGTGATATGGGCCTATACTCTCCTAGCCCTTGTGGATTATTATTCTTAGGATTAGCGCAATAAAGGATGCACTAATCGCCTTAAGCAGCACGCGCGAACTCTTATGAAACTCCTCAAAGAACTCAAAAACTTCAAAGACCTATGATGTCCCAACACTCCTTGACAAACTTAAAATTGAATCCGTCCGGTCCTGGGCTCTTGTTACTGTCGCATTCCCATACCACTTCTTTGATTTCTTCCAAACTAAACGGCTCAATCAACAATTCATTTTCCGTCCCTGAGATTTGATTAAAATTCACTCCGTCAAGTGTTGGTCTATTTGTATCCTCCTCCCTAAATTTCCCTTCAAAGTGATTCTTAACCGCTAATTTCACACCCCCCACATCATCTATCCAGTCCCCTCCCACTTTGAGCTTTAATAGCTGAGTTCTTCTACGATTTCCTCTTACACATTAGTTAACTTAACTATAGCGGATAATCTCATCGTAGGTGTTTAGCAAGAGCGTATGATTTAACTTTTTACTAAGAATAACTTTCGACTTCTATCTGGAATGAGTTGTACCAAAGATGAACTATGCAATATATGAATACGATTAGCATCCATCCACCCCAAGTACAAGTATATATATTGAGAGAATTGGATATACTAGGACAAGCAGCCAGTGAAAACCAGAAAACAAAACTGAACCAAACAAAAAACAACTTATGAGATTATTTTTAAAACAAGAATGCAATTACAAACACAAACACTGGTTTCAAACAGAACATTAAAACAATTCTAATAACCATATAAAAGGAAGGAACATTGTCTTGTTGATGTAGTTCAGCTACCACTTCAATGCAGAAAGTAAGTCCCTTCGATCAACATCAAACTGTAGTACTTATTTGTAAAATTCCATCACTCCAAAACTGGAGAAAGCGCGACAAGCAACTTGAAATTTGGAAAATCCAGAGAGTTTGCTGAGATTCTCGTACTGTTTCTCAGTTCTTTCCCTTCCACCAGCTGTGATAAACATGAGATTGTCAAGAGTTGAAACAAGTTTAGATTCTTCAGTTGGTTTTGGATCTTCTGGCAATATGAGCTCCACTACTATCACCTTCCCATTTGGTGACAATGCCTCGTGACATTTCTTTAAAAATTCTAAGCATTTTTCATCAGACCAATTATGGCACACAGCCTTTAGAATTATGGCATCACCCTTTGGAACACTTTCAAACATATCTCCTCCAACATGCTCAATCCCTGCAATTGGTGCTGCGTTTTCAATCACTTGGGGTAGGTCAAAATTAATTCCTTTTATAGATGGGTATTTGGATATTATCAATTTGAGATTTCTCCCACTTCCACCTCCAACATCAACCAATGTTGATATACCCTCAAAGCTAGTAGTATATATTTCAATTATTCTTTTCATCTCAGTTGCAGACACATCTGTCATTGACTTGTTAAATACTTGGTTCATTTTTTCATCCTTTTGCATGTACTCATACTTTGTCACTCCATGAAACTTCTTGAACAAGTCAATGTTTGGATCAACCACCACATCCTTGAAGTTCATCCTGAAAAGTAGTAATTAAAACTTAATTAGCACTTTTCAAATATTTAGTCAATATATATATATATACAAGAAAATATGATGACTTACCAAACGGGTAAGAGTGCGGGGTAACAAAGGAAAGTAGTGATGGAAGCCAAGTAGCCAGTTTCATTAGGGACTAAGTATTTTCCAATTTGTGTGAGGCCATAAGTTCTCTCAGTATCATCACCATTAAGGGTGGTTCGAGTGGAAGTAGTAAGAAGAGAATAACTGGTAAGCAAACGAAGCATGCGATCAATTGTATTAGGCAAGTCAGAGTGTTGGGAAGAAAGTGGCAAGTTAGAAGCAATTTGAGAAGGTGACATGAAAGCACCAGGTGGTGTTGCCTTTTGATATGATCTCAAACAAGTTGAGATCAATAGCAGCATTCAACACAGCTGGATATACCAAACTTGTGGTTAGTACCATTGCTGATAAACATGCACTGTCTTCTGTTTGTTCATGTTCATCCTTAGTGGCATAACTGTCCCCATAATTATATCTTTTGCTTCTATATTCTTTCTTTCTCTCGTTAATGTTTGTGTTGTGTTTGCTCGATTAGTAGCTTATCTTTTTGTAGTAACATTACTAAGCTTATCTCCATGACGTTATACTATTTAGGTGAGAATAGTTGGTTGTGAAGGAAGAGGAGTTTTGAAGTGAGAAATGCGTGTAGGCGTAGCTATCTAATTGTTCAAAGACGCGTCGATGGAATGGAAATAACTTGGAAGTTGGAAAGCGACGTCGTTTTCTGTTTTTATTCTAAGCCCCACCCAGTCTTCACTCCGATGTTGCTGTCTACCCCAATTTTAGTACATTTTTTATTATATAGTCGTAATTGGGGGCTTACCTACTATATAAAAATTGTTACGTATTTAAAGAATATTATTTTAGTACATTTTTTATTATATAGTCGTAATTGGGGGCTTACCTACTATATAAAAATTAGGCTCAAAGTAAAGAATATTTTGGTCGATCGAAAGAGATAGCCCTAACTAACCATGCTTTGTTGTGTTTGTTTGTACTACTACTTCTTGGATATTGTGCCTAAAGTCATCCTTCAAACCATGCTTAGCAGATTTATTATAAATAAATTGTGCCTAAAGTCATCCTTCAAACCATGACTAAAGTCATCATTCACATTTTTTTAATTATTTTTTTTTCACTTCTCTGTTTTTTCATTACTTTTTCTTTTGTGCCCTATCTTTTGCCAAGACTGACAATACTTGCTTTCAATCTTGCGGGCTTTATTCATTTTTCTCTTTTTCTTTTTTGAACTTTTTCTACTATGTCTTTGATTTCATAACTTTGGAAAACTGAATGCACTAAATTCTATTGTAGTGTTGATCCTTGTCTAGGGTTTAGTGAATGGACATTATAGGCTCAAAGGGGATGATAAGGGATATATTTTGTTTGGGATGGATAAAGACGACCACTCTTCATTTAAAATCATGATTCCTCATTTGCAAAATTTTAATTTCAAAACAACATTCGCTCTTTTACACATCCTTTGCTCTTTATTTATATATATATATATATATATATATATATATTAATTATATTCAATTGAGAGTTGTACACCTCATCTTTACACGTCATATTTTTCATAATGCCATGCAATCAAGGAGAAAAATAGGTGGCATCCACCTAATAGTATCATTCAATCGACCAGCTTAATAAAGAGTCCATCTCACAAATCACTCATCCAACGGTTCGCTTAATGTTATGCTTGTTGTGGTCCAACAGTGCAGCTAATATCATATTTAATAGCGAAATTAATGTAGATTGAATGTTTAAAAAGAATAGAAGTTATTTTCAAAGGTTATCTATATCTATATCTATATAAATATCTAAAGGAAGCTTTTTTCCAAACTCTAGGATGCTCCACATCATTTCCATTTATTTTTCAATAAATTTTTTAATTTTATTAATATTTATTTATAATTTACAATTAAATGAGACTTAAATTCATTATTACCACTAACTTATTATTATTATTAAATACTACTCTTAGTGGAATAAAATATTTGGTGATTCCTATGAGCATTCTCAAGAAGAATAAAAACCTACGATTATGGATTGCTAATAGGAATTAAACATAAAATTATTCATAACACAATGAAGGGAAATGTTTATCTATATCTTCTATACATATAAGTATAAAGAATCCCCAATGGAGCCTCCACAATAATTCTTGAATTTTTGCTTTTATTTTTGTCTATTAAAAAACTTCTCTTTTATTATTTATTAATTCCTACCTTTGTGTCCAACCCACTACTACTAATAAATTCCAACATAGTAATAAATTTACACATTATATTATATTTAATCATAATTTTTGTATAAATGAGACTTTGATTTTAATTTTTAATATATAATTAAATATAAAAACAAGATTTTTTTATATTAATCAATGTTCATTCTCAATTCATGAGACTTATGAGCTCAATTATGTGTTCATTCTAAACTCAATTTTATGTTCTTATATTAGTTACTTTTTATTGTTTTGTTTTTTATATTTATTACTATTATTCTAAATGTTTTTTTTAAATTATATATTTATTTACATAGAAATTATATTATTATTAGAATTGGTCAAAATTTAAATTAATTGAATTAATAAATATATTTATCAATTATAATAGTTTAGATGAAATAAGAAATAATAAGTTGACCTTTAAAATTCTTTTTTATGTAACCATTATGCATTGAATGGAGGGGTTTCACATTTACATGAATTATTGCTTTAATTTACAATAAACTCATGAGTTAGTGGGATATGAGTGGAAGAAATAGAGTTTAAACTAATTATAACAAGAAATGACTATTTAAATGAGAGATCTTTGGATGGTTAGGGTAGAGGTTTTGACAAAAAGAATCATATAAAAAAATAAGAAGTAGAAGAAAGGAGCAAGTTTCACAAGAAGGTGTAGAATGCACAAAAAGGGTAAAGATTTTTATGTTCTTAATAGCTTTTAAGTTGACAAATAGGCAATGATTTTTGTAAAGTTATAGACATTGAGAAATTATGTATATTTTAATATTGTTCTTAAGAAAAATGTTTAATTTTTTGTATGATTGTATGATGTGTTAGATCTAAATGAGTTGCATATGTTCCACGAGCCTTCATAATCTTTGGTGTCATTTCTAAGAAGGAAATTACATTAGGTGCAAGAATCATATAGAAAACAAGGAGTAGAAGAAAGGAGCAAGTTGCACGAGAGATGTAGAATTCGCAAAAAGGATAAAGAATTTCATGTTCTTGATAGTTTGAAGTTGACAAATAGACAACAATTTTTTGTAAAGTTATAGGCATTGAGAAATGATGTATAGTTTAATATTGTTCTTTAGAAAAATATTAAATTTTATAGTTTTGTAAAATTGTATTATGTGCTAGATCTAAATGAGTTGCATATGTTCCTTGAGCCTTCATAACCTTCAATTGTCACTTCTAAGAAGAAATTACATTAGGTGCAATAATCATATGAAAAACAAGGAGTAGAAGAAAGGAGCAAGTTTCACAAGATGTAGAAATCACAAAAAGGGTAAAGAATTTTGTGTTCTTGATAGTTTGAAGAGGACAAATAGGCAACGATTTTTTGTAAAGTTATAGACATTAAGAAATGATGTATATTTTAATATTGTTCTTTATAAAAATGTTTAATTTTTTGTCAAAAAAAAATGTTTAATTTCATAGTTTTGTAAAATTGTATGATTTGCTAGATCTAAATGAGTTGCATATGTTCCTTGAAACTTCATAACCTTTGGTGTCACTTCTAAGAAGGAAATTACATTAGGTGTCTCTTCTCTATATCACAAAGGAAAAAAAAATATCATTTTCTTCAACTATCATCATATCTAATGCCTTTAGTATATATTCTATCTAATACTTTTTATTTACAAATTCACATCTAAAATGGTTAATTTTAAATAAAAATAGTGCTTGAGGTAAAAACAACCAAATAAAGCTTCAAATTTAAATGTTTCAATTCTTTTACAAATATTATATGTTTACTCTCCACTTTAGGTAGGTTATTTAGATTATAAGTTGCATAAAAACCAATTATAATAAAATAAATCTTTCATTTCATATTGTGAATAATGGCCATATATTTTTCATATCATTATAAAAAATAAAAATAAAGATTTGATTTTGATTGTTTTCTCTTTCTAAGTTTCCTATTAAATCTAAATTCCTTATTATCACTTTTGTTTTAAGTTTCAAATTTTGTTTTAATTAATATTTTTGAATTATTAATTGATGAATAAACAAAGAAATAAATAAAGAAAAAATAAAATAAAGAGTAGTTACTTTATAATTTCTATGATTTATATTTATTCATACACAACCATGAACTTATTTAATTTAAACTCATCCAAGCTTAATATAATAATAATATTTAGAGGATGTCACTGAAATTTGGAAGAAGAAAATAAAAATAGAATAACATTATAAGAGAAAAGCAAATGCGAGACGCACATTACAAATGTAAGTCACTTCCAAACATGTTTATCAATATATTATGATCACTTTCTTAGTATAACTTAGTTATTTTTATTCTAATGTTTTAAAAGAAATATAAAATCTCATTATTTTCATCCTTAAACTTTCACATATTAAACCATTATTTTTGTTTTTAAACAAAAAGAATTTTTTTTACGTAGTGTTTATTTAGGCTATATGTTATATCAAAAAATATTCTCATTAGTATTGATCTTCAATTATTATCATTATTATTTTTCTTCTTTGTCTTACACATATTAAAAAATGCTATATCAAAAATATTCTTATATTATTTTTCACATGTCTTTATTATTAAAATTCATGCTCATAAATTCAAGATATTAAATAGAATGGCATTTATTATTACTAAGTAAAATGAAGTTTAGTAAGATTTTATTTTCAACAATTAAGCTCACTAAAATTTGGACAATTGTGCATATTAAAAAATACACTATATAAGAATATGGCATAAATAAAAAATATATTAATGTAATACTATATTTTTAAAATACATAATTTATATCGACAACTTATGTATATATTTGTATAAAATCTATATAAAATTAAAGGAAAAAAATTATATAACAACTCGTGCATCGCACGAGTATTCTCCTAGTAAATCTCTAAAGGAAGCTTTTTTCCAAGTTCTAGGATGCTCCACATCATCTTCATTTATTTTTCAATTTGTTTTTTCACTATATTACTATATCTTTATTATTTAACTCATGAGTTTATTGTCATTTAAAAGAATAATTTATACTAATGTGAAACTTCTCTCCCTTCCAATGCATGATTGTTACATAAAAAAGAATTTTGAAAGTCCTTAATTATTTATTATTCCATCAAAACTATCATAATTGGTAAATATCTTTATTCAATTAATTTTTATTTTTGACCAATTCTAACAATAATATAATTTGTTTGAGTTGTGAATAATTGGTATAAAATTATTTAGTTTTGAATTTTTTTAACGTACAATCAACCATGAGTTTTCTTTTTAGTTGTAGCTTTTATAGTTACTTTTGAAAATCTAAATAATGAGAATTGTTTAACTAATAGTGGGAAATAAAATCATTGTATCCAAACATTCATTATTTACTGTCTAAAAAAAACCATTCATTATTTAAATAACGTTACAATATTATCTCATACGTTAATCAAATTTTTAACAAACATTTTCACTTTAAATATCCTTACAATTATTTTGATATATTTAGGATTAGGATTAATTTTAAGTATATGTGAACAAATGTTATAATTTCAGTAAAAATATACATAAATTATTAAAAAAATAAAGAACAATATATATTCCATGTAGTAGAAAGAATATATGAAGTTATTATTTTATATCAATTTTTTGAACAAAAGTTACCTTTATAGGTGTCAATAAAACTATAAAATAAAAATAAACTAAGATTTATTATTCTCCACCCTTGCATCTTTTCATCTCCATTTATTTATGAACCTTAAAGTAGCTAAAGTGAATAATAGTAAGACAAAAAGGCAAACACATAGAGAAATAAAAGGAACGTTACAATATTTTAATGGTAATTAAAAAGGAAGGTTACATTTATCATTTAATTAAGGAATTACTATATAAACAGCAAAATCTTGAACATTGTTGTCAATTGGAATCATTAGCACATTGTGGTATGTCTTTCCATAGGCAACAAGTGTCACAAATGGTGGTCTACATGCATGCGTAGAATTGATAAGAAAATGATGCATGGAAAGGAATTGGTGCATTGATTGTCGACAAGAGAGAGTTAGAGGTTTTGGTAAACATAGGGGTATCCATGAAATTGGAGATTAGAGTCATTACATGTAGTAGTTTGAAGCTTCATTACTAATTGGGGGAATGAAGTTGTTGGATATAATTCATTAAAAGGAAAGCAGTATGATGAATCCGTGAATAAAAAGGTATCTCATTTGTAAATGTCATATATGTTGTTTAATAGATATTTGTAATGTATTTGGATTGGATGCTAGGAAATGATAGAAAATAGGTGAAAAATTTAGTCTATAATTTTGAGGTTGTCACTCATGTAATTTGGTTGTTGTAATTGTAAGAAGGATATTGATGTAACTTAGTTTATAGGATGTTCAACCATTTCATTGGCTCTCTTTCTATCTTTTATTTAGCCTAGAAGTTTGTTCATTTGGGTTAATTTAATATTTAACCTACTATTTTACCATGGGTTAAAAGGTTAGTGTTCTGCTTTAAATAGTAACGACATAAATAAGATTCAATTGATTTTAATTTTTTTAACATAAAATTAAGTAAAATTATTTGGTAAATAGGTTACAATTTTGTGTCAATTTTTAATTATAGAAAATAAATTCTAATTCATCAACTTTTACTAATACCTCTTCTAATAAAATTTTAATTCCAAGTTATTAGTCTCAATGAGTAAAAATATATTGTTTTTATTTTTGATAGTATCGGTCTTAATTAAACTTATGATAGTGTGGGGTAATTTAAATTATTGACACAAGTGTAATCAATAAACTAGAAATAGTGAGTCTGTCCATTGAAATTACATAACTACTGACAATAAATTATTATTTTTGTTCCGTTTGAGAGTAGTTTATTGACAGTAAAACTATGTTGTTCCAGAGTAGTTTATTGAGAATAAAACTATGTTTAGTTTTTTTATACAACTATCGATGAAGCTTTTTAAAATGAGTTGTAAACTGCAAATATAAAAAAACAGCTTATCATGATGTTTAGGCCCTAAAACTAAAAATTGGTTTTAAAAGATGTAATGTATTGAATAGTTTATTGAGTTTTAAACTAAGCTTAGTTTTTTCAACAACTTTTTTATGATGATTTTTAATGAGTTGTCAACAGAAAATATAAAACTTTTTTTTAAGATTTTTTTTTTGTGTGTAACTAAAAAAACTGAATATTTTGTCCTAAGATATTTTATACATTGAAGTTAATTTTATGAAAGATAGTCTTCATAGTCTCATTTAAATAAAGTAATATTTTCTTTAAGAAATTGAATCATATTTGTGTTTATATTCTGTTAAGTGAAGGTCTATTGGTTTGTAATATTGTGTAATATTTTGCATTCATATTATGCTTGCTTTTTAATTTTTTTATAAACCTTTATTTAAATTAAATGAAAGCATATATCCTCCTTTGAAAATATAAAATAGTTGTTTTTAATATATATTTGTACTAATTTCCTCAAAAAAAAGTTGGGTAATTTTTTTGAATAATATAAATAAACAATTAATTAGATTATATAACTATGCCAAAATTATACCCATGTTGTTCTAAATTAGTTAACGTATGTATTTCCCAATTTGGTATATTGCATGAGAGAAGCGGTTAATAATTCATTGTAATTCTAAAACCTTAGTATGAAAATGATGAATAATCTGAGTTCCTTAAATTTCTATTTGCTTCTACTAATATCATTACAATAGTTATAGACTTTAGTCCTTATAATAGTTCTTAACATCGTGTAGTACTAAACTAAATTATATTAAATTAAATTTTTATTTTTATATATGTAGGTTAATTTGTAAATTGCTATCTTAATAAATTATGTTGAAAATTGTTAATCTTTTCTTTCTAATTATATATAATATATATATATATATATATATATATATAAATAAAATAATTACATATTTACATTCCTCTAAAAAAGTATTTGAATAAACCCGTGCATCGCACGGGGTTATCCCCTAGTCTATATAAATATCTAAAGGAAGCTTTTTTCCAAGCTCTAGGATGCTCCACATCATTTCCATTTATTTTTCAATAAATTTTTTAATTTTATTAATATTTATTTATAATTTACAATTAAATGAGACTTAAATTCATTATTACCATTAACTTATTATTATTATTATTAAATGCTACTCTTAGTGGAATAAAATATTTGGTGATGCCTATGAGCATTGTCAAGAAGAATAAAAACCTACGATTATGGATTACTAATAGGAATTAAACATAAAATTATTCATAACACAATGAAGGGAAATGTTTATCTATATCTTCTATACATATAAGTAAAAGAATCCCCAATGGAGCCTCCACAATAATTCTTGAATTTTTGCTTTTATTTTTGTCTATTAAAAAACTTCTCTTTTATTATTTATTAATTCCTTCCTTTGTGTCCAACCCACTACTACTAATAAATTCCAACATAGTAATAAATTTACACATTATATTATATTTTATCATAATTTTTGTATAAATGAGACTTTGATTTTAATTTTTAATATATAATTAAATATAAAAAAACAAGATTTTTTTTATATTAATCAATGTTCATTCTCAATTCACGAGACTTATGAGCTCAATTATGTGTTCATTCTAAACTCAATTTTATGTTCTTATATTAGTTACTTTTTATTGTTTTGTTTTTTATATTTATTCTAAATGTTTTTTTTAAATTATATATTTATTTACATAGAAATTATATTATTATTAGAATTGGTCAAATTTTAAATTAATTGAATTAATAAATATATTTATCAATTATAATAGTTTAGATGAAATAAGAAATAATAAGTTGACCTTTAAAATTCTTTTTTATGTAACCATTATGCATTGAATGGAGGGGTTTCACATTTACATGAATTATTGCTTTAATTTACAATAAACTCATGAGTTAGTGGGATATGAGTGGAAGAAATAGAGTTTAAACTAATTATAACAAGAAATGACTATTTAAATGAGAGATCTTTGGATGGTTAGGGTAGAGGTTTTGACAAAAAGAATCATATAAAAAATAAGAAGTAGAAGAAAGGAGCAAGTTTCACAAGAATGTGTAGAATGCACAAAAAGGGTAAAGATTTTTATGTTCTTAACAGTTTTAAGTTGACAAATAGGCAATGATTTTTTGTAAAGTTATAGACATTGAGAAATTATGTATATTTTAATATTGTTCTTAAGAAAAATGTTTAATTTTTTGTATGATTGTATGATGTGTTAGATCTAAATGAGTTGCATATGTTCCACGAGCTTTCATAATCTTTGGTGTCACTTCTAAGAAGGAAATTACATTAGGTGCAAGAATCATATAGAAAACAAGGAGTAGAAGAAAGGAGCAAGTTGCACGAGATGTAGAATTCGCAAAAAGGATAAAGAATTTCATGTTCTTGATAGTTTGAAGTTGACAAATAGACAACAATTTTTTGTAAAGTTATAGGCATTGAGAAATGATGTATAGTTTAATATTGTTCTTTAGAAAAATATTAAATTTTATAGTTTTGTAAAATTGTATGATGTGCTAGATCTAAATGAGTTGCATATGTTCCTTGAGCCTTCATAACCTTCCGTGTCACTTCTAAGAAGAAATTACATTAGGTGCAATAATCATATAAAAAACAAGGAGTAGAAGAAAGGAGCAAGTTTCACAAGATGTAGAAATCACAAAAAGGGTAAAGAATTTTGTGTTATTGATAGTTTGAAGTTGACAATTAGGCAACGATTTTTTGTAAAGTTATAGACATTAAGAAATGATGTATATTTTAATATTGTTCTTTATAAAAATGTTTAATTTCATAGTTTTGTAAAATTGTATGATTTGCTAGATCTAAATGAGTTGCATATGTTCCTTGAAACTTCATAACCTTTGGTGTCACTTCTAAGAAGGAAATTACATTATGTGTCTCTTCTCTATATCACAAAGGAAAAAAAATATCATTTTCTTCAACTACCATCATATCTAATGCCTTTAGTATATATTCTATCTAATACTTTTTATTTACAAATTCACATCTAAAATGGTTAATTTTAAATAAAAATAGTGCTTGAGGTAAAAACAACCAAATAAAGCTTCAGATTTAAATGTTTCAATTCTTTTACAAATATTATATGTTTACTCTCCACTTTATGTAGCTTATTTAGATTATAAGTTGCATAAAAACAATTATAATAAAATAAATCTTTCATTTCATATTGTGAATAATGGCCATATATTTTTCATATCATTATAAAGAATAAAAATAAAGATTTGATTTTGATTGTTTTCTCTTTCTAAGTTTCCTATTGTAACATCCCTAATTTCGTTAATTTCAAATTAGGAAATTAACGAATTATTTATTACTTGAATAGGTAATAAATCAAGTCACGGATATGAGGTTGTTACTAAAGCAATTTATAATTGCTAGAGAAAATAATTTAAATGCATAACTGAGTGGAAATTAGTACTCTAAGAGTATTTTAGTATTTATGCCACTCGCCCAAAATGATCTCTGAGACATCAAAAAATATCCAAATACCCTCTCATTCCACACTTGTGTGAATAAAGAAAGAAAAGTAAAGTTAAAAAGAATAAAAAAGAGAGAGAGAAGGAACGGATTAAAAAGGGGAGGAAAGAAAAAAAAAAAAAAAAAGAAAGAAAGAAGAGAAACAGCCCGAGAGAGAGGGAGAAAGGGCGTGGAGGAAGAGAAGGAAGAATGGCGAGATCTCCACGGATTCTTAACGATAGTAAGTGATTATCGTACCATTCTTCTCCATTTTTCGAGATCTATCTAATGATACCACTTTCACACCCTAATTTCTTTCCGCTTTCTTTTTGCCATTAATGAGTTTTAAGCTCCAATTTGGAGAAACCGAGATTTAAGCGAAATTGAAGCTTGGTATGGATGATTGGAAGCTCAACAACCGACGTGGAGTGTTCGGTTCCGGTTTTGGAGCGGGTTCGAGCGAGTTCGTGAAGTTTCGAATCGGGAGCTTGGGCGTCTCGGTGGTTCGTGATTTTCATCACGAGGAGGTGAGTTTTACTCGCTTAGGGAATTTAAATATCGCTTTTTGAGTTATGGTTGAACGATTTTTCAAAATTCGAGTTTCGAGAATTTTAGAGTCAAAAACGCTATTTTCCGAAAATGACGCGTGTTTGAAAATTCAAAACGAAACCATAATGCTTTGATTTTTGAATTGTTATTGTTTGCCTGAATGTGTTTTAAAGTTGTTTGGTTGATTTAATTGAATTTACAAATCTTTTGGGAAACCGTAAATTTTGTATATATGTGAAAATTAACGATTTTGGAACAAAATTGATGTCCGACAGTAAATATACTATTTCGGGATGTCCGTATTACAGAGGAAACTCTGCCGAATTTTCGTTGGAAATTTTTATACAAATTCAAAGTGGTTTTGAAATAACGATTAATGTTTTGAATATTTCGAAAAACCGACAAATCTAGTATACGTGTGGGAACAATTGTTTTAAGAACAAAATTGATGTCCGATTTGGTTATGCGGAGTTCATAAGAAAAACCGTATGATATGAGTCTATATCATAGAGTAAATTATGTTTGAACGGATATATATATATATATATATATATATATATATATATATATATATATATATATATATATATATATATATATATATATATATATATATATATATATATATATATATATATATATATATATATATATATATATATATATATGTATAGTCCAGGTGACGACCCACCGGTTAGCATACTAGGAGGGGAGGTCATGGGCCCCTAAAACCTAGGCCTTCAGCCGATAGGGTTCACCGGGATTAGTGTTGTGCGAAAAGGTGATGTGCAAGTGTACACAATCGCAACAAGTAATATATTGATAAGTAAAGTTCGTCTCCACAGTGATTGATGTTAATTTTAGAGTTTAAAAAAGAATTACACGTAGGGAACAAGTAGCAAATAAGTTGAGTGACAAAGTTCAAGTTAACAAGAGTTGTTTAAAGTAACAAACTAAAGCGTGGGTAAAAATATAAGAGAAATAAGTTGGATTGCCTTTACTATGTAAATCCCCAAAAACAAGACGCTATAACGTCACACGCTATAGCGTTAAGCTACTGTTAAAACATTTTGTGCCTTTCAGTCACTAGCGCCAGGGTTTCACTACAAGATGCCTATGTCTAGGTTCTAAATAGGTTCACCCCTGTATAATCAAGATCCCACAGCTTATGCCTTATAAACTATTGCAACATCTATGTCTAGAAGAAGCAAAAATTGATTAAATGTCTTCAACCAACCTTATCATTTATATTAATCCTTGAGTTCTTTCTATGGTTCATGTCCGAATCCACGTAAATACTTGTTTTACGTGGCCAAATATAAAACAAGTTTGGAAGAATAATCACACAAGGGTTAAAACACAAAACGTGAGAAATTATATACTGAAGCATTAATGGTTCATTACAAGCTATAGCAACTCCAACTCAAAGAGTTTAGCTCATGTTGAGCTCCATCAAAATAACACAAATGAGAATACTTGCATTACAGTAAATAAAGAGGAAATGACAAATGCAAAAGATACACTCTTGAAGTCTCCTAATCATCCACGTGAAGATGGCTCATCATCAACCTTACACCATGAGTACAAAAACAGAAAAAATACAAAGGAAGAAAGTAAAATAGCAAAAGCTCTAAGATGTATCAATGGAAGAAGAAGTGTCACACTTTCTCTCTCTATCAATACTCTCTCTAAAAACTCACTATCTCTCACAATAATATTCGTGGGAAGGGGAAAAGAAAAATCAGCACAAATCTTCTAGCCTTGCTAGTATGTGGTACAATCTCCTCAAAAGTCAAGAAAGGTGATAGTTGCTTTTTCACCAACTCCACTATTTCTTTCTCACGCAATGCCAAGTGTCCACACATATCCAATAAAATCCGCACATGTCAAAGACGCATGGTGATCAAAAGATATGGAGCTTGGATTAATGAGCTTGGCGCCAAAATTGCACTTTCCCTAAAGATGCTCACCGATCTCACATTTGACGCTATAGCGTTAGACGCTATAACGCTAAACACCGCACTACTTCACAAAATTCATCAAAACACTCACAAGGGCACCAATTGTGCCAAATTCATAACAAAGCAGAGTTTAGCCCTTCCTTTCCTAATATTCACATAAATATACTAAATACTATACTAATATTACTTGAGAACTTACTTAATTTAATGATTAGAGGTATAAGTAACTCATATAAATATGAGTTATCACACCCCCAAACTTAAACCATTGCTTGTCCTCAAGTAATGACACTTGCAAAGACAAACAAACCGACACTATTTACAACACACATGCTCGATCAACACTTCATTTCTAAGCATACTCACTCAAACATTTTCTCAATGGGCTAACAGTTGATTCACACTCACACCAACACACCAATGCATTTATTCAACTTCTAAACTTATTACTGCTCAATAGTGTGTGTGTGATCTCTTGACTCATCTCAATTCCTAGCTAGATTTGGATTTCTCTTTAGCCTTGGAAAGAATGGTCTTCTTTGGTAAAATCAAGAACTCTTTCAAAACAATGGCTAGATTAACATTTTCACACAGGAATGGGGATTTTTAGGCATGACAAAGGGTTTAACTAGGCACTTCAAGTCTATGGTCAGTGTTCCTAACTTATTGAATCTAAACAGCTCACGCTATAGCGTTTGACGCTATAGCGCTTGGACAAAGATAACAGATTTACTAGCTGTAGCCCCCTCATTACTTGGCTCTCAAAGCAATTATTCTATATTTTTTTTTTTTTTTTTTTTTTTTTTTTTTTTTTTTTTTTTAACATAAGGCTTTGCCTCTTTCTTTGCCTTTGGGACAGCCTAGCTTTTGTTTTGGGTAACTACAGCTTTACAACATATTTACATTAAACTTTTAAGTCACTGACCACCCTAAAACCTTTGTACCTAACCTTTATATAGCCCAACACCCCCAAACTTATGCTTCAACAACTCTTCAAGTTTTTATTCAAGCCTTGATCTCACCTTGGTTAACTCGGACTAGCCTAAACCTCGGATAGTCCTTGGCTAGCTAAGCTTCTTCTTAAGCACGAGATTTACGTGTGAGAGCAATAATAAGCAAAGATTTCATCAAAAGCACGGCTCTCTTACTCACTCACACCATTATCATTACAATTAGCCCAAAGGGAACGCATTCAATGACTATACCTAAAAATGAGGCACTTGAAGCAGAACATTTTGAAAAACATTAACAAAAACATTAACAACTTTAGGTCCTCCCCATTAACAAAAGTGAGCAAAGGTCCTCACCGCTCTTTAAAGACTAGGGAGAGCCTGAACTTAACACCCAATAAAGTAATTCAAGACTTAAAACATTTGTGAAGCGCAAGACAGACGCTATAGCGCTTCACAATTTATTCTTGTTCACAAAACATTAACCTTATACAAAGAGAAAATTAAATTCACTTCTTAACCGCACTGCACTGGTTCTTGAGCTAACACGGATGGATCGGTGAGAGGCTTTACACCCTTTTTCTTCTTCTTCTCTTCCTTCGTTTCTTCCTCGACGCTTATAGCCTCGTGACGCTATAGCGCCGCCACCAGTGTCGCTTTCTCTTTCTCTCGCTTCATCTCTGCTAACTTTGTAGCGACCTGCTGCTCTGTTCGGATACTTTCTTTCCTGTGTTGTTGTGCTTCTTGCTGCACTCTTTCTTCATCCACTTCCTCAATCACGATCGGCTTGGCTCTGGGCTCCTCCTTGCGTATACATAGGTTGGCCTTTTGCCGCCACATGCTTCTCCTTCACTTTTCTCGCTTGAGTGCCGGATGGCACCGGCCTCGGCTACTTCCTGCGAGGACTTTCTCGCCATTGCTTGAGCTTCTTCTTCACTACCGCAAGAATGTTAGTCTTTGATTGAGGACTCCTTTGGGCTTTTGTTTAAGCCTAGGAGTCTTTGTTGCACTTGATACGAAGATCTTGGACTTGATCGAGGTTCAGCGCTATAAAGCATCGACGCTATAGCGCTTGAATGGCCTTCTGCAGATTTTGGGAAACAGATTCTTTGTGGTGATGCAGGTGGTGGGCTTTGTTCTTTTCTTTGGAATTGGGGATTGGGTGATGGTTCAGCCGTCTTTGGTTCATTTAGGTTTGGTGCTTTTGTAGGTGAAGGTGATTTTTGTTTTTCCGCTCTGTTGGAGGTATGGTTGGTGCAGATCGTGGAGTTTCGTGAATGATTTGTTCTGGAGCTTGTGGTGAGGTGGTCTTGTGGGGCTAGGAGTGGGTTCAGCAGATACTTCTTCATCTTCTTCACTTTCGATTCTTTTTCCTTCTCTCGGCTCTCTTCACACGGACTTTTCCTCACTTTCGAATCTTCATCCTCTTGAGAATCATTGACTTCTTTCATCACCCTCCTTGTCTCCTCTTCATCATCTTCACTCACTTTCTTCTAAATCCTCGGTGTTGAGGACTCTTCACTACTCACCTTCGCTTTCTTCTTAGCAGGGCTCTTTACCTTTTTCAAGCGGGGGCTCCCGGCTCTCTTCTTGCTGGATCACAGCACCTTCTTACTCACCTTTTCTTTTGCTTGGGGTGGCTCCTTCACACCCCTCATCTTCAATTAGCCATTCGGGAATACAGGGGCTCCATTAACTCCTTGCCCCTGATAATTTCTCTAACACACCCTTCTCCCCATTCAAACTTAGCTTTGACAAACTTACACAGACTCTCTGATTCTTTTCAATTGATTGAGCGCTATAGCATCGGGACGCTATAAGCGCTAGCACTTCTCTCGTGCTGGTTTAAAAGCAGCAGGAATATCTCCCGAGGAGTCCTCCTCTCAACACGGATTTCAATTTCAACTTCACCGCTTGCATAATTCGATAATTAAACAGGAAAGTAGAGATTACCGCGCTTTGAGCTGCTTTTCTCAATTTCTCCGGCAATGATTTTGCCCACATCTATGCTTTCACCTTCCGAATAGCATCAAGCACTATCAACCTGTCCTTCTCCACATTTGTTGTGTGGGAAGTAGGCATGAGTGAATGCCCGATGAAAGTGAACCACATTGCGCCTTCATCCACCAAAAATGCCTTCTTGACTTTAAATTCCGAGCCAAACCTCTCCCATGTTGCTTCCTCCACACAGATTCTCCTCTTCACCTCCTCCACCTCCTCACATCCCCATGTATCAAGCTTCTTGTCTAGGGCCTTTCCAGAATACCCTAATTTGAAGTAGTCATTGATGGAACTTGGACTCAAATCTCACTGCTTCTCCTCCGACCGGAGAATAAGTTTGGGGCTTTCCCCTTTTTGGAGGAGAATACCTGGTAGAACTCCCTTACCAAAGGAACGACATACTCCCCTCCGTGCTTGATAAACTTCGCCACCCTAACGCTATAACAAAGGGATGTGAACACGCCGGGGCCTTTTTCTGCTTTGAAACCCCTTTCGTGATGAAGTTCATCTTCCAATAGCGCCAGGATCGCCCTTGGGGGTATGGCTCTTGAGGAACTGGGCTCGAGAGGTCTTGGTCTTTTTCTCGGGTTTTTCAATGGAGTGTTTCTTCACCATTTTGGGATTTTGGAAGAAATGAAAGAAATTTGTGAATTTTTGGAATTGATTGTGGGATCGGTTTGCAGAGAGAAAGAAGAAATGCGATTATGGCTTGGATGGGGGTTAGGGAAGAAGAAGGCTCAACGAGCTAGAAGAAAGAAGAAGAATAGGGAGTGGTTGAGTGGGAGGTTATGGGGAATTGAATGATGTGACCGTTTGATGGGCGGAGTGACCAAAATGATCGGGCTTGTCACACGTGGCGCATAGGGTAAGCGCAGCGAAGTGCCAGAGACAGAGCGCGCGTGCCACGTATGATAACGGACCCATTTCTTTTAAAATTAACAGTGTTTCTTCCTGCCAGCTACCACCTCTTGACGCTATAGCGTCCATATCACATTCCAGGCCTTCAAATTCCCCAAAATTCCTCAACACCAAAATTCTTTCTCCTGCAAAATAAAACACAAATAAAAGAAATGTTAATTAGTAAAACCTTGGGGTGCCTCCCAAGAGCGCTTGTTTTAAGAGTCATCACCGACTTCTTCATTTTATGTTAGGGATCATGAAGATCAATTGAGGTCTTGTCCCTCATTACAGTGTCACCATGGTATTGTTTTACCCTTTGCCCATTCACCTTGAAAGTGGTGTTGGTTGCTTGATCAAATAAATCCACTGCACCATAAGGGTAGACCTTGACTAATTTAAAAGGGCCAGACCACCTTGATTTAAGCTTGCCAGGAAACAATTTTAATCTAGAATTGAAAAGGAGCACTTGGCCTCCTTCAATCACTCTACCTTCGGATCTTCTTGTCATGCCACACCTTTGTTTTCTCCTTATAGATAGTTGAGCTCTCATAGGCGGCATGCCTAATCTCATCAAGCTCATTCAATTGCGGAGCCTAGCCTTTCTGCTTTCTATCAAAATCAAAATTGAGCTTTTGATGGCCCAATGAGCTTTGTGTTGTAATTCAATAGGGAGGTGGCAAGCTTTCCCAAATACAAGTCTGTAGGGAGACATTCCCAAAGGTGTTTTGAAGGTCCTGTAAGCCCATAATGCATCATCCAAATGGATGACCAATCTTTCCTTGTAGGTCCCACCATCTTTTCAAGCATCCTCTTGATTTCTCTATTGACAATTCAAATTTGCCCATTTGTTTGGGGGTGGTATGCACGTGGGCAATTTTGTGCCTCACTCCATATTTTCCCAATAGAGACTCAATCAACTTGTTACAAAAGTGAGAACCCTCATCACTGATAATTGCTCTTGGTGTGCCATATCTGGTGAATATGTTCTTCTGCAGAAACTTGCTGACTGACTTGGCATCATTGTTGGGAAGAGCCACAGCTTCAACCCATTTGGACACATAATCCACAGCCACCAATATATACAAATTCCCATGAGAAGGAGGAAAGGGACCCATGAAATCCATGCCCCACACATCAAAGAGTTCAATCTCTAAGATGTTGGTTAAGGGCATTTCATGCTTGTTTGAAATGTTCCCACCCTTTGACACTTTGCACACTCTTTAATCAATTCCTGAGCATCCTTGAATAATGTAGGCCAAGAATACCCACATTGCGCAGTACCTTTGCAGCGGCTTCTAGTGCCTCCAAAGTGTCCACCACACATGGGAAGCATGACAATGCTCTAACACTTGAGGTTGTTCTTCTTACGCTGGCACCTTCTTATCAACCGATCTTGACATTTCTTGTAAAGAAAAGGTTCATCCCAATAATAGTCCTTGACTATATGGAAAAACCTTTTTCTTTGTTGGTAATTCAGATTCTGCAGCCTGATTCGCTCACCAAGTTATTCACAATGTCTGCGCAAACCGGGAGCATCATCTTCGACGCTATAATGTCTCGGCGTTATAATGGCAACCGCTATAGCGTTACATTTTTGCACGATATCACAATGGTTTCTCATCCGGGAAGATTTCTTTTATTTCACCCCTGTGATGTACCTCGCACCTTCCAATCTAGATAAATGGTCAGAAGAACCCGGTTCTCCACCCCTTTATCATCACGAATTTCCAAATCAAATTCTTGGAGGAGGAGAACCCATCTAATTAACCTTGGTTTTGCATCTTTCTTAGAGATCAAGTACTTGATGGCGAGTGGTCCAGAAAAACAATAACTTTTGTGCCCACCAAGTACGATCCGAACTTGTCAAATGCAAACACCACAAATAATAGCTCTTTTTCTCGTGATGTTGTAATTTAATTGTGCTTCTACAAGTGTTTTGCTTGCATAATATATAGAATGAAAGATTTTCTCATACCTTTGACCGAAAGCACAGCTCCCACAAAGATAGTCACTTGCATCACACATCAATTCAAAAGGTTTACTCCAATCGGGAGTGACAATAATAAAGTGCGATGACTAATGCTCGTCTTTAACTTCCGAAATGCCTCAAGACAGGCTTCATCAAAATTGAATGTGATGTCATGTTGAAGGAGTTGACATAGGGGCTTTGAGATCTTTGAGAAGTCCTTAATGAATCTCCTATAGAAGCCAAAGATGCCCAAGGAAACTCCTTATACCTTTGACACTTGAAGGTGGTGGCAATTTTTCAATAACTTCAATCTTGGCCTTATCCACCTCTGTGCCCTTCTTGGAGATCCTATGCCCTAGTACAATTCCTTCTTGCACCATGAAGTGACATTTCTCCCAATTAAGCACAAGATTTGTTTCCTCACACCTTATCAATATTTCTTCCAAATTGTCTAAACACTTCAAAAACTATCCCCAAACACAGAGAAGTCATCCATAAAAACCTCCATAGATTTTTCAATGAAGTCGAGAGAATATGGACATCATACATCTCTCGAAAGTTGCGGGGGCATTGCACACCCAAAGGGCATTCTTCTAAAAGCAAATGTGCCATAAGGACATGTGAATGTGGTCTTTTGTTGGTCTTCGTGAACTATTGCTATTTGATTATAGCGGAGTAGCCATCAAGAAAGCGATAATAGTCCTTACCAAAGAAGTCCGTCCCAAAGATTTGGTCAATGAAAGGGAGAGGAAATGGTCTTTCTTTGTGGCTTTGTTCAACTTCCCGTAGTCCATGCAAATCCTCCAACCATCCAACTGTTTCTTGTGGGAATCAATTCATCTTTGTCATTTGTGATTACAAAGGACACCACCTTTCTTGGGAACACATTGCACGTGGGCTTACCCATGCACCGCCGGAAATAGGATATACAATTCCTGCATCTAGCCACTTGAGGATTTCCTTCTTCACCACCTCTTTCATAATGGGATTAAGCCTTCTTTGTGCTTCAATGCTATGTTTAGCATTTTCTTCCAACACAATCCTGTGCATGCAGATTGTAGGACTTATCCCATGTATATCAGACATTTGCCAACCTATTGCCTTCTTGTGCCTCTTCAGAGTTGCAATGAGCTCTACCTCTTGATTTTGATCCAAACTGGCAGAAATGATAACAGGCAGAGTCTCATTCTCCCCCAAGTATGCATACTTCAGGTGCTTGGGTAGTTCCTTCAACTCTAATTCAGGTGGTTGCACAATAGAAGGCACACTCTTCTTTAGGTTTGAGTTCTCTTGCTCTAGTGACTCATATCTTCTAGCCCAAACCTCATTCACAGCTTGCTTGCCTTCTTGAAATTCCTCTCCTTCCAACAAGTCATGTTCTTCAGAATTATTAAGTGTTATACCCCAATTTTGTCCGTCTTCTTTTTCTTGTTTTAGTAGTTTATTTTATTCGTATTTTGAAGTCACGCGATTCCGAGCTAATTTTTTTAACGCGCCCATTTCTTTTATTCTGGTCTAGTTTGGCGTATTTGTCGAGTCCGGCCCGTTCTCGTCTTTGTATTTAGCCTGGCTCCTTTTTCTTGTTATTTTTTCTTGTTCATTTAATTTATTTAAGTATATATACAATCCAGAAATGTCAAAAATTCCATTTAGTTTAATCTACAGTTTAAAAATGTTTAAGAGTCCAAAAATAATTCCACTTAGTTTAATTTACAAATTAGAAGCACTTAAGAGTCAAATAAGTCCAAAAATACAAAAATAAATAATACTAAAAATACAAAAAATAACAAATTCGAAAATAAAGTCAATAAACAGTAAAATAGGGTTCCAGCAGCGATTCAGCTCTGCTGCGCAGTGTGATGGGCTTGGATCAGGACCTGAAAATTATACAAAACCCAGTCAAAACTCAATTAATGCCCTAACCTAATTTTTGACTATAAATAAACAGTCCAATCAACAGTAAAAGACACACAGAATTCAACACAGAAAAAGCTGCGAAAATTGCAAGCAAAATAAGGATTAGAGTTTCACATTGAAACCCTAATCCAATAAACACAGTTTTGAATTTCTGAATATGAAGTAGAAGCAGTCACAGGAGCAGCAAAAACAACAGTAGCAGACACTATAGAAGGTCAATCACAAGCACACCAAAGAGCCTAAACTAAGCCGGAAAAAGGTTAGAGTAGACACATTTTTTGTAGATCGTTTTGATTTTCAATTCATCAATAGGTTTAAACAAACCTCTATTGTTGTTGTTGTTTGAAAATATTGAATTAGGGTCAGAAATCAGAAACAGAATATGCTAGTTTTATTTGGGACTAAAAGAATAGGCTAGTTTTGTTTTGTTAGTTGATGTTTAAGAAAACTCAAAGTTAAAAGAAATCTATCCATTAATATAACAACAAAGAACTGGTGGTTAAGAAAATTCAAGAACAAAAAGGAGTAAAAAAAAAGCATCGTCGAGACAAAGGAAATTGAGATAAAAACAAAAAAAAAACCAACCTCTTAGCTTGCTCGCCGGAGCTCCGGTCTCCTTCTCCGGCGAGAGCTCCGGCGAGAGCTCCGGCGAGAGACCATGAAAGCAAACCTCCCGCTGCGAACCTCACCCTAAAACCGATCCACAACCATCAATGAAGCTAGCCTCGCAATCCACCAGCTCTGACCGTCGTGGAACTCACCGGAAATATCGCTCCGACCGCCGCCGCGAGCTCTCCCTTTTCCCGTCGTCTTCCTCGGTCATCTTCTCCCTCTCTTAGTCGCTCTCAGTCTCTCTCTCACCTCCTCCCCCCATTTTCTCTCTCTCAGATCGGTTCCCCCTCTCTCTCTGGTTGAAGGTCAAAATTTCTCCCTCCTTCCCCAATGGCTGGCTGCGGCGCTGAGAGGGAGTGTTTGGGAATTAGGGTTTCCAAAGCCACTCCTTTCCTTTTATAATTAGCTTTCCTTTTTATTATTTACTTAATCTTTAAAAGTCTGATGTTCATCCTCACACCCCTTCAATTCACACGCGCACCTCCCCCCACTTAAGCCCAGTTTCGCATGCTGGGCTCCCACATGCGAATTGGGCTTTACCTTTTACACCCCTTATTATTTATACAAACCCCTGCTACTAATAAAACCCAATTTACAATTTCTACCCCCTGTTTTAGTTTTTAATTCTTGTCCAACTCAAAACATAAGTAATTTTTCTCTCTCGAAATCAAATAAACGGCTAAGTCGGTTGTACAACCGGGTTAGTCATTATTTTAGGGCCAATGAGCTGTACAGTTCAGTAACCCTACAAACTTAACAAATACGACTAAATTACTTTCTCTAAAAATAAACGGCTAAGTCGGTTGTACAACCGGGTTAGTCATCACTTCAGGACCAATGAACTGTACAGTTCAGTAATCCTACAAAAAACTTAATAAAATATAAATAAACCATTTTTCCTAAAAATAGGGGACTAAGTCGGTTGTACAACCGGGTAGTCAGCGTTCTAGAACTAATGAGTCATGATAGTTCAGGAGTTCTAGAATACCTATTCTAAAATCAACCCATCTCACAACTCCTTTCAAAAATTCAAAAATCATTTTCAAAAAGTAGGGGACTAAGTCGGTTGTACAATCGGGTTAGTCATTGTCCTAGGAATCAGTGAGCTGTACAGTTCAAGGAATCCTAGGACCCCTACACTAAAAAACACCAACCCATAAACCTTTTTCAGGAAGAACTACGTAGCTTTGATTCCTCCATTGCATCCGGAGGTACGTAGGAGCAAGACTCAACTCTTGTCAAGCACTAAAAACCAAAAACTTAAATAAGTCTTTTTCTTCACAAATAAAAGGGTAACAATTAAATAAATCCTAACTAATTAGACAATAGGATGTCGTGGGGTGCTAATACCTTCCCCACACATAACGACTCCCGAACCCTAACAACGCCTCGTCCTAAAATTTAAAAGGGATTTTCCGAATTTGCCCTTAAACTAAAATTTGGTGGCGGCTTCCTTATGAACTTTCGAAGAATCCTTTCCCGGATTTTTCGGTCGCTACAGCTGGCGACTTCACTGGGGACTTATTTATTTTTAGAGAGTCAAAACCTAGTCTAATTAATTTAGGATTAATTCAATTTTTACCCTTTTATTTATTTATTTGCTTTTGCATAGTTATATTATTTATTTGTGTAAACCTTAGGATAGAAGACGATATTTGTATATATGTTTGTTTGTCTGTTTGCAGTTTTTGGGTTGTTGTTAAATTGCTCCTACACACACTGCACTTATACACTTCACACACCTGTGAGAAAAGTCCTCTACCCGGACTCGAGCATAAACTTAAGTTAGAACGAGATTGTGTAGTGATGGCCTGCGGGACGTACGTCTCGTTGGGTGGTCACGAAAATCTCACCTAGAGTTTGATTCCTTTTGAGGATGCTATCCCTTCTAATAGCTTGCCTATTGTTGGGGTCAGTGTTCTTGACTGGAGTCCTTGGCTCTAGGAACCATGTGTAGGATTCTTTAGAACCATCCTTGTGAGGTTCACTATAAAGGAAACTTTAGACCCACTCCATAAGGTACCTTCCTAGGTTCACAAATGAGCTTAACACCCTTGCATTCAAACGAACATTAATGCGTGCACTGCCTTTTATCCACAAAAATTATTAAAAAATCAAAAAGTCAAAAATCAAAAATCATTATTTACTACTTTTTAGAAAATATACCACATGCATTTTTCTTTTTCTTTGCACTACAAAAATACGGCAAATAAACATCTACTGTTGCCTGCACTTTTATGACCGTCAGAGAATTAAAAATCTTTACCTTGGAGAGAAGCCGTGCACGCTGAAGTCAAAATTAAATTTTGTACTTTACTCTCCAATGAAAAGTTTATAATTCCCCGACGCCATAAATAAAATCATATATTCACATACATCATCATTACATTTGCATTTCACATACATTCATTCGCATTTCATGCACACTCATTCACTTGCATACTTACATCTTGCATCAAAAAAAAATGAGCATAACTCTAGAAAAATTGTGATGAGAGGTGAGACATTCTTGTGAAATAAATCATTCTTTTTGGAAAGAGTTTAGTCATACTTCATTGCAAGCTCAAAGTGTTTCAAGTCACTCAGTTTTTCAAATTTTTAGCTTGCTCACATTTTTTAACCAAACGTTGCATCTCTTCCATCCCATGATAAATGACCGAAATGTCCGTCAAAAATTTCTATCATTAGCTCTCTACGAAGCATTTGTGTAGTGACTTGGGTAACATGTGTGTTTATTTTGTTTGAGTCAGTTAGCGTCCCTACCTTACCACCATCCCCTGTCAAAGTCTAATCCCAGCCCGACCACCCATAAAGTACATGCTCCCCACATCTGTACATAGTTGACGTTTCTGGTTGGTTCCCCTAAGTGAAATGACACTTTATGCCCTCCATGCTGGGGCAAATGTGTGATCTCTAAAATACCTTGTCAATGCTGTATTCCCTTGGTGCAAGTCTTTTACCAAAAAAAATATAAAAATGCCCGTTAGGTTGAAAACTCGTAAGAGCAGCCTAAGCAGAAATTAGAGCATGAAAAGAAATAAAGAAAAGAGCAAGTATATAAAATAAGTAAATCATTGTCCTTGAGTTAATTTTTGAGAAATCGGGCAATCATGATTTGGAACGAAGTCTGGCCATCTTCCTATGTCCCCGAAAAAACCTTTGCTACCCACCTTAAGCCAAAATCCAAAGAAACCTTTCAATCACCCTAGACAAGGATCAATTCTACATCAAAAATGGTGTATTATTTTCAAGTCACTCAGCTCGAAAAAGAAAAAAAAAAAAAAAAAAAAAGAAAGTGAAATCAAAACAAAAAAAAAAAAAAAAAGCAAAAGTGATACAATCATGAGCTGATACTTCTTACCATAAGAGATCATTGTCTGAAATAAACCCCCAAACACTTCCCTTGTCCTCAATATCCTATCCTTCCTAAACCCTTGGCCAAGTCACATCCCTAAACAAGTCCATCCTACCATGAGACACATCAATTACTGTCTCAATAGACCCTCAAACACTCCTTTGAGCCTAACAACCATTTCCTTCATAAATCATCACCCATTAGCCAAGTTACATCACCAAATCATTTGTCCCATCAATCATCAAACACTTCATTGAGCCTAATAACCCCTTCTTTTACAAACCCTTAACCATTAGCCAATTCATACTGCTCAAAAATCATTCGTCCCATCAATCCCCAAACACTACTTGAGCCCAATTATCATAAATCACTAAACCATCGGCCACATTCCAATCAATGACAGATTGCTTTTGTTTTCTCAAAGTGTTAATCTTAGGACAAATAAGTTTATTTATAATATGTTTGCTCAAAAAAAAAAAAAAAAAAAAAAAAAAAAAAAAAACCACAAGATTCATTCAAGTTACAGTTATACTAAGACAAAGTCTAGTGATCACCAAGTGTAGTTTTCATCATAGCAAACTCAAGACTATTGTAGTCTGAGAGTCATTTTAAAGGTAACCAAAAGTTTATACTAGGATCGTCACCTATATCCTATAGCGGGGCATCCCTTTCACCACCCATTCCATTCGAACTTGGGGAAATTTGTACAGTGTCATACCACACCCAACCCCATTGCCATACCAGAAAAAACTCCAAAACCCATTACCCTAAACCTCACCAAAACAACCGTCCTCAATTCTCAAGTTATCAAGTGGGGCAACCCTATCACCCTTCACTCCACCTACAAATGGGGACATTCACCATACACCCATCTCATCCCATTGTTATATCCACATCAACAAAGCCATACCGGGGCAATTTCTCAACTCATTACCCTATATGTTGCTACTCTAGTCGGGGCAATTCTGTCCTTACCATAAATGGGGCAACACCAAACTCCATGTGTTGAGATGAAGCCCATTGCTTTCCACCTTTCACTCCAAAGTCAGGGCATTCCTAGCTCATCATTTCCTCTGTCCCCTAGTTATTGTCATCACTAGACAGGGGCAGGTTATTCACTCACCATCATCAAGTCTAAATTGGGGCAATCCCGCATTTCTTGGCTTGAGAAAGCCCACCTTTCATGACTTTACCCAAAACTTGTCATTCACCCCTTCATGTGCCACAAATGTCCACACCCTAGGTCTTTAGAACCCCAAGTTAACTGACTCATTCATCTATATTCGCACTACTATACATCTTCACAAAACAATGCTTTAGAGAGAGAAAACACAAGTTGATCATATGATGTTGGAAATCCACTTATTTAGTTGTGTGGGCCAAAACTTCGGTCATCATGGGGCATCAAAATGGAAGAGAAAAATGAACGAGCTTGCAAATACTTTTTCACGCCGTGTCAGTAAATAACAACATTGAGATTGTTTGATATTGAATCAAAACTATTCTTTTCAAAGAATGATCAATATTCACCTCTATTTCTCGCATCTAAAGTCTCACATCTCGTCATTACCAAAAATGTTTCTATACCCCAATCACTCATATCATATCACATCACATCATATCATAGCACATCATATCATATCATATCATATCATATCATATCATCACCTCATGCACCATAGCATTTGCACCCGAGCATTTCATTTGCACATTTGGCATTCATCATTTTTCAATAAAAAAAATAAAATAAAATAAAACAAACAAAACAAAAACAAAAAAACAAAAAAAGCGAAAAGCAATAAGCAAAAAGAGAAAAGGAAAAAGTCATTCCACATCCTACCAGATACCAATCATTGCTTGCACCATTAATTGCTTCATCAAACGTAGAGTGGTTTTCCTTTCTCGGTAGATGCATTTGTTAGGTGTGCCCGATAAGCACGATCGGTGTTAGTCCCTATTTTGTTCCTCTAATGTCGCTAGCTTTAAGCGTTGATCTCATATCATATCACGTATCACCAAGTTGATCCTCGGACCGAGTGGGTCCTTCGTGAGCACTACGCCCTTCGCGCCCTAAGTGGCCCAGTCGCAAACGCTTGAGTCGAGCCCCGCGGACCTTCCGCACCCGTGTGGTCCTTCGCACTACCACTAGTTGTGTCACCTAAGACACGCAGTCGTCCTTCATGGTCAACATATCGCTTCTAGACCGATCTTGACCCATCATGGCCGCCGAGTATAAAGGCCCCCTCGCATCGCTTAATTAGTACCGTAGCTAGTTGCGCTCCTTCGCACCACGATGGTCCTTCAATTAAGGCTTAGCGCACCTTCCGACCTTAAGTGGTCCTCCGAGCCTTATCGCTCCTTCGACTCCACAGTGGTCCTTCGAGCCTTAGTGCTCCTTCGTGTCCTTGTTGACCCTTCATTCAACTCTCGGTTAATCGCCAAGTATTAACCGCTCCTCTATCTCCCAAACCTTCCACTTCCCCTTAAGCGGACAAAATTAGCGTCTATCTTATCTTTATTCCTATTTCTACTACGAAAGTTCGAGAGCTCCGCACTTTCTAGTGAAATATTAATAAAGAGGGCAAAAATTATACCCCAATTTTGTCCGTCTTCTTTTTCTTGTTTTAGTAGTTTATTTTATTCGTATTTTGAAGTCACGCGATTCCGAGCTAATTTTTTTAACGCGCCCATTTCTTTTATTCTGGTCTAGTTTGGCGTATTTGTCGAGTCCGGCCCGTTCTCGTCTTTGTATTTAGCCTGGCTCCTTTTTCTTGTTATTTTTTCTTGTTCATTTAATTTATTTAAGTATATATACAATCCGAAATGTCAAAAATTCCATTTAGTTTAATCTACGCTTTAAAAATGTTTAAGAGTCCAAAAATAATTCCACTTAGTTTAATTTACAAATTAGAAGCACTTAAGAGTCAAATAAGTCCAAAAATACAAAAATAAATAATACTAAAAATACAAAAAATAACAAATTCGAAAATAAAGTCAATAAACAGTAAAATAGGGTTCCGTGCAAAGAGCTTCAGTGCTGCAGTGCCGATAGGCTTGGATCAGGGACACGAAAATTATACAAAAAACCCACCAAAAACTCAATTAATGCCCTAACCTAATTTTTGACTATAAATAAACAGTCCAATCAACAGTAAAAGACACACAGAATTCAACACAGAAAAAGCTGCGAAAATTGCAAGCAAAATAAGGATTAGAGTTTCACATTGAAACCCTAATCCAATAAACACAGTTTTGAATTTACGAATATGAAGTAGAAGCGATCCACAGGGAGCAAAGAAAAACAACGATGAGCAGCACACTATAGAAGGTCAATCACAAGCACACCAAAGAGCCTAAACTGAAGCTGGAAAAAGGTTAGAGTAGACACATTTTTTGTAGATCGTTTTGATTTTCAATTCATCAATAGGTTTAAACAAACCTCTATTGTTGTTGTTGTTTGAAAATATTGAATTAGGGTCAGAAATCAGAAACAGAATATGCTAGTTTTATTTGGGACTAAAAGAATAGGCTAGTTTTGTTTTGTTAGTTGATGTTTAAGAAAACCTGAAGTTAAAAAGAAATCTATCCATTAATATAACAACAGCAACCAGTGGTTAAGAAAATTCAAGAACAAAAAGGAGTAAAAAAAAACAGATCAGAGACAAAGGAAATTGAGATAAAAACAAAAAAAAAAAAACCAACCTCTTAGCTTGCTCACGGAGTCTCGGTCTCCTTCTCCGCGAGAGCTCGGCGAGCTCCGGCGAGAGACCATGAAAGCAAACCTCCCGCTGCGAACCTCACCCTAAAACCGATCCACAACCATCAATGAAGCTAGCCTCGCAATCCACCAGCTCTGACCGTCGTGGAACTCACCGGAAATATCGCTCCGACCGCCGCCGCGAGCTCTCCCTTTTCCCGTCGTCTTCCTCGGTCATCTTCTCCCTCTCTTAGTCGCTCTCAGTCTCTCTCTCACCTCCTCCCCCCATTTTCTCTCTCTCAGATCGGTTCCCCCTCTCTCTCTGGTTGAAGGTCAAAATTTCTCCCTCCTTCCCCAATGGTCGGTCATGCATACTGGTGAGAGGAGTGTTTGGGAATTAGGGTTTCCAAAGCCACTCCTTTCCTTTTATAATTAGCTTTCCTTTTTATTATTTACTTAATCTTTAAAAGTCTGATGTTCATCCTCACACCCCTTCAATTCACACGCGCACCTCCCCCCACTTAAGCCCAGTTTCGCATGCTGGGCTCCCACATGCGAATTGGGCTTTACCTTTTACACCCTTATTATTTATACAAACCCCTGCTACTAATAAAACCCAATTTACAATTTCTACCCCTGCTTTTAGTTTTTAATTCTTGTCCAACTCAAAACATAAGTAATTTTTCTCTCTCGAAATCAAATAAACGGCTAAGTCGGTTGTACAACCGGGTTAGTCATTATTTTAGGGCCAATGAGTTTTATGCTGATTCAAGAACCCTACAAACTTAACAAATACGACTAAATTACTTTCTCTAAAAATAAACGGCTAAGTCGGTTGTACAACCGGGTTAGTCATCACTTCAGGACCAATGAACTGCATATTTCAAGAATCCTACAAAAACTTAATAAAATATAAATAAACCATTTTTCCTAAAAATAGGGGACTAAGTCGGTTGTACAACCAAGGTTAGTCAACGTTCTAGAACTAATGAGTACATGCAGATTCAGAGTTCTAGAATACCTATTCTAAAATCAACCCATCTCACAACTCCTTTCAAAAATTCAAAAATCATTTTCAAAAAGTAGGGGACTAAGTCGGTTGTACAATCGGGTTAGTCATTGTCCTAGGAATCGAGTGGTATCTGCATTCAAGGAATCCTAGGACCCTACACTAAAAAAACACCAACCCATAAACCTTTTTCAGAAAGAACTACGTAGCTTTGATTCCTCCATTGCATCCGGAGGTACGTAGGAGCAAGACTCAACTCTTGTCAAGCACTAAAAACCAAAAACTTAAATAACTCTTTTTCTTCACAAATAAAAGGGTAACAATTAAATAAATCCTAACTAATTAGACAATAGGATGTCGTGGGGTGCTAATACCTTCCCCACACATAACGACTCCCGAACCCTAACAACGCCTCGTCCTAAAATTTAAAAGGGATTTTCCGAATTTGCCCTTAAACTAAAATTTGGTGGCGGCTTCCTTATGAACTTTCGAAGAATCCTTTCCCGGATTTTTCGGTCGCTACATTAAGCAACTTTCCCAAGTGGTTGTTAGTTTTCTGAAAATGTTTTTGAACCACTTGGTCAAGAGAAACCACAAAGGAACACTCTTCAGTATTGACATCTGGGAGTTTTAATGCATTCAGAACATTGATCTTAACTTCTTGATCATTAACTCTCATAGTCAATTCTCCTTTTTGTACATCAATGAGTGTCTTCCTGTTGCGTAAATGGTCTACCTAATATGATAGGTACCTCTGCATCTGCTTCAAAATCTAAGATAACAAAGTCAACAGGAAAAACAAATTTATCTACTTTAATTAAAACATCCTCCAGTATTCCTTCAGGATAGGCAAGTGACCTATCAGCTAACTGGAGGCTTACAGAAGTAGGCCTGGCAGTTCCTATACCCAATTGTGTGTAAATGGACTTGGGCATTAAGTTTATACTTGCACCCAAGTCACATAAAGCACGACCAGAATAAAAATTTCCAATGGAACAGGGTATTGTGAAACTACCAGGGTCCTTTAATTTCCTGGGGAGTTTGTTTTGCATCAACATGCTGCATTCCCCAGTCATTGCCACAGTTTCAAATTCTCCCAACCTTCTTTTCTTTGTCAAAACATCTTTCATAAATTTGGCATAGTTGGGCATTTGTTGTAATGCCTCAACTAGAGGAACATTAATGTGCAATTGTTTTAACACCTCAAGGAATTTATTAAATTGTTTGTCCTCATGTGCCTTTTTTAACCTTTGAGGAAAGGGGGCGCAGATATTCGAGCACCAATTTAGGTTCGTGTGTTCTGTTTGCATTTGACGCTATAGCGTCCCGGTGCTATAACGTCTGAAAATTCTTTTCATTTCCAAGTAACACTTGACTCTAAATTCTTGGGTGCGCGAGTTACCTCTTTACCACTCCTGGTGGTTATTGCTTTCACATGCTCCTTGCCTGGTGCATGAGATGATGATGGTTCAGTGGTAGAAGGAAGTCCACCATTCTGCCTTTGAGTGAGAGCGGATGCAATCTGTCCCCACTTGATTCTCCGAGTCTTGATTGATGCTTCATGAGTCCATTGTTGTTTTACAATCACCGATGAATGACCTTAGCAGAGACTCCATTGAGTTATCCATTGGAGGAGCAGGAGCATTTTGTCTAGGAGGTTCTTGTTGTTGTTGTCTTGGAAAACTCGGGGAATAGCAGGAGCATTTGTACTTGTATTAGCATTATTTCCTCCCCACCTAAAATTAGGATGGTTTCTCCAACCGAGGGTTGTATGTATTGGAATAAGGGTTGTTGCCCTTGTTGTACCCCACATAGTTGATGAAGCGAGATTAGTTGTGCAATCTTCATACAAATGAGCTCCTCCACAATAAACACAACTTGCTTCTCCGGGAGGGCTTGTTCAATTCTTGCGCAGATTGACCTTTCAGCGCTATAGCATCGACGCGCTATAGCGTTGGCGATTCAACTCCTTTATCATATTTGTCGGAGTAGCCACTTGGGCCGAGAGAGCGAAACCTCACTCACTTCATGAACCCCAGCTACTTTCCTTGTAGAAGTTAGCCTCTCGGTAGGCCATGAAGAATCATTTATGGCAATGCGCTCTATAAGCTCACAAGCTTCATTGTATGAAGAGTTAAGGATCACACCTCCGGATGAGGCATCCAAAGATAGACCTTGTAGGTGCCTCTAGTCCATTGTAGAAAGTCTCCATTTGAATTACTATAGGAATTCCATGATGTGGACATTTCCTAAGCAGCTCCTTCCACCTTTCCCAAGCCTCATGCAATGATTCACCTTCTTTTTGCTTGAAAGATGTGATGTCATTCCTCATCCTAGCATTTTTGTTTGGTGGGAAATACTTCTCCAGAAATTTCTTTGTCATATCTTCCCAAGTTGTAATAGAATTTGACTCCAAGGAGTTCAACCAAGCCTTTGCTCTGTCTTTTAAAGAATAAGGGAACAACTTCAGCCTGAAAGCATCCTCACTCACTCCTGGAATGATGAAATTGCTGCACACTTCTAGAAAGTTTCTCAGGTGAGCAAAAGGATCTTCTTGAGTGGAACCTCCAAATTGTCCAGTTGTTTGGAGCATTTGGAACATCATAGGCTTGAACTCAAAATGAGTAGCAGTCACAACAGGCCTAGTGATACTTGTCTCCATGGACTGTGGATCAAACACAAACATAATCTCTCATTGGCTTGTCTCTGTCATTCACCATTTGATCCGGAGCTTGGTTCAAAACCTTTCTCTATACCAATATTCATCATCGAGTTCAAGATGGGTAAAAGGACCTTGCCTTCCACCTCTTTGGCCTCGTCTTCCTATTTGAGAGGGTGTTCTTCCACCCATTGAACCTCTAACAGTAGGATTAGAGTGCTCAGACATAGTTGGTCTGAGTTGTTGTAGTCTTTGTTGGCGTCTTAGCCTTCTCGATCTTCTCTGCGGTTCGGGATCAAACTCAAAAGTGGGTGGTTCGATGCGGGCATACGCTATAGCATCGACGCTATAGCACTTCCCCGTAACACACCACGAGAAAAATACCAAGGTAAAACCTCCCTAAGGATGTAATAATTTCTTAAACAATAAAAATTAAATGCAATCCCGACACGATCGGCTAAAAAACTTGTTGTGCGAAAAGGTGATGTGCAAGTGTACACAATCGCAACAAGTAATATATTGATAAGTAAAGTTCGTCTCCACAGGGATTGATGTTAATTTTAGAGTTTAAAAAAAAAGAATTACACGTAGGGGAACAAGTAGCAAATAAGTTGAGTGACAAAGTTCAAGTTAACAAGAGTTGTTTAAAGTAACAAACTAAAGCGTGGGTAAAAATATAAGAGAAATAAGTTGGATTGCCTTTACTATGTAAATCCCCAAAAACAAGACGCTATAACGTCACACGCTATAGCGTTAAGCGCTGTTGCAAACATTTTGTGCCTTTCAGTCACTAGCGCCAGGGTTTCACTACAAGATGCCTATGTCTAGGTTCTAAATAGGTTCACCCCTGTATAATCAAGATCCCACAGCTTATGCCTTATAAACTATTGCAACATCTATGTCTAGAAGAAGCAAAAATTGATTAAATGTCTTCAACCAACCTTATCATTTATATTAATCCTTGAGTTCTTTCTATGGTTCATGTCTGAATCCACAGAAATACTTGTTTTACGTGGCCAAATATAAAACAAGTTTGGAAGAATAATCACACAAGGGTTAAAACACAAAACGTGAGAAATTATATACGAAGCATTAATGGTTCATTACAAGCTATAGCAACCCAACTCAAAGAGTTTAGCTCATGTTGAGCTCCATCAAAATAACACAAATGAGAATACTTGCATTACCGTAAATAAAGAGGAAATGACAAATGCAAAAGATACACTCTTGAAGTCTCCTAATCATCCACGTGAAGATGGCTCATCATCAACCTTACACCATGAGTACAAAAACAGAAAAATACAAAGGAAGAAAGTAAAATAGCAAAAGCTCTAAGATGTATCAATGGAGAAGAAGAAGTGTCACACTTTCTCTCTCTATCAATACTCTCTCTAAAAACTCACTATCTCTCACAATAATATTCGTGGGAAGGGGAAAAGAAAAATCAGCACAAATCTTCTAGCCTTGCTAGCATGTGGTACAATCTCCTCAAAAGTCAAGAAAGGTGATAGTTGCTTTTCACCAACTCCACTATTTCTTTCTCACGCAATGCCAAGTGTCCACACATATCCAATAAAATCCGCACATGTCAAAGACGCATACGATGATCAAAAGATATGGAGCTTGGATTAATGAGCTTGGCGCCAAAATTGCACTTTCCCAAAGATGCTCACCGATGATCACCTTACTTGACGCTATAAATAAGTAGGCGCTATAACGCTAAACACCGCACTACTTCACAAAATTCATCAAAACACTCACAAGGGCACCAATTGTGCCAAATTCATAACAAAGCGATGTTTAGCCCTTCCTTTCCTAATATTCACATAAATATACTAAATACTATATTAATATTACTTGAGAACTTACTTAATTTAATGATTAGAGGTATAAGTAACTCATATAAATATGAGTTATCAATTAGCAGATGTGCAGTCGGTGTTATGCTAAAGAGAATTAATGTACTGTGCCGGGATTAGCAGATGTGCAGTCGGTATGGTACAATTGTTTTGACGTTATGAATGCACTGTTTACCGGGATTAGCAGGTGTGCAGTCGGTATTGTGCAATTAGTAACGTGCATGGTTTATTTATTAAATCAAGAAATTAATTAATGTTTTATAAATGGACCGAGTGATAGGTGAGGGGTCACGGTAAGACTCACTGAGATTGTTATCTCACCCTACAAATGTTGTTGTTTTTCAGAGAAACAGGGGAAGAAGATCTTTTATGGCACGAGTGGATGGTGTGCTCGAGAAGGAAATGGAAGACGTAGTTCTTCTATATTAGATTATGATTTTCCCTTGTATCTTTGTTTTCGATTTATAACTTGAATTTATTCTAAGTTATGTATCGTTTCCGCTATTCTTGTAAAGATGTAAATCAAATTAGGAAATGTATCTCTGATGTATGCCATTAAGTACGCTTTAGTATTTCTACTTGATAGAAATATGAGGGTGTTACATTTTGGTATCAGAGCAGTTCGACCTAGTCGGACGTAGAGACCGTTTGGTCAAAAGGTTAGATTGTGTCAGCTAGGGACTTAGACAATTAAATGTCAGAACCTTTCAGTATATTATGTGAAGTATTGAGTCAGGATCCACTCAATGTTTCATGTGAGTTACTGAGAATTATGACCGTTAGTTGCCTCAGCCCCGAAAATGTCCAAACCCTACACCATAGGAATTCTGGCCTTCTCAGTTTATCAGAGCACGCAGCGGAAGCAAAGGGCTACAGTTGGTGTTCTGAAGCAAGTAATGGGCAGCCAAGTTGGTTCGAGGAAACGGTGGGCGAATGTTCAATCGGTGAACCAGGTGCAATTGTAGAATTGCAGTGGAAGTTATTGTAGGTCCTACAGGGAACTACAATTAAGAGAAGCCTTTAGGCAGTAATAATGACCGTATCGTAAGATCTGTTAAGATTAACAGGCACCCCGAGATCCTGACCGCTGATTTGTCAGTCTAGCAGTTATGGAAAATATTGTTCCATAGTTAAATTTACGTTGTGGTTAGAGTAAACCCCAACTTAGATCGCAGTTAGAATCATTCTCCGGATAAGCGCAAGTCTTGACTGATTTCTTTTTCCTCAAGACCATATTTGGAAATGCTATGAAGCCGATACATTAAGTGTAATGGAATCTTCGTATTGGTTACAGAACCAAATACTGATGGAGTTAGTTTCCGATTACGGTTTTCGAACCAAGTCCCAATGAAGATGAAATCAGTAGGTGACTTTGATGGTGACATGTACTGGGATTCAAACATTTTCCCGCTATGGCAATATTTCGGAAAGAGTGATCATTTATTGAAAGACCTGCACCTATATTGGATTATATTGTTAAACTTTTAGATGAGGAATTTGAGGATCATCTTTTCAATCTATTCCTGAAAACTTGTTTCCAATCGAGTTATGCAATGGGCGTGGCAGCCGATAGCTGGATGGCACTCATGGACCGTTATTTGCTTCTAAGAAATGATTGCAGTAAGGAACATGAGATGTCACATGTGAGGGAAAATATATTCGAGCTGATTGATGTATATTATGTGGAAGCTAGTATCAGTTTGTGAGAAATTTTCGATAGTTCACCAACTTATTTGATTCATAACTTCTAATCCGGAACTCCGAATTTTATGTTCCGGGATGCGTTGGAAAGCTAACGAAAATTTCTACACATCTGAGTAGATTGTGAACTAATTGTTCCGTTGTATTCTGAAGTATACTTCTACCTTACCCTAAGTGGTTGTAGGCCATAAACTTCAATTGAAGCTTGGGAAGTTGAAAGAGGATTTCCAGTCGTTAAGAATGGATTCCTAGATGCCGGTTGAGGCATTTCACTAGTGTACTACAAGAGTAGGACTTTCAATTACTTAAAGTATTGAAAGTGTTGTTGTCCTACAGGAAGGTTGAATCAACGGAGTGTTAAATGCCTTACTTCTCGTTAGGCAAGACACGTTCCTTACCAAATGGATACTTTAGGGCTATAGTTATGTTTGGAGGTTTGTAGAGTTTGGAGGGTTGTGGGACCAAAGGAATAAGTAACATAGTGAGAATTGTTCTTGGAATCAACGTTGGAAGCATTATTTTGTGCCTGTTTGATTCCGTGGAAGAATCCTTCTATTTTGACTATTTCTTTGATGATTATAATAACTAGTTGACTCCGTGATGAATCCAAACATAAACGTTTAGCTTAGAGTAGTCCACAAGGCGGTGTGGTGAATGAAGTTCAAAATCTTCTAGTAAGTCCTACTTAGCTAGGAAAGCGGTTATGCTTCAAGCAAGGAATCTATGTTGTTAGATTCTCGTAGGCTTGAGTAATTGAGTTTTAGACTCCATTCAAGAGAATGGTTGGCTTTAGAAAAGTCGTTTGACATATGATCCATATCTTAGCTAATGATCATAAGGACCATGATGATGAGGCTACCGAAGTATATAATAGTTATAACAGAAACTGTATGGTGCGGCAAATTTGAAGGAGAGTACGAGGAATGTTTGTGATACTTTAACGAAGCTTTAGCTATAGATAATGTAACTTATGACGATGCTATTCCAAACAGATCAGTCAAGAAATGTTGCTTTGCATGGAAGATAGTTGGTTCAAATTTCTCACTGCGTCTCTATTCAATGAAACAAAGTCAAAGGGCTTTGACCCGTAATCCATCCGCAATGCATGAGATTTTCGGTTCATAAGCTACATTAGCAACTCTTATCGTTATCAGTTACTACCGTTAATGATTACTGAGTTAGTAACATTTGTATAATATTATTAATCGTCCCTAATCCAAATAATATTTTGATATTTGAGATGGGTACATCCTTGTATCACTATTGTTGATGGAATCCAAGTGAATGAATAGTAGATTTCAGTTCAAGGGAATGATTGGTTGGAATAGTCATCTGACTTATAGGTTTTGAAAGGCCATACATTTGTGTGAGATCATCCGGATCTCGGAATTGAGTTTCGAAGAATGAGTCACGAGGTGAAGACATGTCTTATTAGTATGTCGGGTTAGCAAAGAAACAAACTCCTATGGGTAAGTGGGAAAATTATTTCATATCCAAATGTTTTCAAGAAAATTTTTACAAAACCGTTACCCATCAGTGAGATAGTCATGAACTCAGTAGTGACAGAGTTTAACCCGAAGTTCTAATAGTACAGTATTCCCATGAAATCGGAACGTGATATTACTTAGTTTTCCCACAAGTTGGGGTGCTCCCGTGTTACTTGTTGGAAAGAAAAGATGGGAGCCGGAGATCGGGTATAAATTACCTCCAGTTGGATAAAGTTATGGTTAGGAATAAGTATCTATGCCAAGAATCTATGCTTAGGTTGTTTAGCTTCAAGGTGAAGCAGTGATTTCAAAGTGTGGTCTAAGGTCGGGTTTTTATTTAAAGGTTAGGGCTTTAGTTACCCCGAGGACAGCTTTCCATACTAGATATGGACATTGCGAGTGAGTAGTGATGCTCTTCGGTCTAACTAATGCTCCTACGGTATACATGGATTACATGAACCAAGTTTTTCACCTGTATTTAGGCTAGTTGTTGAAATTTTCACTGATATCATCGTGGTATACATTTAAGACCAATATGGATCATAATCTACATCTCCGCATTGTTCGGAATGCACTCAGAGTGAAGGGGTGATGGGCTAAGCCATCGAAGTGTGATTCCTAGACAAGCAGTAGTGAAATTTTGGAACCATGTGGTATTCCGGATCGTATGGCGATGAAATTCTAGTAATGGTGAAGTCAGTAGTGAATTGGGAAGTTGTCGTCTTCAGCTACAAAAGTAAGGAGTTTTGAGAACTGATTGATTTGTATGGTAGGTTGTCGGAACATCCTCGCAATAGTTCTTCCACTCATTCGGTTAACTTGTAAAGGTCGGCCATTTGAATGGGATTTCGATTGTGAGGAATATTTCTAGAGTTGTAAGAGGATTGACTTCTTTCAATTCTAATTCTTACGAATCCGCCCTTGAGTTTTAAAATTACGATTCGCCTTGGGAAGGGTTTAGTATGTGTTTGATCTTTGAATCAACAAGAGGTAGTTGTGCATCCATGTAAGAGAAGCCTTATGAGGAGAATTATCTAACTCATGATTAGTAATGGGCAAATTCCGTGTATATAGTGAAAACTGAAGATAGCTCTGAGTCGACAAAAAGGGGTTACGTTGACAAAGGAAGTAGACCACTAGGGTTGGATCGGATAATCCTGTATTGTAAGAATTTCGTTAACCGTTGAGTTAGAAGGGATTGATCTTTGACTAATTCGTCATTTAGCCATATCCAAGTCATATCTTAGGTTATGGAGAGAAAATGCTCCAGACGAGAACAATTACAATTGTTTAAGGAGTTTGTAATCATTTTTTTTCGGTTCAGGAAGCTATGTGGGAATTGGAGGACGATATGCGGATTAGATATCCGTATATATTCTCTTGAAGTATGTTTGTCAAATTTTGAGGACAAAATTTTTCAAGTTGGGGTGATTGTAACATCCCTAATTTCGTTAATTTCAAATTAGGAAATTAACGAATTATTTATTACTTGAATAGGTAATAAATCAAGTCACGGATATGAGGTTGTTACTAAAGCAATTTATAATTGCTAGAGAAAATAATTTAAATGCATAACTGAGTGGAAATTAGTACTCTAAGGGTATTTTAGTATTTATGCCACTCGCTTGAAAATGATCTCTCGAGACATCAAAAATATCCAAATACCCTCTCATTCCACACTTGTGTGAATAAAGAAAGAAAAGTAAAGTTAAAAAGAATAAAAAGAGAGAGAGAAGGAACGGATTAAAAAGGGAAGGAAAGAACAAAAAAAAAAAAAAAAAAAAGAAAGAGAAACAGCCCGAGAGAGAGGGAGAAAGGGCGTGGAGGAAGAGAAGGAAGAATGGCGAGATCTCCACGGATTCTTAACGATAGTAAGTGATTCTCGTACCATTCTTCTCCATTTTTCGAGATCTATCTAATGATACCACTTTCACACCCTAATTTCTTTCCGCTTTCGCTTTTTGCCATTAATGAGTTTTAAGCTCCAATTTGGAGAAACTGGAGATTTAAGCGAAATTGAAGCTTGGTATGGATGATTGGAAGCTCAACAACTGACGTGGAGTGTTCGGTTCCGGTTTTGGAGCGGGTTCGGAGCGAGTTCGTGAAGTTTCGGAATCGGGAGCTTCGGAACGTCTCGGTGGTTCGTGATTTTCATCACGAGGAGGTGAGTTTTACTCGCTTAGGAATTTAAATATCGTTTTGAGTTATGGTTGAACGATTTTTCAAAATTCGAGTTTCGAGAATTTTAGAGTCAAAACGCGCTATTTTCCGAAAATGACGCGCGTGTTTGAAAATTCAAAACGAAACCATAATGCTTTGATTTTTGAATTGTTATTGTTTGCCTGGATGTGTTTTAAAGTTGTTTGGTTGATTTAATTGAATTTACAAATCTTTTGGGAAACCGTAAATTTTGTATATATGTGGAAATTAACGATTTTGGAACAAAATTGATGTCCGACAGTAAATATACTATTTCGGGATGTCCAGTATTACGAGAGAAACTCTGCGAATTTTCGTTGGAAATTTTTATACAAATTCAAAGTGGTTTTGAAATAACGATTAATGTTTTGAATATTTCGAAAAACCGACAAATCTAGTATACGTGTGGGAACAATTGTTTTAAGAACAAAATTGATGTCTGGACTGGTTATGCAGGTTCATAAGAAAAACCGTATGATATGAGTCTATATCATAGAGTAAATTATGTTTGAACGGATATATATATATATATATATATATATATATATATATATATATATATATATATATATATATATATATATATATATATATTATGTATAGTCTGGGTGACGACCCAGGTTAAGTTAGCATACTAGGAGGGGGAGGTCATGGGCCCCTAAACCTAGGCCTTCAGCGATAGGGTTCACCGGGGATTAGCGGATGTGCGATGGGTGTTATGCTAAAGAGAATTAATGTCTTGTCTTGGGATTAGCAGATGTGCAGTCGGTATGGTACAATTGTTTTGACGTTATGAATGCACTGTTTACCGGGATTAGCAGGTGTGCAGTCGGTATTGTGCAATTAGTAACGTGCATGGTTTATTTATTAAATCAAGAAATTAATTAATGTTTTATAAATGGACCGAGTGATAGGTGAGGGGTCACGGTAAGACTCACTGAGATTGTTATCTCACCCTACAAATGTTGTTGTTTTTCAGAGAAACAGGGGAAGAAGATCCTTTATGGCACGAGTGGATGGTGTGCTCGAGAAGGAAATGGAAGACGTAGTTCTTCTATATTAGATTATGGTTTTCCCTTGTATCTTTGTTTTCGATTTATAACTTGAATTTATTCTAAGTTATGTATCGTTTCCGCTATTCTTGTAAAGATGTAAATCAAATTAGGAAATGTATCTCTGATGTATGCCATTAAGTACGCTTTAGTATTTCTACTTGATAGAAATATGAGGGTGTTACACCTATTAAATCTAAATTCCTTATTATCACTTTTGTTTTAAGTTTCAAATTTTGTTTTAATTAATATTTGTGAATTATTAATTGATGAATAAACAAAGAAATAAAGAAAAAATAAAATAAAGAGTAGTTACTTTCTAATTTCTATGATTTATATTTATTCATACACAACCATGAACTTATTTAATTTAAACTCATCCAAGCTTAATATAATAATAATATTTAGAGGATGTCACTGAAATTGGGAAGAAGAAAATAAAAATAGAATAACATTATAAGAGAAAAGCAAATGCGAGACGCACATTATAAATGTAAGTCACTTCCAAACATGTTTATCAATATATTATGATCACTTTCTTAGTATAACTTAGTTATTTTTATTCTAATGTTTTAAAAGAAATATAAAATCTCATTATTTTCATCCTTAAACTTTCACATATTAAACCATTATTTTTGTTTTTAAACAAAAAGAATCTTTTTTACGTAGTGTTTATTTAGGCTATATGTTATATCAATAAATATTCTCATTAGTATTGATCTTCAATTATTATCATTATTATTTTTCTTCTTTGTCTTACACATATTAAAAAATGCTATATCAAAAATATTCTTATTATTTATATTATTTTTCACATGTATTTATTATTAAAATTCATGCTCATAAATTCAAGATATTAAATAAAATGGCATTTATTATTACTAAGTAAAATGAAGTTTAGTAAGATTTTATTTTCAACAATTAAGCTCACTAAAATTTGGACAATTGTGCATATTAAAAAATACACTATATAAGAATATGACATAAATAAAAAATATATTAATGTAATACTATATTTTTAAAATACATAATTTATATCGACAACTTATGTATATATTTGTATAAAATCTATATAAAATTAAAGGAAAAAAATTATATAACAACTCGTGCATCGCATGCAGTATTCTCCTAGTAAATCTCTAAATGAAGCTTTTTCCAAGCTTTAGGATGCTCCACATCATTTTCCTTTGTTTTTCAATTAGATTTTAAACTATATTAATATTTATTTCTAATTTCCACATAAATGAGACTTCAATTCATTATAACCACTAGCTTATTAAATGATACTCTTAGTGGAATAGTATTTAACTATTATTTAAGTAAAACCCCTCCTTTTAAATGCATAATTGTATCATAGAAAAATATTAAAGGTCAACTAATGATTTCGTATTTCATCTAAACTATTATAATTGGTAAATATAAATAAAAATCTCATGTAAAATAAGCTTTTTATATTTAGATAAAATTATGTCTATGTTTCTATGAATTACCTATATATTATCTATATCTATCTATCTTTCTATTTATGTAAAGAAATCCACAATGGAGTCTCCACAATGCATCTCATGATTTTTGTTTATTATAATATTTATTTATAATTAACACATAAATCCGACTTTAATTCAATGAAAGAACATAATTGCCACTAACTTATTAAATGATGCTCTTAGTGGAATATTAAAAAATTAATTAATTTTAATAGCTTAATTTTAGTTATAAAATAACATGTTAATTTATTGTTAATTTAAATAAATTATTAATTTATTCAAATTTAACAACTTTCAATATTATTATTTTTTGCAATTAACAACTTTCAAATTTAACTTGAGGTATGCATGGTTCAACAGTGCATAATGAGATAATACGCTTGGAATTGGAAACCACTTAATATTCCATCTACCTATACATCTCTAACTAAAGTAAGCTTAATTTTTGAACTTCCCTCCCTTATTTCCAAAAAAACCCATCCCTTATTCATCCACTATTTCATGTTTGATTTTGGTTGCCTTTTATTGTTATTAGTATTAATTATTATTGTTATTAGTATTAATTATTAATTACTATTATTATTATTATAATAGACATTCATTAGAATCTTTTCATTTTCCTTGACTTTAAGTCTTCTTTAGATATACTATAAATACCTAAAAAATTGAGAAGAGGGATCACCACATATCTTTTCACTTTTTACAACACTTTTTGGTTGTTACATCACTAATAACCAAGCTTGAAGAAATGCATTACAGTAGTTGGAGTTCCAAAAAATTTCATGTAAATTTGTCTTTTTTTCTTAGGCTTTTATTGATTGTTAATTTAGCATTGAAATTGTTATAGGCTTCACGTTTCATGATCATATTTGTATGTTCAGTAAATAGACTCAACTATCTATTCTTAGATTGGAATATATCTTCAACAGTTAATTGCAATCTTCTTGATTGTATGGTGAAACTATAATTGAAATTTTGTTATGAATTTTCTTCGCTGTTTTTTCCAAATAAGTATTTAATAGAAATTTTGGGCATTTGCATCCAAAAAAAATTATTTCATAACGCATGTTGCTTTCTATTTGAGATGTTTCTTCCAATGGTTTTGATCCTCTATGTTATTCATTGATGCTACTTCCAATAGACAATCATTTGTGAGAGAAGTGAATGATCTTGATATTTATGAAGAGACCCTTGGTGGAAAATTATCCAAGAGGAAAAAGACAAATAAATTCATAAATCATCTCCAATTTGATATAAATATAATTTTGATAAAAATAATAATTTATAACTTATATTTTATTCAATCTAATATTTATATTTTTAATATACGTAAGGAAGACTTTCATTTTAATTTTAAATATACAATTAAACATCAAAAATCAATTTTCTATTTTCTATTAATATCTATTCATTCGAAATAAATTCATGAGACTTATGAGATGAAGTTTTTATTTATTTTTTTCCATTTTTTTACATATATATATATAGATAGATAAATCTCAAAGTATTTTTTAAAATTATATCTTTATTTAGAAAGACATTATTTAATTAGAAATGATACAAATCTAAATTAGTTGAATAATATATTTACCAAATATAATGAATTAGATGATTTAAAAATATTACAATGTACATGTTTTTCTCTTTTTAATCAAAACTAATATAAGTTGTTTTTGAAATAAAAATATTTAGTTGACCTTTAGAATTCTCTTTTAGTAACAATTAACCATTGAAAGGATGGGATTTCATGTTCATGTGAACAATTTCTTTATTTGACAACAAACTCATGAGTTAGTAGAATATGGGTGGAAGAAATCTCAAAAAAAAAAGAATATGGGTGGAAGAGGTAGAGTTTTTGTCAGTTTTAGAATTTATGTATATTTAAATTAAAATAATATTTAATATACGCTTTAAAATTTATTGTATAAGTCTTCTAAATTAGTATGGTCAGTAGTATAGTAACTATAGTCTGCTTTGTAACAGATATTGATTTTCAATCTTTTCATATTAATTGATTTTAAAGTTTATGAGTTAAAAAACTTTTATATGTTAAAATCTATCCCACAAACTTTGTAAAAAAAAAAAATATCCAACATATTCTCATTTTTCTTTAAATTAAGAATCTTTGTTCATGTTGATTTTGCAAGCATTCAAAAAGTTTAATATAATTTAAGATGATTATACTAATGATATTTTAATTTCTTACTTTTCGTTTTGTTACACTGAAAATATGTTTCTTTTCATTTTTCTTATATGTAATAACACTATCTTACTCCACTTTATTCTTAACCATGTTTAATTTTTTTATTTTTTTGAAGGATCTTAACTATGTTTTTTATGAACCATTTTATTGAATAAGTCCTTAAGTATTCAATGACTTTCTAAAATTAATTTTATTTTTATAAAATTATATTTTCAACAATTATCTCATAATAATTATTTGCGATTATTTTATATTTAAAAATATATACGGCCTATAAGAGTATTACCTAAAATAAATAATTTTAAAATATAAAAAATGACACAACATATTGATATAAATTTTTATTTTTATTATACATAATGTATATTAACAACTTATTTATTTTTATATATGAACTTCATAAAATAAAATAAAAATATAACAATTCGTGCAACACACGAGTATTCCCCCTAGTTAGTCATAAAGGATAGCCTAATTTCATGGATCCAATTACCTATATCAACCATGTCATATTCTGTTGCTGTAGCCACAAAAATATAAACCCAGTCAGGCAATCCCCCCTCCCTTACCATTTTGATTTTTTTTTTGTTTGTAAAATAACCATATTTTTATTCACAATGTATCAAAAAATGTTTCTAATCTCAAAAAAAAATTCTATTCACAATTAATCCTCACAGAATAGATATTCAATAAATATAAAATTCAAATTCAATTTATTTGACACACATATCAATTCATTAATATAATTTTTCTATAACGTCTTTCAAATAATTTTTCTGTAACGTCTTTCAAATATCAATTCATTAATAGGTTTAATTTTGTGACTTTAATGGCATTAACACACCTTCCGAATGAACGGTTGCAGTTTATATATCCAAATAATGGAGATGAATGAGGATGCAAACACATTTCTAGCTTTAGACAGTCCAAACACATTTCGCATTAGGCGCCATCATCAGCCTCAAATCTCTTTTAACGCATTTGACCTGCAAAAATATTGCCCAGGTGTTCCAAGTTTGTTACTCTAAGAATATTGTGCGATAATTTGTTGTAGATGACAATCAATTGACCTGTAAGAGTTACGCCTAGGAATGTTCAGTTTTCGAAATTCGAAATTTTTACTCAAGCCAGCTATGACCAGTTGTGCAACATTCGAGGTCAGATATTCAGCTCTATAAAAATCTATATCGTAACTATATTAATTCATGAGTTGTCCACGTAACTGGCCACATAAGACCAATAGGAAAATGCCACACACATTTCGCATAAAATATGTGGCACTCCACATGGCACTTCACACACAGCCGTAGATCAAGTGGACGGATCTGATGACGTCTTTGTTTAATACCTAAAACGGACGGCACATATGACTTTGGGTAATAAAGAAAAAAAACTGCCGAGTTTAAATATCAATTATAACACAGTTAATTGGATCCAAAAATCATGGATCTGACTTTTGTATGTTTAGCGATTACACGACTTGCAAAGGAAGCCATACATAGATATTCACATGTATCAAATCCTTAATTAGCGCATGGCTTATGGAGGAAGATTTTCGGTTATGATTTTTACACGTTAACATTACAATTTGGAATATTATTGGTTGTTTTATTGTTGATTCAAATCTTAAAGTCACAATGGTCAAAAAAATTGTAACGGCTTGAGAGTTATTGAGCAATCAATTTATATCTATGTAATAAATTATAACGGATTGAATTTTTTTTTACGCATATAATGGATCGAATTAGTTATTTGTTACAAGCGATAGTTAAAAACATGTTCAAATCCTTGAAGATTATATATCTTATGAAATCTGGACCAGAAATCAAATCTCGATTAGCGGCGGTCACCAAAAATACGACCTTCTTCTTCGAAATAAGCGGCGGAGAGAAGAACACCAACACGTCTCACCGTTGATAGTTCAAAAACAGTTGCTTCAAACTGCACCAATATCACGGGCATTCCTCTTTTGTTATTGCCCTGTCACGCTTCGATCACTGCAAGCACCTCCTCCCACTCAGGTAATACTTACAACCCTTAATGATCCATGCAATATGTTCATGATTAATATGTTTATTGTACTGTCCGAATTAATCTGTTTATGACTAATGTTAAACCAATTTTTCATGCTGTCAGGAAACTGCATATGTGGTGATCGCATGCATCACACATGTCCATTCAAACAACAGGTTAGTTTTGTTGTTCATTCGGATTGTTTATTCTTTAACGCTTAATACACTGTTGTACATGCTATTAGGAAACTACTCAGGCAATATGTTTATTGTAATATCCGAAATCTTCTTTTTCCTTTTACTGTAGGTCTGACATTGATGTGACCGTTCGGGATCACACTGAAACCGTTGTACTCGCACTTAGAGGCATGGCGAAAGTCCAATTCTATGACATGCATCTACCTGGCTTTACTGGGTGTTGGGTTTGGGCATTAGAGATTATATGGAAATGTTCAAGCTTATTAAAGAAGAAGGAAAAAGTAACTTTATAATTCCAATTGATGTTGATAAATTAAAAAATTCAGTGGCAGATTATATTCAACATTCAAAGAAAAGAAAAAACCCGTTGGAAGGTTTGCCTTCCTATCCTAATGAATTTTTAGCCAAGGGTTCTTAAAATTAACAATTTAGTACTTTGTTAATTATTATTCTTGCTGGATGTTTTGAACTATTTTATTATTCTTGCTGGATTTTTTGAACTATTTTATTGAGTGTAATAATTCCATTAGGATTGGATCATTGCAAGATCGATCAAGCAACATTGTATATTTTTTTGTAAGAGTAGCATTATATTTTGTATATTTATTTCATCATTCGCCTCCATGATTAAGTCTCTCAGTATAGTTTCGTGTTTTGAGTTTGTTCAAATTTGATTTTTGGTTTGGTGAGAAGTTAAAACCTCATCTTGCTCTTAGGTTCTTATTGTTATTGTTATTGTTGTAGTAATTTGTAAAGATTGTTTAACATTCTTTAGTGTTATTTTTGCATTTTCTTCTAATTTTTACTGACTTACATTGGGGCTTTTGATTAACAATCTTAGTTGTTTAGATTGAGGTTCTTGACAAGTAGTATTCTAGCCATGTAACTAAGATTTGCTTTATTATTAATTAATTTGCTAATGATTTATCCTTCTTCTTTCTCTTATCTTGATAGTGCTATTCTTCTTTTCTTTTGCCTCCTCTTTATGGTCCCATCAATTAATCTTTCTCAAAAGAAAAATCTCAAAATTCAATGATTGCTACGTCATAAGAGATAGTCAATTGTTAAGTACACACTTTCATACCTTCCCTCTGGGTTTGCCTACATGGTCGTCATGACAATAATAGGAAGTATTGGTGCAAAGTGCATTATTATAGAGAAATTTTGAGTTTGGGATTTTCATTTTTTCAAAGAACTCCGTTACATATAATACTTCCTTAGAACTTCCTAACTTAATGTTGTTAGTAATCTGTATATGCTTTTAAATTTCATCATTAGCTCATTTCGACAACTTAGGAAAAATGCTTGGGTGATGATGTCTTTGGATTATCTCATTTCTTGTGTTCAACTTTTTAGTAGCCAAATGTAAATTAAACTACTTTTGCATTTTACGATCACACTCACATTTGGGCTTTTGTTCCCATGAAACCATTTGAGTACAAATTAATGTAAATATTTTTTTGTAACTATCCATCACGTGTGTGTTTTTTTTATCGTTCCATCACGTGTGTTTGATGAATGCTTATTTATCAAACAAAGCTTTCAAGAAAGCCTAAATAAGGCTTTCATTCAAAACCAAATTCTCAAACCATTTTCATTTAATCTATCATTCATATTTGATTATATTAGGGGGAAAAAACTATTATTTGTCATCAAAATGTTCCTTTCCACAACATTTTTATGTCCTGTGCCGTGTGACCATGAGATTATCATCAAATGATGCGTTTTACGAATATTTAGTTACCCTTAGATCATCAATGGCTAAATTCATTGAACAAAATCTATTTGTTCTAAGATCAAAAATTTGTTCCTTAGGTTTACATTACTTACATTGTAGAAATCGGCCTGATTAAAAATTATAACATGTAACACGATCAACCCGGGCAGATACACAAGTATCCTACCTTATAAATGGTATGTGTACATGTAACTTTTACTATTAGGAATTTTTTAAAGCCGTGCATTCAGTTAGTGGCTACATTGTTGCTAAACAATGCTTTCATTGTTATATAAGGGGTATATCACTTCAAACAACAATCCACTGACATAGAATTCACAAAACACCCCTAAAATAAATTATTAAAACCCTGATACACCCTTTTGTTAACCCCCTTTCTTTTCCTAAAAACCCTTCTTTTGTTGTTAAATAATTTAGAGATTTGTAAGAACATGAGAAGTTGTTTTGTATTTGTGTAACATACTGAAAATCACTTATTTTAAAAAAATCATTCTTAAAAAACTGATTTTTTTGAGAAGCTACTCAAAACAGCTTCTCATATGAAGCAGTGTTTAGATTAATTTCAACTTTTCATTTTTTTCAAGAATCTGTAACAAACGGATAGCATGTCGTCATAAGTGATTATTTTTAAAACAAATGATTTGTTTTTTAAAAAATAAACCGTAACAAATGGGCTCTAAGTTTTCTGCTAATACTTATTTTTTGAACAACCGTTTATGAACCCTTTCATATAGCTAAATACCCAAATTACATTATTTTATATCAATTTTGTATTTTATATTTCTTTCTATAACTATATTGTTTAGTAACACAATAAAAAATTTTAAAATCCAATATTTTTTATTAGTAATAGACTTCATTGATTTTTAAATTTATAAATTGGAATTTATTAAAACTTTTACTCTAATCAAATTGTTAATATGATTTTACAAGCATTTTTACGACAGTAAAAAAATACTTAAAATATATTGTCCAAATAATTTTCAATAAGAAAACACATGTTCGACAACAAATTAATCCCCAACAAGATACTACTTTTTCAATAATTCATTAATATATAAAAAATACTCCATTTTACTTAAATTTAATTCTCCAAAGAGCATACTCCATTTTACAAAACAACTTTCATGCAATCAAAGTAGCCACTAAAGATAAATGTAACAATCGAAACTTTTACTTACTTTCTTATCTTAGCCTCACAATCCCTTTCGATGAACCTAACGCTATACCACCCCTTTGGTGTTTTTTTTTTTTTTTGACAATACCCCTTTGGTGTTAATTATATATATACATATACATATCTATATATTATAATATAATAATTCATAATAGGTTTATTAACGTTATGTACAAACAATTTTTTACGTCGAGATAACACTAAAATATCAAATGACTATTTTTCTCCTAAAAAAAATTATAAATTTTAAGTTACAATGAGATGTATACTCGTGCTGGCACGGGTGATACATACTAGTATAATACATTCATGAATAAATTCTTTGAATGACTCAAACTAAAGTTCTCCTCCTATTGGTCCACCTATGAAAAAAAATCCACATGTACACATAAACATGCCACCTACATGTGGCTTACTTGGAAAAAAAATGTTTCTTCAGCACAAAATTAATTCTAATTATTACATTCAATTTACCTATAACTGACAATTCATTGTTTACCAACAATTATGGAAACGCTTCATTTATATATCATCATCATTAATTCACATATAGCATCATTTACGCAAAGAAAAAAAAATCATTCACATATATTATTATCAAGTTCTTATCTCTGTTGTTACCAAAAGAAAGTTCTTATCTCTAATTTTTTTTGAATTGACATTCGAAAAAATCTATAATTTATTTTTATGTTAATAGACACGAAAATTACTTATCTCTATTACTTATATATACAAAAGTTAATGCCCTAAATTTGAAAATAAATATTCTTTATGCATATTGTTATCACAAACCCAGGAAAAAAAGATTATTTTGACCGAAAGATATTATCATTTAAAATTTCAAAATTGAATGTGTATAGTAACATATAATTTTTATTTTAATAGAAAAGTAACATATGATATTAATTGGATTGAGATCACCATCTATCTATCTAAAACCATATAATTGGTGCGAGATCACCATCTATGTATAGTAACATATAATTTTTTTTTGAGGGAACATATATAATAAAATAAAAATATAAATAAATTTAAATATAAAATACATTCAAAAAATATACTCCTTTATGACTAAAATTAAAATACTAATTTGAGTCATCTCGAGAAGGTAGCTCAGTTGTCGAGCTAATGGATACCGAAAGAGTACACCATGAGTGCAAGAAAGTGGTCCCGGTTTCAAATCCCGGAAACTAACATTCCCTCAACCCCACTAATATTTGCTATAAAAAAAACTAAACTAATCTGATTGGTCCACCTGTGAAAGTTAAATCCTACAAGTACTCACCATGATTCCAACACACACAATATTTTCCATCCCCAAATGATAAAAAAAAAAGTCAGTTACAAAAAGTTAAAAAATAATAAATGTCTTTGCACCTATTCAAAACACAAATTCAAACTTATGGGAACCTATTCAAAACACCTATTAAAGATGGGTTGGAACGTATTTAAAATATAATAACGCACCTATTCAAAACACCTATTAAAGATAAAAATAATACAAAAATAAAATGATAAAACAATTGTATAACTGTCAATATTGAAGTGTACTAATTGCTCACCAAATAATTAGAAAATTAAATCTACAATAAATACATATACAAAATTATGATAACAATTTCAAAATTAAGACTTCTCCATTACAAAATTATCAACTCATCTTTATTTTCCATCCTTTCTTTTGTTCTTTGATTTATTTATTTTTTTGTGCTAACAATCTAATCTGCTTTTTATCCTTTCTTCTCTCCTTCTCTTCTTCTCTTCTTTTTTTACAGGTTCTAATTGGAGAAAAATAGTGGATTCGTGTGGGTTGGTTGGTTCTTTCTTTCTTTGTTTCTCTATTTCTTCATTTCATTATTTCTTTCATCTCTTCATGATTTCTACCCCCAAATTTTCTCTAACTTCACGTCCAAGATGAATCAAATTTTGATTTAGATTTTTTTTCACATTCCCAATTTGCGATCTCACTATATTAAATGCTCTTTGCAAATGTGTATTGTGTAAATTCATGAAATTTAGCATCTTTTTATTTGAAAATCATCCGAGTGTTATGGATTGATTTAGAATATTTGAATCGCGTTGCATTGGAATTTCTTCTGTTGTTGCATTGTGATCTTTTTAGTTTCTTTTCTCACTGTATAAATAAGTTTCATTTGATTAGTTCTGCCTTTGGATTATTATGTTAGATTTATAGAGTTGCTTTAATTTGACATTGTATTTGCAGTGTTCTCTTTTTCTTCTATGGATACTTTTTTGATATTTGATTATTCTATTATATTTGTTGTAAGGCGGCGATTTGATATTGGTTATGAGTCTCCATAAACGTGGTAAATTGATACCACATTAGGAATGATAGTAGATACCACATGAGTCAATACGTTAACAATGAAGTCAACAAAAAGTATTTTGATACCACATTCATTCCAAAGGAAACAAATTGTAGTAAGATGTCCTGTAATGTAATCGGACAATCAAAGTAAATTGATTCATTACCATATTCCGATTCCAATTATATTGTTAAGGGTACCCTAATCTTTTTTAAGAATGTTTTCATTACCTGTGCAATATATCTGGAATAGACATTTAATACACAAAGTCTCAATAATAACCTTATGGAACAATTACGTATTTCATGTGAAAGATGACTATTTAATGATACATCAAATATCATTGTAAAAAAAATGATACAAATAACAATTATCATTTATGAATATCAACCAACCAACTAAAATTAGCGAAGGCATCAATATATATAGGGATATAAAATTGCACTTAATTTCATTTCTATAGTATGAAACTGAAAAAGCTATACATGATTTTTATCTATTCCTTTTATCCTTGTTTTTATTTTTATATTTATATATTGTATTTGTGAGTTTTCCCAAATAGGAAGCTCCCACATGTTGCCCTCTAATTGGTCCGCACGTATATCCTTTATTACCATGTCATGTAAAATTATTACGTTCATTGCCATCTTTTGTTCCTACAAATTTGATGGTAAAAATAAACGAATATTCGATATTTACTTGAAAGTTTTCAAAACATTACCTTTTAATAAAGAAGTCATGAAACAAAATTTAATTTGATAATAAAGGTTCCATATTCACACACCAATAATAAATATAATTTTGATTTTGAATGTTCTTTAATAATCATCATAATTACTAGATATATGCACAATAAATAAAATCGAAAATTCTCTATTCAAATTATTCTAATAAGCTAATTTAAATTGATGATTTCAATTATTACAAATAAAATACTAACAATATTTTTTTTAAATTATTAAACCCTACCAGCTTTAATGCATGCCCTGTTTTGTCAAAAAAAAACTTCATTGTTTTCCCCATTTATCATGTTTATAGTTTACACGTGTACATGACCATATGGAATCCATGAAAATGTAAAGCAACTATTACACTTTTAAAAAATGACAATATAAATTTTCAATAACTTGATTTTTGTAATAACCAATTTGTTTTTGGAATTCTCTAAGTACATTACATAAATACTCTTAATTTATATTATATATAAATTTTTAGTATTTTCATATGCATTTTTAATAAAGAGTGTTCACTCTTGCAAAAAAGTAAATAAAGATCATTTCACTTTTATGTTTATATTCTTTATTATATATTTTTAATAATAAAAAAAGACAATTTTTATTTTTATATTCAAATATTTCTTTATTTATTTTGTCACACTTTTATAATGTTTTCAATTTTATTAGACCCTAACTTATGTTTTTGATAAATTTTAAGATTTATTAGGGTCCCAGCAACACTAAGGGAATCTGTGGTGACGAGGAAGGGGATGTGAATTCCCTGCAGGAGGAATCAGGGATTGGGAAATATGACGGGAAACCTACCTATCTTCGCCCCACCCTATTTCCATTTCTAAATCTAATGTAGCTTTTTATTAACAGTGTAATAAAAGTAACTACATAGTGAAAAATAATAAATATATTTAATACATATTTTTACTTTTACAATTTAAATAAGTATGTTAACATAGATATAGATATTAACGTTCGACAACTAATAATATGTATTCAATATATATCTATTTAAAATTCTAAATTTTCTGAATATAATCGAAACATTAAGTAGTTTTACATAAATTTTAAGATATATTTTTTTTAACAATATTCAAAACTTTTAAATAAAGATGATGTATACCCGTGCATCGCACGGGTCATACGTACTAGTTATTACACATTAACATTCATAGCCATTACAAACACTAGCATTTCAATAGAAATACATAAGAAAAATATATTATGTTTGTTATTCTGCATTTCTGCATAATGTCAACTAATCCAATCATGCTTTCTGCAGTTGTACCTGAGGAACAAGCGTTCATTATTGTTGTCAGGGTACGTAATCTGATTGTGGCATGTTGCTAATCTGAAGAAGCGGAAGACACCCTGCACTAAGGAGATGGTGCTGATGGCTTGCTGTAAAAGACTAAATATTACAATTTGATTGTATCTTCTAAGATTTAATGAGAATTTAAACTACTGATTAATATTTAAAACAAATATTTCTTATTGATAATCTACTATCTCTCTTTTATTATCTACTATAATCTACTAATCAACTAAAATAATCAATTGAAACTATAAGATACCAACACTGATATATAAAAAAACACGGGATAATCTGCATTGATATATATATATATATATATATATATATATATATATATATATATATATATATATATATATATATATATATATATATATACATGGGATTAATATTTGTCATTGATAATTAAATTTTTTTAGACTATTACAAACCTGCTATCTAAAAAAAACAAGAAGACTTAATTACTATTTAAACTATTAATTAATATTTAAAACAAATATTCCTCATTGATAATTTATTATCTATCTTTTACTACTTACTATAATCTACTAATCAACTAAAATAATCAAATGAAACAATGAGATAACAGCATTGATATATAAAAAACACGGGATACCTGCACTGATATATAAAAACACGGGATTAATATTTGCCTTTGATAATTATATGGTTTGAAGACTACTATAAACCTACTGATTAATATTTAAAATACACGTGACAAATATTTGTCACTATTACCTAAAAAGGACAAATAATTGTCATTGATATATAAAAAAACACGGGGTAAATATTTGTTATTCATAACCTACTATCTACTCTAATATATTAATTAACTAAAATAATCAATTGGAGTTACGAGATAACTGCACAAATATATAAAAAATACGGGATAACTGCACTGATATATAAAAAATACGGGATAACTACAACGATGCACTCACATATAAAAAAAAAAGGGGTAACAACACTGATATATAAAAAAACACGTGATAAATGACCAGATTATTTTTAAATGATACTTTTACATTCTTAGATTTTAATATTTATCTATTTTATATTTGAGACTTCTTTTTTATCTCCTTAAATTTGTCTTTATTTTCACGAAGTAATGTTCAAATTATTTAAATTTTGTCTAAGTTTATTCATAAAAAGAACATTGAAAGACTCGCATATATGCACTGGGTATCCTACTAGTATATATATATATATATATATATATATATATATATATATATATATATATATATATATATATATATATATTGTCTATCTTTTTTTTTTTTTTTTCTTTTTATTTATGGGAAATGGACCTTAAAACCCCGATATTCGTTCACGGGCTCATCCTTGAATAATACAACCAAAAGGGCTTTGATAATTATCGCTTGGGGCAAGAACTCGAGAAGGGTTCGGTGTTTTAAGGGAACATGGGTGAGAGATGATGGAAGTGGGTCCTTAAATCCATGCAAATTCATTAGTGTAAAGTTTCAACTAAGTTAACTTCGTTTCAAGCTTTCATGACTAAACAAGTACTAATGACAATCATCTCTTTTTTCCTCTTTGCTTCGAGCTTTTTATACGAGAACCGATTGCCAACCTTATGTCTCCATTTTTTACTCTCATCTTTCCCGATATGCCCCCACGATATCTTCCCTCTCACATTATTTCTCTACACCTTTAATGATTAATCTTCCCAACAACTTTCAAGAGAATGATCCAATTCCATGAGTCTATATAAGCTTGATGGTATCCGCTTTCACACAAGCACAAAAATTGAAGCTTTTCTATTATTGTGAACATAACATGAATGAAGACTGAATAACTTCAAAACTCTTTTTTTATTGATTTTCTTAAAAGAGAGAAGAAAAATAAATCATGCTACATGAGAATGGGTCAAAGAAACCAATGTGCTATGGGATGCATGGTATGTATGCAAGCACTCGTCCTAAGATGCAACATGCATTTGCTTTGTAAATTTTTATAAAATGAAGTAGAATGCTCTTTTTCCTTCTCGATGATTTATCCCTGGGAGGTTTTGCATCGAGAAAGGTTTTAATGAGACTCTTCCTTAATAAAAAAATCATTTCCCAAACTTTGGTGTGTTCAAAACCAAACGACAAAGGTAAGCATTGGCAAAAATTTGCAGAGGCACTCTTATTTGCCTACAGAAATTTTCTTATATAAATGTTTGGGAATCCTTGCACAACCAAGAAATAAACGATACAAAAATTTACGTGGATTGACACATCTTATTTACTTTTACAAAACATTATTTTTCAAGTTTTTATATTTTTGAAATGATCATTTCCCAAACTTTGGTGTGTGCAAAACCAAACGGCGCCAAAGGTAAGCGCTGGCAAAAATTTGAGGGGCACTTTTTTTTGCCTATAGAAAATTTCTAATATACTTATTTGTAAGTCCCTTCGATCAACATCAAACTGTAGTACTTATTTGTAAAATTCCATTACTCCCAAACTGGAGAAAGCGCGACAAGCAACTTGAAATTTGGAAAATCCAGAGAGTTTGCTGAGATTCTCGTACTGTTTCTCAGTTCTTTCCCTTCCACCAGCTGTGATAAACATGAGATTGTCAAGAGTTGAAACAAGTTTAGATTCTTCAGTTGGTTTTGGATCTTCTGGTAATATGAGCTCCACTACTATCACCTTCCCATTTGGTGACAATGCCTCGTGACATTTCTTTAAAAATTCTAAGCATTTTTCATCAGACCAATTATGGCACACAGCCTTTAGAATTATGGCATCACCCTTTGGAACACTTTCAAACATATCTCCTCCAACATGCTCAATCCCTGCAATTGGTGCTGCGTTTTCAATCACTTGGGGTAGGTCAAAATTAATTCCTTTTATAGATGGGTATTTGGATATTATCAATTTGAGATTTCTCCCACTTCCACCTCCAACATCAACCAATGTTGATATACCCTCAAAGCCAGTAGTATATATTTCAATTATTCTTTTCATCTGAGTTGCACACACATCTGTCATTGACTTGTTAAATACTTGGTTCATTTTTTCATCCTTTTGCATGTACTCATACTTTGTCACTACATGAAACTTCTTGAACAAGTCAATGTTTGGATCAACCACCACATCCTTGAAGTTCATCCTGAAAAGTAGTGATTAAAACTTAATTAGCACTTTTCAAATATTTAGTCAATATATATACAAGAAAATATGATGACTTACCAAACGGGTAAGAGTGCGGGGTAACAAAGGAAAGTAGTGAAGGAAGCCAAGTAGCCAGTTTCATTAGGGACTAAGTATTTTCCAATTTGTGTGAGACCGTAAGTTCTCTCAGTATCATAACCATTAAGGGTGGTGCGAGTAGAAGTAGTAAGAAGAGAATAACTGGTAAGCAAACGAAGCATGCGATCAATTCTATTAGGCAAGTCAGAGTGTTGGGAAGAAAGTGGCAAGTTAGAAGCAATTTGAGAAGGTGACATGAAAGCACCAGGTGGTGTTGCCTTTGATATGATCTCAAACAAGTTGAGATCAATATAGCAGCATTCAACACAGCTGGATATATCAAACTTGTGGTTAGTACCATTGCTGATAAACATGCACTGTCTTCTGTTTGTTCATGTTCATCCTTAGTGGCATAACTGTCACCCATAATTATATCTTTTGCTTCTATATTCTTTCTTTCTTTCTTTCTCTCGTTAAATGTTTGTGTTGTATTTGCTCGATTAGTAGCTTATCTTTTTGTAGTAACATTGTAAGCTTATCTCCACGACGTTATACTATTATTTTAGTACATTTTTTATTATATAGTCGTAATTGGGGGCTTACCTACTATATAAAAATTGTTACGTATTTAAAGAATATTTTGGTCGAACGAAAGAGAAAGCCCTAACTAACAGAGATTAATTTCCAATTCCTTTGTTTTTTTAGATAAGCAATTTCATTGATAGGAAGTACGAGTAGTGCCCAACAATACAAAGGGAAGGAGGAGGGCCTCCTCAAAACCTCCCGGCCAAAACCCATTGGGAAAAAGACTTGGGAGGAAAAAGAGTACCTGCACAAAGAATTGCACAACAGTGGGAAAAATCATCCTAGCCCACTGCTTCTCCCCCTTCTAATAAAATACATACTAATAATTGATTACAATAAAGAATAGCAACCCAACGGATTATTGAACCAATCTGACCAAAGCGCCAAACATTTCCTCCCCTTCCTAGCTTTGAACCAACTCCACGCCGAATCCTTTATACCCGAGACCAATTTAGGAACCGAAGCCACCTCCCCATTAAAAACAATTTGATTCCTCATAATCCAAATGTTCCACACTACCGATAACCATATAAGTTGCCTAACCCTTTTGAATTTCCTTCCCTTCATTAATTTTCCAAACTCCAAAAAATGATGCACCACATCCTCAGAGTCCGTTATGCTTTCCCCAATCCACAAACTCATCTGCTGGCAAACTGTTTTAATTATTCTACATCCCATAAACAAATGTCCCGAAGACTCATCCTCCTCGAAACAAAAGACGCAGCACTTATCCAAGTTGGAATGTAGAATACCTCTAACATGCAATCTCTCCCGTGTAGCCAGTCTGTTTAACAATAATCTCCACCCGAAAATTAACACCTTTGATGGCACATCATTTTTCCATAGTTGTTTCCAATGTTTCCCTTCACCCAGGTCACCCTCAACACCAACTTCCGGAATAACCAATCCCACCGAACCGCCCACGACCCTGCTGTCCGGTACACCCTCAACACCAGCTGAACCGAAAACACCACTGCTGCGGCGATATAGGCTGCTTGTCTGCGCAGAGCAAAATCTGCGTGGAAATTCTGCTGCGCCGTGCATAACCGAATCCTGTGTTCAGTCTGTCCAAACTCACCTCCTCTGCGTGTTCACCACCGCCCCCTACACCCTCCTCTACGCCTTGACCGATCGCGACATCGTGAAGCGAGAATGGCTGCTACCGATTCTTTGCACCACCCTCACTGCTTGACCCCCACGCCAAAATCCACGCATCGAAATTTTCAATTAAATCACCTGATTTTAAATAGCATCGTTTCACCGAGAATCCGTTTACTGTATCGATAAGGCATATCCATCTATCCGGTGATAGATCATTTAGTTGAGCCGATTGTAACAGCTGCACCATATAATTAACATTATGATCCTCCTCCTCACGAAACTCCTCCAACCAACTAATATTCCATATCCACACATTATCCACCCAAGACCCCATTTCCTCCACCACATTGTTCTTATTATTACTTCTATCATATAAAGTAGGAAACAGTTCAGCGAAGCTATTTCTCCCTAGCCATTTATCCCTCCAAAATCTCATCAAGTTACCTCTCCCCAATTTAATTTTTACTATTTCCCCAAACCAACCTTCTTTCAATTTTGTTGCATCACCCAATTGAATTAAATCACGCCACCAAATAGATTTCTTCCCCCACCCTCTTCTATTTTCCCCCTCGCTTGGCCATCTCCCATCCAACCCGTATCTAGACTCCAATACTTCTTTCCACAACGGATTTCCTCTTAGTTAGAATCCTCCACCTCCACTTGGCCAAAAGTGCAATATTGAACACCTCTAAATTTTTCACTCCAATTCCGCCCTTTTCCTTGATTTGCAAATAGTTTCCCAACTCACCCAAGTCATTTTCCTTATCTCTCCATCACCACCCCATAAGAAATTTCTTTGTATCTTTATAATCTCCTCTATTATTTTTTTCGGAGCTTTATAAAATGAAAATAGATACAAAGGTAGAGATGCAAGTACCGAGTTAATAAGAGTAACTCGCCCACCTATGGATAATTGTTTACTTTTCCAACTATTTAACCTTGCCTTGATGGTATCCAAAACCGGTTGCCATGTACTTGTTAACCTCGGGTTTGACCCTACCGGAACACCAAGGAATTTAAATACTGTCGCTCCCCTACTACATGTGAGAAATTGGGATATCCCCTCCATTGTTCTATCCTCCATACTAATCCCGATCACATTACTTTTTGAGAAATTCACTCTCAATCCTGATGCAAGTTCAAAACTCCTTAAGATAACCTTTAAACACCACACACTCCTGTCACTTCCATCACAAAAGAAAATAGTGTCATCCGCAAATTGTAAAACTTCCACCGTTAGATGTTCATTCAACTTAAATCCCGTCAAGCTATTTGATTCTACCCCTTTCCTTATAAGCCCCGCTAAACCTTCTGCTGCCACAAGAAACAAAAAAGGAGCCAGGGGATCTCCTGCTTCAACCCTACTGCGCAAGAACAAACTCTTGTGAGGATTGCCATTAACTAAGGCAGAGAGATAGAATTAGAGGAATAGCATGTTCGCATCCAACCCTCCACTTCGTGCAAAGCCCAACCTCGCTTAGCATATTATCCGGATATGACCAACTAACGAGTCATAAGCCTTCTCAAAGTCGACCTTGGGACCACACACTTCTGTTTTCTTCTCTTGGCCATATCCATTATCTCATTCACTACCACCACACCATCCAATATATTCCTTCCTGCTAAGAATGCACTTTGGCACCCCGATATTACCCCTTTAAGAACTTTCTTAAATCTGCCCGCCAACACCTTTGCCAACATTTTATACAAACTCCCAATTAAAGAGATAGGCCTATACTCTCCCAGCCCGTTTGGATTTCTACATTTAGGAATTAATGCCAGAAATGATGCACAAATTGCCTTTGGTAGCTTTGCTTGCCTATGAAACTCCTCAAAGAACCTCATAATTTCCGGAGAGATTAAGTCCCAACAATTCTTAATAAAAGTGAAATTGAACCCGTCCGGCCCCGGACTTTTGTTTCCTTCACACTCCCAAACCGCTTCCTTCACCTCTTCCATAGAGAACGGCATCTCTAACAACTCATTATCAGCTATACTAATTTGGTTGAAATTTATCCCATCAAGTGTTGGACGGATAAATTCCTCCTCCTTGAATTTCTCTTCAAAGTGATTTCTAACCGCCCTTTTCACACCCTCTACATCTTCCACCCATTCTTCATTTACCTTCACCTTCAAGAGTTATGTCCTCCTCCTATTATTCTTCATGCAAGCGTGGAAATACCTACTGTTTGAATCGCCTTGAGTCAGCCACCTAACCCTGGACTTTTGGGCAAGAAGACTTTCCTTCACATGAATTTCCCCCCAAAATTCATTATTTAACTTTCTTCTCAACTCGTCATCCACATTTCCACCCTCCACTGACAACCTTTCAACTTCATTCAGATCCTTGACTATTTTCTCAATGTTTAAGTCCTTAATGCCGAAAACTTCTCTGTTCCATATCTTAAGTTTTTCTTTCAACATTCTCATTTTCTCCTTTATCACAAAAGCCCCTCTACCGTCTACTTTAAAGGAAGCCCAACACTCATGTACAAACTTATTAAAATCCTGATGATCCACCCAACAATTGTTAAATCTGAATGGCTTTGGTCCCCAATTCAATTCTGAAGACATTAACCACACTGGACAATGGTCCGAGATCTCTCTATTTCCGACCCATTGAGCACCAACCACCCACCTTGAGATAAGATCATCTGTCAATAGGATTCTGTCCAACCTACTCGCCCTCCCATCAGACCCAAAACAAGTATACTTCTTTCCTAAGACCGGCACATCAATAAGTTCCATATCCTCCATGAAAGCAAGGAATTCACTAGCCTCCGCTTGGTTAAAACTTGTCATGCAGCCACTTCTTTCTTGTCTAGAAATCACTGCATTGAAGTCACCCGCTATGCACCAATCACCTATCTCAAATTGTTCTTTCAAGCATTTTAAATTTGTCCACAGTCTCCTTTTACCAGCCATATTGCATGCAGAGTACACATTAATAAAATAGCAAATACGGCCCTCCACTTTTGCACACATACCAATAAAATTTTCCCCCGAGAAAGAGAACATTACCTCAATTAAATCCGCCTTCCAGACACAAATCAGACCTCCTGAAAGCCCCACAGCATTCTTACTCAACCAATCAAAATTATCATCCCCCCAGACACTTCCAACCGCCCTCCTAGATAGGCCACTACTTTTTGTTTCTTGAATCATGCATATATCAATTTTCTCCTCTACAATAATTTTCTTTAGCGCCTTCTCTTGCGCAGCCCCCACCCTCTTATATTAAAAGTTGCAACCTTCATTGAGACTTACTTTTCTTCTCCTTCTTTCCTTTGGCAATCTTATCCCTAATTTCCAATGATTTTATCCTACCCAGTACACCTCATCATTGTTTCTTCCGAGTACCCCAAGGTTATTTTTGCAAAACTCCACATTTTGTTTGCGGGGATATTTCATGCTCGACCAAAAATCTTTCATTACAAAACCGAATACGAGAATCACCCACGAGACACATCCCCAGATTGCGGGGGCTTCCTTCACAACTTATTGAAATAGATAGACCAGGATTTGGGGGATTGCGTTTTACAAAAAAAGTCTGAGGCTCAGATAAGTTACCTTTTGATCTTCCTTCAGATAGAATCAAGTTCCTAGCCTCCTCATTCACCACACCGATCAAGATATTGCTATTTCTATCCCCACCCTCCTTCAATTTGCTTTTACCTTTTGCTGCCACTTTTAATGCTAGATTAACACCACTCTCAGCACTACTAGCCGAGGACGTCCCACAAGCTTCCACCAGAGTTATCACCTTGGTATTGATCCCAGAATGTCTAACAGATTCACATACAGCCACCATAGCTCCTGCACCCCCTATATTATTAGAGCCTCCCACTCCCGAACTTAACTCAGCATTATTTTCCTTACACACCTCCTCACCTTCCACCATTGGGGTCTCCCCATTTATTTTTTTATTTTCCTCCCCCTCCAAGCGTCCTTCCTTCACCCCTTCTTCATCAAACCCTACCTCTTCATCCTCTGAATCATCATTATTCTCTACATCATTTTCGAACAGTGGTGGATCATTATTTTCCTCACTCTCTTCATCACTAGACATCAATGCCACTGCATCCCAGTCATCTTTTGGGGGAGAGAGGCCCTCCCAGTGCATCGGACCACACCATTCCTCCAAAACTTTAACATTGAACAACTCATCATTAATTTTTGCATCCACCTCCATGTTAAACACATCATAACTCCTTGTTCTTATCAATATCCTTGCCACATCCAGTGACTTCATCCTTCTAGTATTCTCATCCACACCCAAAAAAGTTCCAAATTTCCTTGCTAATGCCGAAAAGAAGTCATTGTTCCAGGCATGGGGAGGAATTCCATGACACCTAACCCACACCACCCTTTCATTATCCACTTCAGATTCACTCCATCTTTTAATGACACTAAAGTGTTCGTGCATCCAATCCTTAGCCTCCCTTATAAGATCATCTAATAACCCTTCCTCCAATTCTTCCAATAGTACCAAGTTTGCACCCATTGGTGTTGCCTTCACTGCGAATACCCCTTACATATTGAACCATTCATGCACCATATGCGTAGTGCGAGCATTCCACACTTTTACAACATACATTTTTTTGAACTTGTTTAGTTCCTCTTAGGAGCATTATACCACACCTCGCATAGATTCTTTTTCCTGGTGATACACTATACTTTGCTCTCTTTGTTCTTTGCCTTGGAGTCCAACTACTATTAGCCAATCGGTTGCCTCTGTAACTCCTCTGCCACCGCGTATTCACCACGAACACCATCAACCCCTCCTCTTACGTTGCAACCGGTTCTGTTTTGGCCAGAACAACTTCCTGCCTCCTGTCCATCTTTGCCCAAACACCTTCCCCTCACCATACCTCTTCCCATTCCTGCGCGACCTTGTTTTCTTCCCCCAGTATTTGTTTGTCTTCTCAAATACCCAGCAACGTTTCGGTCTGTCTTTTCGAGACCAGCGACATTTCGGTCTGCCAATACAACCGAGGCCTTACGCTTCCTTTCCTCTCCCTTTTTCCGGCCACCACGGCCTCCACACTTGCGATGCGCTAACTGGGCGACCACTAGGCATCTCCATTTGATGCATCACACTGCGTCATTCACGGTCCGGCGAAACGGGGTAAGTTAACGTGAATCTTATCCGCTCCGATTATTATGTTGTCTAGTTTCACCGCGAATCTATCAGGTTCTTGCACGTTAACGAACCGAGCAAAACCGAAACGTTTCCCCCACTTGTTTCTCTTCGCCGGAATAACTACCTCCACCACCTTCCCGTACAACTTGAATGCCCTGAACATCTCACTTGCACCATGGTTATCTGGAAAGTCTGAAAAATAGAACGAGATAGTCCCATCCACCTTCCCATTCCAACAGCTTACTACGTCAGTTTTGCTTGTGGTGGCTGTTTGCTTCCTCTTTCTACCCTCCACCAGCCTCCAACCGCCACCCTCTCCTTCGTTTCCGTTCTGATTTTTCGAATTCCCTATCGTCGCGCGCTCATTCAGTAGTCTTTCTCTCTCTTCTTTGTTTTTTTCTCTCTCCTGCCACCCTTCAACTTCCTCATGCCCTAGCACTCCCTCTCTCTCTCTACTTTCTCTCTCATATGTCAAAGCTACTATCAACTGTTCCAATTCCTTTGTTGTGTTTGTTTGTACTACTACTTCTTGGATATTGTGCCTAAAGTCATCCTTCAACCATGCTTAGCAGATTTATTATAAATAAATTGCGCACTGTTGAAAAATCACTCCGGAAAATGTTACTCCTTTCCTCATTAAATTATTGTTTGCCGACCTTGTTACGTTTTAATTAAAAGAAAAATGTTTATGTGTGTAAAGCCAAAGTATAAATGATGCACAAAATAGTATTGCATATAGTATTAATTAAACTATTAGTAAATATATGTATAGTCGTGGTCAATACTCAAATGTCAAAAGTTTTAAAGATGACACACGCATATATATATATATATATATATGGGGTTTGCTAATTTACACCCACTTAAAAATAGAAGGTGTAAGTTAGCACCTGTTCTCAACTATTCCTTTGGGTAGGGTTTAGCAAGAACACAAGAATAATAGAGAATAAGACTATAAAGAATGGAGAGTCAAATTCTGGATCCTTCATTAGCCTCAAGGGCGAGATATATATAGTACAAGAGTAATAGTGAGTAATAAATGCTCATTATGGCTATTACATATCTCGAGCATGATTATAAGACATTTCATATATATATATATATATATATATATATATATATATATATATATATATATATATATATATATATATATATATATATATATATATATATATATATATATATATATATATATATATATATATATATATTCTTCTTATGATTACTCTATGGCCGGCGGGTAGAGAGGCGAGAGCCACGAGACGGAGGAGTCCTCACTCTACGTCTTTGATGAGTCCTCGACTCTTGACACGGGTGAAGCCTCAGCTTTGTCTTGCCTTGCTTTAAGAGAGTCGATCGTGTCGGTCGAGAAGTGACGTGTGGCCGAGCCTTCTGGGGCGGTCGGTGGGAACACTGATCCTCGGCGGTAAGTGCATTGCACGAAGGCGCTCTAAGATAGCTTCGGCTTGTCGCGACGTTCCTAGTCCCTCGATTGAGGGGCCTTGGCGTTTCCGGTTGTCCTGTCTTTAATGCTTTGTAACTTTGACTTCTTGGGAGTTTCATACTTGAATGGTCAGCTACCCTCTTTGACTGACGTTTGTTTTTGTGCCATCATAAATGTCTATTGTGGAAGTTTGGTCTTCCCTTGCTAAGGTTTAGGTCTTCACTTTTACTATCCATGGCTTTTCCTACTGTTGCAATTCCTCATGGAGCTGAGATCGCTTCTATACTCAATCGGTTGCATATATACTCGATCAGTTGTGTTTAATTTTTGTTTATGTTTAGTTTCCCTTTTACTCCACTTCTTTGTTGCGCTCTTCGGAATTCTTCGTTTGCGTCTATTATTTTTAATTGCGCTTTTCTTTGAAAGCGTCTTGTGTTTACTTCGGCTTGTTTCATCTGTTGTGCGAATGGCCTTGTTGGTGCCCAAGGGTTGTATGTCGGCTTTCGGCCAGTCTACACCTGTCGGGACTTGGGTTTCATGGGCTTTCCTAAGTGTCGAGCTCGTTGGCTTCGTCAGCGAGAGCGTTAGCTTCGCCTACACATTGGAAAGCTCTTACACCGCACCGAGCGTGTTAGTGTCGACGACAGTTACTTTAGCATATGCGATGAAAGCTCCCTTTCGGTTTCCAGTGAAGCATGGGTTCACGTCGAACCAAACTGGTGTGCCCAAGGGTGGTGCGTGGCTCGTCAGCCCCGCTCTCACCTGTCAGGACTTTAGTCTTCATTGCCCAAGGGCAACATCGAGACGTTGCTCGGTCCTTGCCTGTCGGGACTTTGTTATTATGGCACATTCTTTTGTTTTTCTTGAAAGGTTTTATATCGCCCGTAGGACTTACGTTGCCTTTGGTTATTTGGTTGAAAGGTCTTACACTGCCCGTAGGACTTACGCTGCCTATTGTTGTTCGATCTCCCATTTGGTTTTATTTTAATAGACACCATCATCGATCAGATTTTTGATCACTCGCTTCCTTTTTGTTCAGTTTTCCTTATCCTCTTTAGTCATTCTTCTTTATCCCTGAAACATTTACCTAGTGCACAATATTAGTAACTTCAATAATATTTAAATAGTGGAGAGCACAATTTAAATAGTGGTCGCTCTCTTTTGTTAAGCAGAGATGAGGTGTCCGCTCTTAGTCTTTCAATTGGTCGGCTATTGATTTTCTCTCGGCCGACTATCTTCATCTATCTTCGGCGAGTTGACTTGTTCATTCACGGTAGTCAATCTTCTTTTGAATGATATCTGAGCCCTTTACTCAGTGCTAAGTGTTAGTAATTTCAATAATAATCAATGACAGTAAATTAACTTTAACATTAAGAATTTTCATGACTATCCTGTTTGTGTTGGCAGAATTTCCGAGCTAAGCAGTAAGGTAATCAAGTAGCTTCTAACAGTATATTATGACATTTAAATTTCATGATAGTTATGCAACTTTTTGATAGCCAAGAAGAAAATGTGTATATAAGTGTACTTCCCTCCTAGAGATTGTTGCTTGGCCGGTTGGTTTCTTCGCACTTTTGCCTTTCGTTCGGCGAGTCCTCCTTTGATCGACTCCTACCCCTTCGAATGGTATCTGAAACACTGCAGTAGCTATACTTATATTTCCGGTTATTTTGTAATCGACTCCTTTTTCAATCGATCGACTTTTCATTTGTGTTGGGTCGGTTGACTTCTCAATTTTCTACTCGGGCGGTTGAATTCTTTGTTTTGAGAAGTAGTACATTTACTTTTGAACTTGGGCTGAGACTTTCTTCGGATGATTTTTCTTTAACCGAATGGTTACTTTGCCTTCTCATGGTATTATTGTGTTCCACTAGTTTTATTCGATTCGAAGTACTAGTATGCCTGAAGGAGCGTGTAACACCCTCATATTTCTATCTAGTAGAAATACTAAAGTGTACCTAATGGCATACATCAGAGTATAAAATTTTTTGTCTCAGATATTGATTTGACCAAAAACTCTCGAATCCAAATCAAAGAGTCGTAACATAATATAGTCAGAAGTTCAATATCCCAAAACAAGATAACAGCGGAAACGATTTACATAACTCAAATACAAGTTCAAGTTATAAATCGAAAACAAAAATACAAGGGAAATCCATAATCTAATAATAGAAGACTACGTCTTCCATTTCCTTCTCGAGCACGCCATCCACCCGTGCCACAAAGGATCTTCTTTCACTGTTTCTCTGAAAAACAACAACATTTGTAGGGTGAGACAACTTGTCTCAGTGAGTCTTACCGTGACCCCTTACCTATCACTCGGTCCATTTATAAAACCATAATTAGTAATTCAAAAAGAATTACAATATATAATCAATTACTTGTGACTTGTCACCAACAACCTAAATAAGCTCGAGTGACAAAATCATAATATACACATTTAAAAGTTTTATCAATTCTAGTACATCACAAACAACACATAAGGAAGCATGGGTGAACCCCAACATAGCCAATAAGTGTACAACTCTTAAAGGCGGATAGCTATAATTTTAACATGGGGGCCAGGGCGCATGACTTCCCTCTCCTAGTGTACTAAACGCATGGAGGTCGTCACCTCAATTCGATATTTTATATATATCGTGAAACATGGACCGGTTTAGAGGAACATAATCATCCCGAGCCAATTATAAATTAAGAAATGGAACATTTTGTTCAATTCACTTTCCAAAACATATGTCCTCACACGTATACTAATTACGGTTTTATAGAATATGAATCGTTTCCGAACTTTCCATCAAAATTCCAGTTTGATATGTCAAACAAAACTCCTATCAAATTACTTATTTGAATAGTACATTTCATAAGCTTCTCAACGCATTTTAAAGCTCTTAAATCGGACTCCCGGATCAAAAGTTATGGCGAAACAATTTTGAAATTTTTGGAAACACGGTCGCGAAAACCTGCTTGAGAGTCGATTCGCGCCGATTTCGCGCCACAAGTCGATGGCACCGTAGCACCTGCGCGAAGCGGCTTGCGCTGGGCAGCATTTCGCGCCGATTTCGCGCCAGCTGGGCAACAAAAGTGATTTTTAGCGTCAAATTAAAACCGTTTTCGCATCTAAGTCAATCCGATTCATTCCAAGATCACAAACAACCATTTGTCATACGAAACACTAAATTTAATAGTCAATACCAACCAAAGATCAACAATAGTAAACAAAAGTCAATAATTTAAAACTTAGTTATCGAATCCTCAAATTTGGTATTGTTTTCGACTCTAGATTTTATTACGAAATCAAGGAACCACATATAATGACATTCCAACAATCAAAATTAAATTGAAAACCCTAAGCGTGAGTAAAACTCACCTCTCGTGATGAAAATCACGAAATACGAAAATGTCGGAATGTGCTCACGAGCGAGAAAACACACGAACAATCCCGTATCCTCGAACTCAAACCGAATAACTCCGAAGTCGAAACCCATAAGCTTAATCTACATAACATACGATCGTTCCTCGCATAAACTTTACACTCCGACGACAATCGAATCCGCTCCCAATCCTTTGAACCTTTTGATTCTTCACAAACCCCAAATTGGACCTCAATATTTGCGCAATCCACCTTAAACTCGCTCCCAAACACCATTCAAAGCTAATTTCCTTTGAGCTTGAACAACAAAAACCTCCATTTTCCACTTACATTCAAAAATGGCAAAGTGAGAGAGTGTGAGTTGATGATGATGATTTTGGTACCAAATCGAAGAGGATGATGAGGAGATCATTTTTGGTGAAGGAAGAATTGTGTTTTGATGAGTTTAAAGCTCCCATTTTTCCTCTTCTTCCTCCTTACCCATTTCTTCTCTTCTTCTTCTTCCTTCCTCTTCTCTCTCACGTCTTCTCTCTCTCTAACTTTCCCCTTTTTAATTTTTTCTTTCTTTCTCCTTTCTCATCCGTGTTATCTCTCTCTCTCTATATCTCTCTTTTTATTTCTTCACACAAGTGTGGAATGAGAGAGCATTTGGATATTTTTGGTGTCTTAGAGCTCATTTAATGTGAGTGGTATAAAGACTAAAATACCCTTAGTGTTCTAATTTCCACTCAATTATGTATTTAAATTATATACTCAAGCAATTATAAATTGCTTCCGCGACAACTTCACATCCGTGACTTGATTTATTACCTACTCGAGTAATAAATCACTCGTTAATTTCTTAATTCGAAATTAACGAAATTAGAGATGTTACAATCACTGACTTGAAAAATTTTGTCCTCAAAATTGAACAAACACACCTCGAGAGAACAAATCACGAATATCTAGTGCGCATCTCGTTCTCCAATTCCACATAGCTTCCTAGACCGAAGAACCATCCCAACCACTTAACAATTGGAGTTGTTCTCATCCGAAGCATCTTCTCTCTACATTCTATGATATAACTTGGATTGGAAAGGTATTTCCTCAATTGGAATACGTGAAACACATCACGTAGATTGGACAATACAAAAGGTAAAGCTATCTGGCACCCCGATAGCACAATCACGCTCGATGATTTGGAAAGATCCAATATACCAAAAGCGATGTTCTCTTTGTAACAATGATTGATGAAACTCTTACAATACGGGGTCACTAGATTTAACTCTAGTGGTCTACTCCTTTTGACAACATATTTCTGCTGAACAACTCTGAGCTATCTTCCCAGTTCCACACTGGTATATCCAGTGGTTGCAACAGTCCAGCAGTCTTTTGATGTTAAGAGAATTCCATTTAAAATTTACATGGTTACCTAATAAAGAAAATTCTAGGAGAACAGTTTCGTCCACTTGGATTCCATCAACCATAGCGATACAAGGATCTACCGATCTTAAATATCAAAATATTCATTAAATTAGGGACTAACTCATAATCATTAATGGTAGTAACGATAAGAGTTACTAATGCAGCTTATGAACCAACAATCTCACGCATTACAGGTAGATTACAGGTCAAAACCCTTTGATCTTGTTTTATTTAATAGAAACGACATAGAGCTGAACCAGTTACCTTCCATGCAAAACAACACTTCTTGACTGATTCCTTTTTGAATACCATAGATATCAGTTACATTATATATAGCCAAAGCCTTATTACAATATCGCAGATATTTCTCGTACTCTCCTCCATATTTACAGCCTCGTACAGTTTCTGCTTATCAATATTATATACTTCAGCAGCCTCATCATCATTGTCCTCAGAATCATCATTTAAGGCGTCGACCTTAACCTTCCTGTACTTTTCCTACAGCGGTTTCCACTTCCCATCTGACTTATAGGAACTTGATTAACATCTTTTTATTCCATTCCGAAAACTTCGTTTCCCATCAAGCTATGTAATGGACATGGCGCCCGATAAGCTGGATGGCACTCATGACCCGTTATTTGATTCTAAGAAATGACCGCGATGAGGAAAAATACAATATCACATGTGAGGAAAATATACTCAAGGCGATTAAGCAAATCGCCTATTCTTGGCAATGGATACTTATTCTAATAATAACTTTGTTCAACTGGAGGTAATCCTACCACGACCTCCTGCTCCGTCTTTCTTTTCAACAAGTAACACAGGAGCACCTCAACTTGTAGTAAAGCGGGAACATCACCTTTTGGTTTTATTTGATGCAGTACTATTAGAACTTGGGTTAAACTCTATCACTACAGTGTTCATAAGCCCCACGACTCACAAGTGGGTAAAGGTTATGTAAAAGTTTCTTGAAAAGTTTGAATATGAAATAATTTTCTTACTTACCCATAGGAGTTTATTTCTTCGCTAACCGAGATACTAATAAAGCGTATCTTCATCTCGCGACTTAGTCTTTGAATTTAATTACTAAATTCGGATGGTCTCACTTGAGATGTATGGCTTTTGAGAACCTATAAGTCAGCCGACTATTCCAAAACCAACCATTCTCTTGAAGCCGAGTCTCTTGTTCACTCACTTAAAATATGAGAAGATCTAAACAATAAAGATCTCTCGCTTGATACATAACTGCTTTTCTAGCTATGTAGGACTTACTAGAAAATTTTGAAGTTCGTTCTATCATACTACATTATTGACTACTCTAAGCGGAAAGTTCATATTTGGATTAATCACGGAGTTGAGCTAGTTATTATAACATCAAAGAAATAATCAAAATAGAAGGATTCTTCCACGGAATCAAACGGGCACAAGATAATGCATCCGACGTTGATTCTGAGAACAATTCTCACTATTTTACTCATTCCTTTGGTCTCACAATTTGCCAAACTCCACAATTCTCCAAACATAACCATAACCCCTAACATATCCATTCGGTAGGGAACATGTCTTATCTATTGAGAAGTAAGGTGTTTAACACTTCATTGATTCAGTCTTCCTATAGGACAACACCGCTTCCAATACTTTAAGTCATAGGAAGTCCCATCCTTGTAGTATACCTAGTATACTAGTAAAATACCTCATTGTTGTTAGCTTTTGAAAACTCTCATTTGCTTGAGGGTATAGATATTTCGACCATTTCGAAATAAATCTCTTGGAAACTACAATGATTATCATCATAAACCGGTGTCTAGGTATCTAATCTTAACGACTGGAAGTTCTCCTTCCACTTCCCAGGCCTCAATTGAAGTTATGGCCTACAACCACTTAGGGTAAGGCAGAAGTACATTTCATCATACAACTGGAAACAAGGTTCAAAAACTACTTAAATGTGTAGACATTTTCGTTAGCTTTCCAACGCATCCCGGAACATCAAAATCGGAGTTCCGAATTAAAAGTTATAAATAAAACAAGTCGGAGAAGCGCGAAAATTTCTCACTGAGACCAAGATTGGCTTGCTCATAATCCCAAGGTAATAATAAGGTTATTTCGGTTACCATAACCTACTAATCTCATCTTGAATGGAATTTGGTTCAGAAACCGTAATAGGGAACTGACCTCATCAACATTTGGTTCTGTAGCCAATACTGAAATTGCACTACAGCTTACTAGATCAGATTCATGACATTTCGAAATGTGGCTTTGAGGAAAAGAACACGATCAATACTTGCGATTATCTAAAGAATGTCTCTAAGCTGCGACATAAAGTGGGGTTTACTTTAACCATAAGGTAAGGTTATCTTAAAACCGTATTTGATGGCCGATAGTGACTAATCAATGAGTCGAGATTTGGGGTTTCAATTAATCTTAACAGATCTTACGATACTGGCTTTATTACTTCCCAAAGGCTTTGCTTAATTGTAGTTCCCTGTTGATCGTACCTTGACCAATGAAGAGTTGAAGTAGTTGTTGCTTCGTCGAATGGGCCGGTCGTTGAATGAGTGAAAGGACCGGTCATGGCTTCACGCGTTGAGCACCTCGGGTGGTACTGCAAAGACACTCAAACGATCTAGTGAGAGGTCGCTCGGGCGGATAGCACAAGGTTAGAAGAGCGTGCACGATGCCATATGCGAATGGCGTATATATCTGCGAGGCGACCGTTAGCGAGATTTTCGGCGGCGAAGTGCGCTCAAGCGGCGTGCTTGGGCGGGTTCTTGTTGGCGGGGCGGGCGCACGTGATGCTATTAGGGAGCCCTTGTAATTCTTGATACACCGAGAGCAGTTGCCCCCGAGCCTAGGTCGCAAGAGCGGGTGAGGCTTGAATCGCTGCCCCGTGTCGTGTTGTAGCGGTAGGGTTGCATTGCGCAATCGGTCTCCATCTCTTGAAGTGTGTGGTTGCTACCACGCTAAGTCGGGAGGTGGTCACTTTGCCAACTCTTTGAGGTGTGGGCGTTGCCACGAGTACTTCCATTCATCTTTGAAGCGATCCAATTGGTCGGGACTCGGCCGACCTCCTTAACTTCTGAAGTCTACTTGGATCTTGCTCGCTTTAGGAGGTGCGATCATTCTCGGGTCGCTCAAATTCGTTCAAGTGTTGTCACGCATTGCCTATTTTGTTTGAAGCTTGGCTCGATCGTGACCTCGGCGGGCGTATCGTAGCGGACTTGTTCGGCGCATTTTGCGATTTTGGCAGCGGGCTTACAAGGTTCGATCTAGGCGGCCGCCTTGCGATAGTTGCGATCGGTCTCTTACGGCGTGTTCGGCGATCAATGCTCGTTATTGGGTCATTGCTTGACCTCGGTCATTCGATGGCAGCGATGGTCGTGCCAACTTCGGTGGCACTTGACTTAGGTCAATCGCGGTGACATTCGATTGGGCCAACTTCGGTGGCACTCGATGTAGACCGCTCGGGGCCTCGATGTAGACCGCTCGGGGCCTACTCTGTTGGTGGGTCGCCGACCGCCAGGGCCATTTCGATGGCACTCGATTGTAAACCGCTCGGGGCTACTGCATTTGTGGGTCGCCGACCCTTGGGCCATTCGATGGCACTCGATTGTAGACCGCTCGGGGCTACTCTCTTTGTGGGTCCTTCGACCGCTTGGCCATTTCGATGGCACTTTCGATTGTAAACCGCTCGGGGCTACTCTGTTTGTGGGTCCTTACGACCCTTGGGCCATTCGATGGCACTCGATTGTGAACCGCTCGGGGCCTACTCTGTTTGTGGGTCCTTACGACCCTTGGGCCATTCGATGGCACTTTCGATTGTAAACCGCTCGGGGCCTACTCTGTTCTTTACTCGCCGCGGCGAGCTACGAATCATACATTCTTGCATGCGAAATAAATTACAAAGTACTACTTTCAAAAGGCCGAGCCTCGGTAAAAAACCACGGTGGGAAAAGAGCGCGCGACATTTATTCATAAATCGTTAGTACGTCTGTTATCACGAGGTATCTTCTTGTTCTTCAAGCGACCCGTCCTGCTCTTCTCGGGCGCGCCTGGCGGCGACCTTTCTAGCGAATAGTGCTTCTTCATAGGCCATATGATCGTTGGCCCCGTAGGAACATGGTGAGATCCATGTAGCGATTTAGGCGAACTCTTACTGCAAAGGCGTGGTCGATCGATCCCACGCTTGAGACACTTGACTTGCCTCTGTCGGTCGGTCGCGCGCACCTTTCGACCTCGGCGTTGAATCGCTCTATGTCTTGTCTCAATGATTCGTTGTCCTCTTGGATAATCGTATCCAAGTGCTCTTCATGCGCTCTAGGCATCGGTTGGCCGTGTAGTTGGCGAAATGTTCTAACGGGCCGTCCCAAGGCGAGATGGTGTCGGGCGGTAGGCTCTCCCACCACTCCGGTGCTCGTTCCTCGGCGGCGTGGAAAAAGCCTACATTTCATGGTCGATCCCAACTCTGCATAACAGCGGTAATTGTTGAAATCTGGAGGTGTTTATGCAGATCCCCACGGCCATCGAACTTGTTAAGATTGGGCGGCTTTACGTAGATCTCTGCAGGAATTACATGGCGCCTAATTTCTCTAGTGAATGGGTGCGTGCTCGTTACGAATGCCGTTCGACCCAAAGGGGTTGCATTGCGAGAGCAAGCCTCGTTGCGGCATTCCATAAAATCCTCGGACGGGCGGTTGGTGGAAGAGGAGGAGGCCTTACGGGTCGCTCGCTCGGCCTCTCCTTGGCGTCACGGCGTCCACGATTCTTCCATCTCGTAATTTTCCGGCTCTTCTCGGAATCCCAAGATCGCTTCTCGATCGGCGTGACCCGGGCGACTCGTTGGCGGCGGCGATGTCGGGGCGATAGCTAGAATCTTCATAATCGTAGGACATTGAGCGGCGTCTACGCTCGTTCTGCTTGGGCGATCTTGCGTGCCACCTTCTTCCGGCGGAGAAGCGATGAGTAGTGCTTTCTCGGCGAAAATGCTCGCTTCGAGGAGGAAGCGATGTCTTGGCGCCGGTCGTGTGGCGAGAGGTTCTCCGTCTTCGCCCAGTGAGCGGCGGCGAGCGATCCTCTTTCGTCTTGAGAGATGGCGCGTCTCGATGCGATCACGATTTTTGTTTTGCAAGATCGCGCAAAGCGGCGAGTGACATGATGCGGTAAAGGCTCCTGAATGCCGCTTTCAACCGGCTCGGGCGGCAAGTCTCGAGGCGCGGCGGCTGAACTGTTGGAGGATAGGTCGCGGCCGTTGTGCCGCCGAAAGGTTCTTGTCGCGAAGTCCTTGAGACTGCGTGGTTTGTGGCGACCCGCGCCTCGGGTCTGCTGCTTGGTCTGCCGGAGGGATTGAGTCGAGTGTGGCCAGCGTGCGGGGCGGTCGCGTGGAGCCATGAATGAGGTAGGATAGCGCCGCGGGCCTCCCAGCGTGGTCGCCATTGATCGTACCTTGACCAATGAAGAGTTGAAGTAGTTGTTGCTTCGTCGAATGGGCGGTCGTTGAATGAGTGAAAGGGCCAGGTCCACGGCTTCACGCAGCGTTGAGCACCTCGGGTGGTACTGCAAAGAACACTCCGGCGATCTAGTGAGAAGGTCGCTCGGGCGGATAGCCTGAGGTTAGAGAACGTGCACGATGCCATATGCGAATGGCGTATATATCTTGCGGTAGGCCGTTAGCGAGATTTTCGGCGGCGAGTGCGCTCAAGCGGCGTGCTTGGGCGGTTCTTGTTGGGCGGGCGCGTGCCCATTGCTATTAGGAGCCCTTGTAATTCTTTGATACACCGGAACACTGTAGAACCTACAATAGCTTCCTTTGCAATTCTACAATTGCAGAGTTCATTGGTGAGCGATCGCGCCTTAATTTCCTCAAACCAACTTGGCTGCCCATTGCTTGCTTGAACACCATCGTAGCCCTCTGCTTCCGCTCGTGCTCGATAAAGCGAGAAGGTCGAAATTCCTATGGTTTAGCGTTTGGACATTTTTGGGTGAGGCAAATAATTGTCATCATTCTCGATAACTCATATGAAACATTGAGTGGATCGACTCAATACTTCACATAATATCTTTGAAAGGTTCGACATTTAATTGTCTAAGTCCCTAGTGACTCTATCTAACCTTTTGACTACAAGGTCTCTCGTCCGAAGCGAGTCGAACAGCTCTGATACCAAAATGTAACACCTCGTATTTCAATCTAGTAGAAATACTAAAGTGTACCTAATGGCATACATCGAGTATAAAAATTTACTGTCTCGGATATTGATTTGACCAAAAACTCTCGAATCCAAATCAAAGAGTCGTAACATAATATAGTCAGAAGTTCAATATCCCAAAACAAGATAACAGCGGAAACGATTTACATAACTCAAATACAAGTTCAAGTTATAAATCGAAAACAAAAATACAAGGGAAAACCATAATCTAATAATAGAAGACTACGTCTTCCATTTCCTTCTCGAAACACGCCATCCACGTGCCACAAAGGATCTTCTTTCCCTGTTTCTCTGAAAAACAACAACATTTGTAGGGTGAGACAACTTGTCTTCGTGAGTCTTACCGTGACCCCTTACCTATCACTCGGTCCATTTATAAAACCATAATTAGTAATTCAAAAAGAATTACAATATATAATCAATTACTTGTGACTTGTCACCAACAACCTAAATAAGCTCGAGTGACAAAATCACAATATACACATTTAAAAGTTTTATCAATTCTAGTACATCACCAACAACACATAAGGAAGCATGGGTGAACCCCAACAAAGCCAATAAGTGTACAACTCTTAAAGGCGGATAGCTATAATTTTAACATGGGGGCTAGGACCGGGCGCATGACTTCCCTCTCTCTAGTGTACTAAGCGCATGGAAATTAAATCCGCGTCAATTCGATATTTTATATATATCGTGAAACATGGACCGGTTTAGAGGAACATAATCATCCCGAGCCAATTATAAATTAAGAAATGGAACATTTTGTTCAATTCACTTTCTAAAACATATGTCCTCACATTATACTAATTACGGTTTTATAGAATATGAATCGTTTCCGAACTTTCCATCAAAATTCCAGTTTGATATGTCAAACAAAACTCCAATCAAATTACTTATTTGAATAGTACATTTCATAAGCTTATAGCGCATTTTAAAGCACTTAAATCGGACTCCGGATCAAAAGTTATGGCGAAACAATTTTGAAATTTTTGGAAACACAGTGCTGCGCGAAAACTGCGCGGAGAGCGGTTCCACGTCGATTTCCGCGCCACAAGTCGGTGGTACCGTAGCAACTGCAGCTTGCGCTTGGGCAGCATTTCCACGCCCGATTTCGGCGCCTTTGGGCAACCAAAGTGATTTTTAGCGTCAAATTAAAAGCTGTTTTACGCATCTAAGTCAATCCGATTCATTCCAAGATCACAAACAACCATTTGTCATACGAAACACTAAATTTAATAGTCAATACCAACCAAAGATCAACAATAGTAAACAAAAGTCAATAATTTAAAACTTAGTTATCGAATCCTCAAATTTGGTATTGTTTTGACTTTAGATTTTATTACGAAATCAAGGAACCACGTATGATGACATTCCAACAATCAAAATTAAATTGAAAACCCTAAGCGTGAGTAAAACTCACCTCTCGTGATGAAAATCACGAAATATGCGAAAATGTCGGAATGTGCTCACGAGCGAGAAAACACCACGAACAATCCCGTATCCTCGAACTCAAACGAATAACTCCGAAGTCGAAACCCATAAGCTTAATCTACATAACCGCCTACGATCGTTCCTCGCATAAACTTTACGCTCAAGCGACAATCGAATCCGCTCCCAATCCTTTGAACCTTTTGATTCTTCACAAACCCCAAATTGGACCTCAATATTTGCGCAATCCACCTTAAACTCGCTCCCAAACACCATTCAAAGCTTTCCTTTGAGCTTGAACAACAAAAACCTCCATTTTCCACTTACATTCAAAAATGGCAAAGTGAGAGAGTGTGAGTTGATGATGATGATTTTGGTACCAAATCGAAGAGGATGATGAGGAGATCATTTTTGGTGAAGGAAGAATTGTGTTTTGATGAGTTTAAAGCTCCCATTTTTCCTCTTCTTCCTCCTTACCCATTTCTTCTCTTCTTCTTCTTCCTTCCTCTTCTCTCTCACGTCTTCTCTCTCTCTCTAACTTTCCCCTTTTTAATTTTTTCTTTCTTTCTCCTTTCTCATCCGTGTTATCTCTCTCTCTATATCTCTCTTTTTATTTCTTCACACAAGTGTGGAATGAGAGAGCATTTGGATATTTTTGGTGTCTTAGAGCTCATTTAATGTGAGTGGTATAAAGACTAAAATACCCTTAGTGTTCTAATTTCCACTCAATTATGTATTTAAATTATATACTCAAGCAATTATAAATTGCTTCCGCGACAACTTCACATCCGTGACTTGATTTATTACCTACTCGAGTAATAAATCACTCGTTAATTTCTTAATTCGAAATTAGGGATGTTACAGAGCGTTTCCTCAAACGGTTCTGTGACTTCTTCCTTGTCCGGTCAACATGACCAACTACTTCATCTCATTTGGCCATTTCCTGTTAATTTGTAAAAAGGGTAAAAATCAATATATTTTAAATTAACTTTCTTACACAATTAATTAATAGGCAGCCTTCTTTGAAGGATGTTGCGGGGTGCTAATACCTTCCCGCACATATAAGCGACTCGAACCTAAACCTAGCATTTATCCAAATCCAAAGGATTTTCCGAATTTGCCATTAAACTAAAATTTGGTGGCGGCTTCATCTTTGAACTTTGCAGAATCCTTTCCCGGATTTTTCGGTCGCTACAATATGTGTCCACATGAAAATCGCAAGGAGCTACAGTCTTGAGATTGCATATTCAAACCGAACACATACAAAAATCAAAAAAATAAAAAAATTAGACCACAATAGAAAAATAGAAAATGAAGCCTCGAGGTCTACATATTAGTCATAAGATGTTTGCTTGTGTTTGTGCTTCTAACCATAAAGGGTTGATTCTTTGATGTGTTTAAATTTGAACTACACAACTTTGAAAATGCAAAAAATACACAGCCCTTGAACAACTATTAAATAGGAATAGAAATTGGCCACTTACCAGTGCTTTATTATTTTCCTAGCACTCAAAATTTGGAAGCGGTAAAATATCAGACCTAGAATATCTGCAAAAGAAAGTACACCAACAGAGGGTATGCAAATCAATCTCGAAGAATAACACTGAAAATGACTCAATCAAACTTGTAAACACCATTTTGACAAATTTCAGAATATACACAATTCTAAAGTATTCAGAAACTAACAAAGGGAAACAATAACCCCTTAATCGAAAGAACAATCAAAAAGATAAATGAAAATTGAAAAAAAGAGTAATAGTTGAGAATAAACACGACAACAACAACAACAACAACAACCGATTCAAAATGCGACCACAATACAAAAATGTAAAACTTAAGAGATTACTCACAGCAAGGGAATCAACTTCAAAGATATACACCTCACGGAGTTTAAGAGTCATTGATGATGTTGTCGCGACGACAATGTTGGGTTTAGTCGGAAAAAAATATGAAAAGCATGGCTGAATATGAGCAAAAGCAAGTGTACATGAAAGATGAAATGATGTTGAAGATGAAACGATTTTAGATTGTTGGCTCTATACATAACATTATTGGCTTTATCATCACCTAACATGGTTGAAAAAAAAATAAAGTAACAAAAACAAATTTAAGAGAAGAGGGAATAAAAGCATTAATTTATTCATTAAAAAAATGCCTTTCGTTCCAGGCCAGAGATAGACAATCTTTTTTTATTGATTTTTTTTCTTAATTTTATTTTAGTTTTAATTTTATAATGAAGTAGTAATAAGATGGCATTTATTCCAGATTCAAAGCTATATTATGGGGTACATTTTTTCATTTTATTTTACCATGGAAGCTTTTTTAATTGGAGAAGTATTATGGGACAATTCAAATTGGTATAAATATTATGATGGTAGTATTTTCAAATTGGAGAAGTATTATGGGACGATTCAAATTGGGTCAAAGACGGTTATGGAAAAGTATTATGGTGTAGTATTTTCAAATTGGACAATTAAAACTATAGTATTTTCAAATTGGAGAATTTCCATAACATTATGATTGGTATAAAAGCTATGATATTAGTGTTTTCAAATTGGAGAAGTATTATGGGACAATTCAAATTGAGTCAAAGACAGCTATGGAAAAGTATTATGGTGGTGTCATACCCCAATTTTGTCCGGCTTAGGTCAAAACCCTAATTTTCCCAAAAAATAAATAAATAAAAAAGAAAAAGCATCATGCATTGCATTTGGTTTTTTAAAAGTCATTCCCAAACTTCTAAAATCATTTTTGGAATTGGAAGTCACTTTTTAAACAAACTAGGGTTTTTTTTTAGAGTAAAGGGCATTTTGGTCATTTTTCACGACAGGATGATTTTCTCGTCAAAAATATGCATACACAAAAGGAACATTTTTATTCTACCCAAGATAATTTTTGTATAATTTTTAGAGAAAATATCCTAGTCTAAAATAATTAAAAATGCATTTTTCCCATTTTTAGTGCATAAAAAAAATGCCAAAAGACCATTAAAAATTCCCCTAATTATTAAGTGACAATTTTGGTTGTCTAGAGTAATTAGGAGGGTTATTTCATGGTGCCCAAAAATATGTAACATGTTTTCAATGGGTGCACTCTCAAATACATGACCAAAAATCCAAATTTCAAAAATGCAAAAAAGGAAGTGTCCTCAATAAGACAAAATAACAAAAACAAGCAAGTTTTTTTTTATTTTTTCCCCTCCATGATCAGCTGATCATGCGTCCCATACCCCCTCTCTCTCTCTCAAAATTCTTCTACACACTTCTTTTCTTATTCACCAAGATTTGATTTGATCTTATCTTCATTTTTGCCCATTTTGGTAAATTATTCCACACACTTACACTAACCTCTCCACCCAAAACATGTCATCTTTCCCTTTTGATAACATTCCCTCACCATAATACCCCTAACCCTATTTTACAAGAGTCACCATTCCAAAATTAGATTTTTGTTCACAAATCTTTCCCCCTTTTGTTCATTCATCGCCACCCCCACTCTCTCCTCTCACACACTTGTGTTTCCTAAATACCCTAATCCATGTGACTAATAATCCTAGCCATCCATTCAAAATTAAAACTCAATCCTAGAGCCCCAATCAAAGCAAAAGGACCAAAATACCTAAAACCTCAAAAACTCCTATAAATACCTCACCCATTCACTCTTTCCTAATCTTTGGCTATTCCTCTCACACTCTCATTTTGCAAACCTAGATCAAAAACCTCCCTCTCTCCTCTTCTCCCCTAGGCAAAGCTCTCTCTCCCTTCCCTCTCCTCCATTCCTTCACCTTCATTCCACTAAAACACCTTCAATCCACCCTCACACCCTTAACCTTCCTCTCTTACTCAAGGAATCCATCACACCATTTTCATCTTCCTCCTTCTCTTACAAGGCCGAAAGTTTCTTCTTGTTTCTCACCTCTATTTCTTCAATTTTCTTTTCCATCTTAGAGACAAGGTAAAATCTCTACCACCTTTGCATCATATCCAAGCATTTTTAGCATTAGAACTTATTTTCTCTTCTTCCTCTCATATTCCCTTTATTATTTAGCATACTCATCATTTTTATTTTTACAATGTAGTTTGTTGTGGTTGAGGGTGAGGTTTGTTGTCTCACCTAAAATAAGTGGATTAGTGTTGTTTTCATGTTGATTTTTGCTTTTTCTTGTTAAATAAAATGGAGCAAGGTTTAGCATATACATGATCAAAATGTCTTCAAAATTGTTTTTGTTGTTTCTTTGTTCAAATCTTGTTGTTGGTATTTTCTTTAGTAAATTGTTGAGGATTTGGCTCTATGATTCCTACTAGTGCTAAGTGCACTTTGATCTTAGTAGTGAAGAGAGCTAAAAATTACTCTTATTTAATATATTAGTTTATGTACTCATGAGTTCTTGTGTTTTAATTTACCTATTGTCTAGTTGTTGATGATCTTGCAAGGTGATTCCCACTAAGTACCTAGTGCTTTTGATTTAAAGTGGTGAGGATTGCAAGAAAGGATTCAATCTATTTCATAGTTTATATGTTTATGTGTTCTTGTGGTCTAGCCATATTGTTGTCTAGTTGTTGATGATCTTGCAAGGTGATTCCCACTAAGTACCTAGTGCTTTTGATTTAAAGTGGTGAGGATTGCAAGAAAGGATTCAATCTCCTTCATATAGTTTATATGTTTATGTGTTTTTGTGGTATAGCTATGTTGTTATCTAGTTGTTGATGATCTTGCAAAGTGATTCTCACTAAATGCCTAGTGCATTTTATTCAAGTGATGAAGATTGCAAGAAGGGATTCAACCTTGCATAAATTGTCATTCCATTCTCTACTTTATCTCCTAATAGTTCTTGTGAATTAACCATAGTTTTTGCTTAATGTTCAAAGTTATCTTTGCATCCTTGGTTTTGGCCATGAGCCCATCTCATTGAATAAATTTCTCTATCACATGTTCTATAATGTTGGACTTTTGGTTTTGGGTTTGGTTCCCTCATGTGTGTTTTTGAGATTAGGGTTTTAGGCTTTGAGGTTTAAGTTGCTAGTTTATTTTCTTGAACTTTTAGGTTGAATAAAATCATGCCTTGTTTGATACTCATCTTGCAATTTCATATGTTAGCTTAGCTTTATGTCCCATAATGCTCTTGTGTGTTGATCTACAAGATTTTTGGTATGAAACTTAGCTTACCTTTCTTTTGCCATCTTAGTTTTCTTTAATAAAAGTACAAAAAACATTTTCCATTTTATCATCTTATAACTCTTTACCTTTTGCCTATCCACCAAATAGTTTATCTCATTCCACATGATTCCTCATACTTTGCATTCCATCATTTATGCCAACATGTTCATGCATTCATATATGTTTATATCTCTTGCATTTTCCTACTCTCTTAAATACTCATGCATATATTAATACTATGTCTTGCATTTCATAATTAAATACTCATGCATATATTAATACCATGTCTTGCACTTCATAATTGTATACTCATGCATCCAACAATGCTATGTCTTGTATAATCATGCATTCATACACTTGCCTAATCATGTACTCAATAATGCTATGCCTTATACAATCATGTGTTCAATTGCTCATAGCAACTTGTGAATATTCTTATAATTGCTTTGATTGTGTTCCATTTGTTATCTTGGTTTTGACTTGAAAATTGATTGAAGGTTCTACTTTCTTTTCTTTGTGGCCAATGCCACCCCCAAATTCTTTTCTTATCCTCTCTAATAAATCTTCTTTCAAAAAAGGTCTCATAAATTAATCAAATCTTTTGAGGTCAATAAATAACTCTTTTTTTTTCAAAACTCATAAGGAGGCAAGTCGGACGTACGGCCGATGTTGTCTAGCGTCCTAAGACCGGAGCTGTACAGCTCAAACGTCTTAGGATACTTGTGAAAAATAAAAAAATAATTAATAATTTCAAACCCTTATCCTAAAAAATAAAAAGATCATTTTTCAAAAAGTAGTGGGGCACGTCGTGCATGCAGTGGGGATGTCTTTGTTCTAGGTCTATTGGGTATGCAGGTCTAGGGCCAAAAAAACCCTACAATAAAAACACCAACACACTTCTTTCCTTAAAAAAATCACAAAAGCCGTCTTGGACGCAAAAAAAGCCACTTTCAAAAAATCATCAAAAGCCGTCTCGGACGCAAAAATCACACTTTTCCAAAAAATCACGGCGTCTCTCGGACGCACAAAGCGAGAACTCGTAGCTTTGATCCCTCATCTCGGTGAGGTGCGTAGGAAGCGGGTTCTGTCCGTCAAGCACGCTTTTAAAAAAATCCTTGTTTTGTTCCGCTTTTCAAGGATATCAAAAAATATTATTTTCGTTTCCAATAAAATATTTTCTCAATCAAAAGAAAAGAAAAGAAAGTAGAAACGATTGTTTCAAATCAAATATTTCAAAACCACACATCAAATTAAAGGTTCCCTTTAGGTAGAAAGGAGGTGCGAGAGTGCTTATACCTTCCCGTACCTAACCGACCCCCGAACCTACATCTCTTGTTTTGAAAAGACCACCGCCTTGTATAAAAAGCGCGTTTTTCAATGTTTTAGTCTCAAAACTAAAATATTGGTGGCGGCTTCATAAACCTTCCCGTTGTACATCGAAAATCCAAGCCGGATTTTTAGGGGTGCAACATTGCGACTTCAGCTTTGGGGATCTTTTTTTTTAAAAATAACGAGGTCAAGCCTAATTAATTTGATCGTGGTTTAAATTGTTTGATTTGAAAAATTCGTTCTATCTCTTCTTTTTCTTTTTTTCTTTTTCTTTTACTGTGATGCTCGATGATTTCTCTTGCATTATTATTGTGTTGCATTCATGTGCATTTGTTTATTTCTACACTTGCATCGTGCTTCTTCTCTTATCCCTTTCTTTCTTTACTTATGCTTATGCATCATATTCCCATATATTTTCCCTCTCTCCTTCGCTCCACTTTCTTTGGTAAGTTCATGCATTTTCCCCTTCCATTATGATCCCCTCTTCTTAGCTCCTTTTTCTTAAGGTAAGCGAGTTTTGGATGATTGTTTATACCTTAGGTTGATTTCTTGCTTAGACTTGAATGATATGTACAAAACCCTAGGGTAGATGACTCTCTTTATGCAGGGTTTGTTTTGGATTTTCTTTGCGGGTGGGGGTATATGCATCATTATGCTCCTACACACACTTTCACTTTGTTTTTATCCTTGTGTGATTTTTGGTGAGACAGCCCTATGCAGGGCTAGAGTATATCTTAGGCTAGAACAAAGTCATTAGTGGCTGCACACTTTGGGCGTGGAGTCTTTTAGTGTGGTTCGCGAAGATTTCACCTAGAGTTTGGCTTTGTTCGATGGGCTCATCACTTGGGCGTCGTCCATGCGATCGGCAGCTCTCGGATGAGTCGTTAGCTCTAGGAACCTTATCTAGGGCTTCCTTTTTAGTGCTTTCCTTGAAGTGTGCACCCTTAGAAAAGCCTTAGATCCTGTCTCTAGAAACCACCAGTAGGACCTGAAGGAGGCTGCATACCCCTGCATCCAAACTTTTTGGAAAAAATGCATATATTTTCGAGTATGAAGTTCGACTTTTGAAAATCCTATGTTGTAAATAATTTTCTTTCAATCATCCTCATCATGCATTCATTCATGCATGTCAAGTCGCGTTATCGCGTAGTCATCTTCATATAAAGACATCATTTGCATTGCATAAAACAAAAACTTGATAAAATTCATACATGCATTTTTTTTCTATCTCATTAAGGTTTGTTAGGAGTGCATTCTCATTGCGTGTGCATTTCCATTCACTAAGGCTTTTTCCCTAATTGTCTCGAAAGATCAAAAAAATCGTGTCTTATTAGAGCGCGTCTCATGCATTATTGTTTCCCTTTTCACACATCATGAAAAATAATACATTAACTTCTCATTTTGCATGCAATTCCATTCAATAAAAAAAAAAATCATGTCTTTCCATGCATTTTTTTATCATTGTGAGTATCATGCATTTCATTGCACAAAAAATGAAAACAAGAAAGCATCTCATTCATCATCATGAACAAAAATCATCATCAAAATGTAGCATTCATGCATCATTTCATTAACCTCATCACTTTAGTTCAAATACATCATTCCTCGATACATGCATCTTTCAAAAGGAAGGGGCATTGGCATTTCATACTTTGCCTTGTCTCTAAAAAAAAAAAAAAATCATCATTTAGAAAAAGTATCATTCCTGCATCTTTCATCATTCAAAAGAAAGGGGGGCATCAACATTTCATATCTTGTCTTGCCTCTATAAAAATCATTTTGCATCCTACATCGTTGCATCATTTGCATTAAATAAAATTCTAATTTTGAATCATTAAGTCTTGCATTCCATTTCATTACATAAAAATGAAAACAATTATCATCTTCATAGCATAAGCATTTCATTTATAATCAAAAAAGAGGAAAAAGCTCCTCGCCAAGTTCATCAAAACATGGCATTCATGCATAAGCATTATTTCAAAAAGGGACACGGTGAGAACTACGTGCGCTTTGATTCCTCAAGGAGGATCGTGGAGGCGGGTCCACCCGTCAAGCATAACAAATAAAAATTTCATTTTGAAAAAATGTCTTTCTCACATCATTCGAAATGCATTTCATTTTGCATCAAAATCACAAAAAAACCTTTTAGAATAATTACACTTTTCAAGTGACCATTTTCCACGCATTTGCATATCATAATGCTTTCACATACAATAAAGAGTTTTGATGAGAGGCGAGATGGTCTTGCAAAACAATCATTCTTTCAAAATTTCCAGGTGTTCCAAGGCATTCGGTTTTTCACGTCAATAGCTCATTTGTATTTCCTTCAAAGAATAAAAAGCATTGCATCCATTCCATGATAAAAGACTAAAGCAGTTGATCAAAAAAAAAAAAAGTTTTCATATCATGTCTTAACCAATGTTAACTCTCAGTGAAGCGTTCTTCTAGTAAGCATGCATGCCACGTGCATTTTCTCTTGTTTGAGTCGGTCAATTTCCTTCAATCATCATCATTCCCCATCCAAGTCTAATCCGCCCGTCCACCCATAAAGTGCATGTTCTCTCCCATCGGTGCGTGCTTGACTTTTGGTTCATTCTCACTAACACTTTAAGTGCTCCATCTTTGAAAGCAAGTGCGTGATCACTAATTTCCCTTGTTAAATATCATATTCCTTGATTGCAAGTCTTTCAAAAAATAATAATAATAATAATAATAAATAAGAAAATAAGCTCGCTAAGTTGAAAATCCATAAAGGGTGGCCTAGGCACAAAAAAAAAAAAAAAAAGCCGGTGGATTGAAAACTTCATGAAAGCGAGTCGAGCAAAAGTTAGGGCATAAAAAAAGAGAAAAAAATGTAAAGAAAGGAGCAAGCACATACGGATAGATGAGCAGTTTTCATGTTTTACAAAAAATAAATGAGCAATCGAGTTTGAAATGAAGTTTGGCCATCTCCTCAAAAATCCCAAAATCCCGAAAAAATCCCTTTCTACCCACCTTAAGCCAAGAAAAACCAAAATCCAAAAATCACCTAGACAAGGATCACCTCAAACATAAAAAAGAGGGTGCATCACTTCTTATCAGCTCACCCAGAGTTAAAGAAGGAAAGAATCAAAAAAAAAAAAAAAAAAAAAAAAAAGGAAAAAGAGGATTCAAAAATGAAAATCCCAAAGCAAAGGAAAATACAAAAGAAATGTCGGTGGTGAGCGATACATGTTACCACAAAACACAAGAGATCCTTGTCTCAATAAATCTTCCAATACCTTCTTTGTGTATAACTACCCCTCCTTCCATAAATCACAAACACTTCCCTTTGACCTCGGCACCTTGCCTCCACAAACCATTAGCACGGAATAAAACTTCCAAACACCTCATCAAGCCAAATAACCATCATAAATCATCGATCGTCGATAACGCATTGAATAAAAATCATCCTACCATTACCCCCAAATGCTTCATTAAGCCCAATCATCCTTAGTCCACAAAACACCACAATCCAGAAAAGTCCATTCCGATCGATGATTGTTTCTTTGTTGTTTTCTCAAATTTTAAATCTTAGGACAACTAAGTTTATCATCTCGATGTGTTTGCTCGAAAAAAAAAAAAACAAATGATCGAGAAAAAGAAGGTGATCAAGAAAAAACAAACCCTCGGGAAAAAGAAATGAGGAACAAAAACAAGCGATCGAGAAAAAAGAAAGGTGACAAAATAAAAAGAGGACTTGCATTAAAAACCCATTCAAGCTGCATTAAAACAAGGTTTAGTGATCATCAAGTGAGGCTTCTTTCACGCTAAAAGTCAAGACATTTGCCTTGCGAGAACACTACTCGAGATCAAAAGATGGGGCACTTTCTTCACCTCCAGCCACCACCTGGTCTTGGGAATGTCTATTCAATGCCTCCCATGTCACTCCAGTTGTCAATACTTCAGCGAGGGCAAAGGCGTTCCCATTCCTTCACCTCATTCAACCTCACAGGGCAATCTCTCGACTCACTATCCTAAACAAGGCCTTGTCATTCTAATTGGGGCAACATCAAACTTTATGGGTTGAGGCAAAATCTCTTACCCCCCTTTCATTTCAAAAGCGAAGCATTCCCAATTCATCATCTTTTACACCCCTAGTTGTTGTCACCACTAGGCAGGGGCAAACTATTCACTCATCAAGACTGAATTGGGGCAATCTTGTATCTCTTGATCCTCTTGAGCTTGGTAATAACATATCTGTCATTCCTTCACTTGCAGTAAATGTCCATGCCTAAGCCAATTCCAAGTGATGACTCATTCATTCACATTTGCACTCCTATGCATACTTACTAGACAATGCTTCAAGAGAAAAACACAAGTTAGTCATGTGATATCTAAAATTCGATCATCATGGAAAGAAAGAGAAAGCAGTGAGGATGTTTGTAAATAAAAACCTTGAGAACAGGAGTTTGAGTCAAATTCAATTTTTCAATAGAATGGTCAATAATCATCTCAATTCCTTGCATCAAAGTCTTGCATCTCATCATCACAAAAATGTTTACCTCATGCATCTAGGCGGTTCAATCTATTCATTATGGCATATGCATCAAAAATTACGTTTGCATCCTCACATTTTGTGCATTCATCACATAGCAAAAAAAAGCGTTCCACATCGAGCATTGCATCATAATAATGTTTGCATTTCATAGAAGAAGCAAAAAGAAACAAGCGAGTTAGAAACGAGGAGCATTGCATTCATCAAAGCATCGATCACACGCATACACTTGCATTCAAACATCAAAGCATTATGTTGATATTTGCATTTCATAAACTACAAAGAAGAAGCAAATACAAAAGAACAAAAGCATTCCATAAAGCAAAAGAACCAAAAATGCATTCAAACATCAAGGCAATCTGGTTGCATCACATCAATACTTGCAAAGAAAGCCAAAACATCCCATGTCATTCATCATTTCATGTCATTCATCATTTTATTTACGCATAATAGCAATATTCACATTTCATAGAAAAAGGCAAAGAAGGAAAAGTTTTCCATTGCATTTGCATCGCCATTTCATCAAAACACAAGAGCATTACATGTCATCAAACATCAAAATTTTGCATTCGCATGCGCATTTCATGAAAAGAAAAGAAATGGCGAGAAATAGAAACGATAGCATTGCATTCATCAAAACATGAATCACTTTGTCATTGCATCGCTTTGCTTGCATTACAAGTATCAATCTCCACATCAAACATCAAGCGCTACATTTGCATATTCGCATTTCATAAAGAGCAAAAAAAACAAACAAAGAAAAAGCAGGATGATCGAGAAAAGAAAGGCGATCAAGGAAAAAATTAAATCAAAAAGAAAACCTCAAGAGTGTTCCCCATGCATCATCACACCAAAATCATGGCATTGCATGCACTCGCATAACATTCTCTTGCATAGCATGCCTTTGCATAACATGCACCCATGCTCCATGCACCATCCGCTTGCATCAGTAGGCGTATCACGGTACCTCGATTCAATGCGCCACCATTGGCCATCTCAATCGATCCATCAGCGGGATTATGAATCCGCCGGGACCCAGCGTGTCCGCCGGGACCAAAGCGTCCGCCAGTTTAAATCGTTATCGAGCACCGAAGCGAGTCGCCGGACCACTAGGGTCGCCGGTCTAGTTCAAATCAGCGGTCCAAGCGGCGACTTTGAACTTCGACCTTCGATCGACCAAGTCATCAGCGAGCATGGCGGATCGGCCCTCGGACCTTGTGTCCTCCATTTCGCCAAGTCATCAGAGCATGGCGGATCGGCCCCAGGACCTCGTGTCCTTGAGACTAGGCGTATCCGGTATAAAGCATAGTGTAAGTCCATCAAGGTAAAATGTATCGGTTCCACACTTGATCACGAACCTCGAGCGCTCGAGCAGGCCACCTTGAGCCAGTGCTCGCCCGAGCCACAAGTGCTCCTTGAGAACTCAAGTGTTCCTTGAGCCACAAGCGCTCCTTCTTTCTGCATTCTTTTTCACTTTCTTTATTTCCGCTTGATGTCGGCCGACCAGGTCGATACCATCTTCTTGCTTTATTGCTTGTATTTCTTTGCTGAGGTTGGCACCAATCATTTCTGCTTGTGTCGGCCTACGGAGGGTGGTACACTCTTTATCGCTTTCTTTATTGCTTCCTTTATTTCCTCGATTAGTCGGCTGCGACTGCGGTAGCCGGTTGTCTTTATCACTTTCTTCATTTTACGCGATTAATCGGCTGCAGTCGATACCATCTTTCTTGCTTTATTTCTTGTTTTTGCCACACGAGGTGGGCACCAACCTATTTCCGCTTTTGTTGGCTCGTGAGAAATTTGGCACTTCATTCCTTACAGTCATTTACTGGTGGCATCCATTCACCCAAAAGAAAAAGAAATTCGGGTTTTCCTAAGTAGACAAAATCGGCATAATTTCTGAATTCTTTATCTCTATTTTGCCTCGGAATATGTTTGGCCAATTCATATTCCTTGCTAAAATCTAGATAAAGAGAAATGGTTGTCATACCCCAATTTTGTCAAAAGAACTAGGTCAAAACCTAATTTTCCCAAAAAATAAATAAATAAAAAGAAAAAGCATCATGCATTGCATTTGGTTTTTAAAAGTCATTCCCAAACTTCTAAAATCATTTTTGGAATTGGAAGTCACTTTTAAACAAACTAGGGTTTTTTTAGAGTAAAGGGCATTTTGGTCATTTTCACGGCAGGATGATTTTCTCGTCAAAATATGCATACACAAAAGGAACATTTTATTCTACCCAAGATAATTTTTGTATAATTTTTAGAGAAAATATCCTAGTCTAAAATAATTAAAAATGCATATTTCCCATTTTTAGTGCATAAAAAAAATGCCAAAAGACCATTAAAAATTCCCCTAATTATTAAGTGACAATTTTGGTTGTCTAGAGTAATTAGGAGGGTTATTTCATGGTGCCCAAAAATATGTAACATGTTTTCAATGGGTGCACTCTCAAATACATGACCAAAAATCCAAATTTCAAAAATGCAAAAAAGGAAGTGTCCTCAATAAGACAAAATAACAAAAACAAGCAAGTTTTTTTATTTTTTCCCCTCCATGATCAGCTGATCATGCGTCCCATACCCCCTCTCTCTCTCTCAAAATTCTTCTACACACTTCTTTTCTTATTCACCAAGATTTGATTTGATCTTATCTTCATTTTTGCCCATTTTGGTAAATTATTCCACACACTTACACTAACCTCTCCACCCAAAACATGTCATCTTTCCCTTTTGATAACATTCCCTCACCATAATACCCCTAACCCTATTTTACAAGTCACCATTCCAAAATTAGATTTTTGTTCACAAATCTTTCCCCCTTTTGTTCATTCATCGCCACCCCAGCTCTCTCCTCTCACACACTTGTGTTTCCTAAATACCCTAATCCATGTGACTAATAATCCTAGCCATCCATTCAAAATTAAAACTCAATCCTAGAGCCCAATCAAAGCAAAAGGGCCAAAATACCTAAAACCTCAAAAACTCCTATAAATACCTCACCCATTCACTCTTTCCTAATCTTTGGCTATTCCTCTCACACTCTCATTTTGCAAACCTAGATCAAAAACCTCCCCTCTCCTCTTCTCCCCCTAGGCCGAAGCTCTCTCTCCCTTCCCTCTCCTCCATTCCTTCACCTTCATTCCACTAAAACACCTTCAATCCACCCTCACACCTTAACCTTCCTCTCTTACTCAAGGAATCCATCACACCATTTTCATCTTCCTCCTTCTCTTACAAGGCCGAAAGTTTCTTCTTGTTTCTCACCTCTATTTCTTCAATTTTCTTTTCCATCTTAGAGACAAGGTAAAATCTCTACCACCTTTGCATCATATCCAAGCATTTTTAGCATTAGAACTTATTTTCTCTTCTTCCTCTCATATTCCCTTTATTATTTAGCATACTCATCATTTTATTTTTACAATGTAGTTTGTTGTGGTTGAGGGTGTGAGGTTTGTTGTCTCACCCTAAAATAAGTGGATTAGTGTTGTTTTCATGTTGATTTTGCTTTTTCTTGTTAAATAAAATGGAGCAAGGTTTAGCATATACATGATCAAAATGTCTTCAAAATTGTTTTTGTTGTTTCTTTGTTCAAATCTTGTTGTTGGTATTTTCTTTAGTAAATTGTTGAGGATTTGGCTCTATGATTCCTACTAGTGCTAAGTGCACTTTGATCTTAGTAGTGAAGAGAGCTAAAAATGACTCTTATTTAATATATTAGTTTATGTACTCATGAGTTCTTGTGTTTTAATTTACCTATTGTCTAGTTGTTGATGATCTTGCAAGGTGATTCCCACTAAGTACCTAGTGCTTTTGATTTAAAGTGGTGAGGATTGCAAGAAAGGATTCAATCTATTTCATAGTTTATATGTTTATGTGTTCTTGTGGTCTAGCCATATTGTTGTCTAGTTGTTGATGATCTTGCAAGGTGATTCCCACTAAGTACCTAGTGCTTTTGATTTAAAGTGGTGAGGATTGCAAGAAAGGATTCAATCTCCTTCATATAGTTTATATGTTTATGTGTTTTTGTGGTATAGCTATGTTGTTATCTAGTTGTTGATGATCTTGCAAAGTGATTCTCACTAAATGCCTAGTGCATTTTATTCAAGTGATGAAGATTGCAAGAAGGGATTCAACCTTGCATAAATTGTCATTCCATTCTCTACTTTATCTCCTAATAGTTCTTGTGAATTAACCATAGTTTTTGCTTAATGTTCAAAGTTATCTTTGCATCCTTGGTTTTGGCCATGAGCCCATCTCATTGAATAAATTTCTCTATCACATGTTCTATAATGTTGGACTTTTGGTTTTTGGGTTTGGTTCCCTCATGTGTGGTTTTGAGATTAGGGTTTTAGGCTTTGAGGTTTAAGTTGCTAGTTTATTTTCTTGAACTTTTAGGTTGAATAAAATCATGCCTTGTTTGATACTCATCTTGCAATTTCATATGTTAGCTTAGCTTTATGTCCCATAATGCTCTTGTGTGTTGATCTACAAGATTTTTGGTATGAAACTTAGCTTACCTTTCTTTTGCCATCTTAGTTTTCTTTAATAAAAGTACAAAAAACATTTTCCATTTTATCATCTTATAACTCTTTACCTTTTGCCTATCCACCAAATAGTTTATCTCATTCCACATGATTCCTCATACTTTGCATTCCATCATTTATGCCAACATGTTCATGCATTCATATATGTTTATATCTCTTGCATTTTCCTACTCTCTTAAATACTCATGCATATATTAATACTATGTCTTGCATTTCATAATTAAATACTCATGCATATATTAATACCATGTCTTGCACTTCATAATTGTATACTCATGCATCCAACAATGTTATGTCTTGTATAATCATGCATTCATACACTTGCCTAATCATGTACTCAATAATGCTATGCCTTATACAATCATGTGTTCAATTGCTCATAGCAACTTGTGAATATTCTTATAATTGCTTTGATTGTGTTCCATTTGTTATCTTGGTTTTGACTTGAAAATTGATTGAAGGTTCTACTTTGTGGCCAATGCCACCCCCAAATTCTTTTCTTATCCTCTCTAATAAATCTTCTTTCAAAAAAGGTCTTATAAATTAATCAAATCTTTTGAGGTCAATAAATAACTCTTTTTTTTTTCAAAACTCATAAGGAGGCAAGTCGGACGTACGGCCGATGTTGTCTAGCGTCCTAAGACCGGAGCTGTACAGCTCAAACGTCTTAGGATACTTGTGAGAAATAAAACAAATAATTAATAATTTCAAACCCTTATCCTAAAAAATAAAAAGATCATTTTTCAAAAAGTAGTGGGGCACGTCGTCTGTACAGGCGGGGATGTCTTTGTTCTAGGTCTATTGGACTGTACATGCAGTCTAGGACCGAAAACCCCTACAATAAAAAACACCAACACACTTCTTTCCTTAAAAAAAAAAATCACAAAAGCCGTCTTGGACGCAAAAAGCCACTTTCAAAAAATCATCAAAAGCCGTCTCGGACGCCAAAAATCACACTTTTCCAAAAAATCACGAAAGCCGTCTCGGACGCTTTCAAAGCGAGAACTCGTAGCTTTGATCCCTCATCTCGGTGAGAAGTGCGTGGAAGCGGGTTCTGTCCGTCAAGCACGCTTTTAAAAAAATCCTTGTTTTGTTCCGCTTTTCAAGGATATCAAAAAATATTATTTTCGTTTCCAATAAAATATTTTCTCAATCAAAAGAAAAGAAAAGAAGTAGAAACGATTGTTTCAAATCAAATATTTCAAAACCACACATCAAATTAAAGGTTCCTTTTCGGTAGAAAGGAGGTGCGAGGAGTGCTTATACCTTCCCGTACCTAACCGACCCCGAACCTACATCTCTTGTTTTGAAAAAGAATACATTTATTAATAATATATCATCCAAATTCATAAATAAAATGTGCTGCATTCATTCTCAGATATTCATACATTTCCAACTTATCTTATGCCTATTGCATTCATTAACCATATATTTACACATATTCTTACATGTTATACCTCTTTGCATTCTGCTTACATGTTCCTTTATTTATTATACCATGTCTTGCATTTCATTCTCACATGTTCATGCATTCATTTATCTTATGTCCTTCATTGATGCTCATTCATTCATTGCTAATTAATTTGATCGTGGTTTTACAATTGAATCCGCTGATTATATTGGCATGTTTAATCTTGGTTGATGAATAACATGTCCCATCAGTCTTGATTGTGGAAGAATGTAGGTCTTATTCATTCATTTTGCACTTGGGTTATGGATTTAGGGTGATTGGAAATGTTCACTTGTTTTGAAATCTTTTTCAAGCCAAATTCTTTAAAAACTAAATTTTCAAAAGCAAATCAAATGTTTTCCAATAAAAAGCCCCTTTTCCTAAAAACTCATAAGAGGAGGCAGTCCGGACGTGGTAGGTATTATGCGTCTGAGGCAGGTATGCAGCTCAGCGTCTTAGGATACTTATGAAATAAAACAAATAATTGATAATTTCAAACCCTTTTTCAAAATGAGCAAGTATCGATTCGGATGTACTTCCGATATTGTTAGCGTCTTAGGAGTTTTGGTACATCTGATTAAGTGCGAGCAGATACTTACCAGTAAAAGCAATCGACCTTGCAGCAAACCCTTTTCTAAAAAATCAAAAGATCATTTTTCAAAAGTAGCGGGGCAAATGCATGCATGCAGTGAGGTTGTCTTTGTTCTGGTGTCTATTGGGTATGCGATCTAGGACCATACAATAAAAACGATAGCTTCTTTCCTAAAAAATTCCTGGCGTCTTGGGCGCTAGCCACTAAAGAAATCATCAAAAAGCGTCTTGAGACCTTAAAGCACTGCTTTCAAAAAAATCACAAAGCGTCTTGGACGCGCTGGCAAAGGGCTTCATGCTTTGATCCTACGGCGGTGAAATTAAATAGGGCCAGGTTCATGTCGTCAAGCACTTCAAAATCTTTGTTTGTGCGCCACAGATAACGAAATATTTTCAAACAATAAAGAACTCGTGGCACGATTCCTCAAATCCACGGTGAATCGTAGAATGAGGTTCTTTATGTTCGCCAAACACCATTTTAAAAATCTTTGTTTTGTTCACTTTTCAAGATGCCAAAAATATTCTTTCTGTTTCCAATAAAATAATTCCTCGAAAAAGAAAAAGAAAAAGAAAAAGAAATTAGAAACGTCGTTTCAAATCAAACATTTCAAACCACATCAATTAAAGGTTCTCACTTCGGTTGCCAGTGTATACTTATTCCCGTAAATGTTTTTGTCCTGAAAACTAAAATATTGGTGGCGAGCCTCGCTCCCACGTTGTACATGAAGTCGCCAGGATTTTTGGGGTGCAATTCTCAACGAGGATCAACTTTTCTTTTTTTAAGAAAAAGCGAGAATTCAGCTTTAATTAATTTGATGTGATTTAGTTCTTGATTTGGAAAATTTGTTCTATCTCTTATTTTTCTTCCTTTTCTTTTTCTTTTTCTTTATGCTGTGATGCTTGATAGTTTCTCTTGCATTATCATTTGTGTTTGCATTCATGTGCATTTGCTTATTTCTACACTTGCTTCTTGTTTCTTCTCTTACCCTTTCTTTCTTTACTTATGCTCGAGTGCATCATATTACACTTATTTGCGCATGTCCCCCTATTCTTACGCTCCACTCTTTTGGTAAGTTCATGCATTTTCCCCACTTCTATTATGATCCCCTCTTCTTGACTCCTCTTCTTAGGTAAGTAGGGTTTTAGATGATTATTGAGTACCTTAGGTTGATTTCTTGCTTATACTTAAATGATGTATACAAAACCCTAGGGTAGATGATTTTTTCTTTGCGTGTGAGCTGCATACGGATTTTCTTTGAGTATATGCATCATTAATACTCCTACACACACTCACTTTATTTTACCCTTGTGTGATTTTTTGGTGAGACGATACTGTATGCAAAGACTAGAGTATATCTTAGGCTAGAGGCAGAAGTCATTAGTGGCTTTTGCACTGCTGGACGTCGTCTTTCGTGTGAATTCAGTTGCAGACTTACTCTAGAGTTTGGCTTTGTTCGAAGGGCTCAAATCCTTGTGTGCGTCGTCCTAGCGATCGATGCGCTCGGATGGGAGTTCGTTGGCTCACAGGAACCTTATTTAGGGCTCTCTTGTTAGTGCATACATTGAAGTACCCCTAAAAAGAAGCCTTAGATCTGTATCTTCTAGAAACCACCAGTAGGACACAAAAAGGGCTGCATACCCCAGCATCCAAACTTTTTTGAAAATTTTTTCGAGTATGAAGTTCCGACTTTTGAAAATCCTATGTTGTAAATAATTTTCTTTCATTCATCCACTGCATCATGCATTTCATTGCACAAAAATGAAAACAAGAAAGCATCCATTCTTCTCATCATGAGCAAAAATCATCATCAAATTTATTCAAAATGTTAGCATTCATGCATCCATTTCATTAACCTCGTCACTTTAGTTCAAATACATCATTCTGATATACATGTACATCTTTCAAAAGGAAGGGGCATTGGCATTTCATGCTGCGTTGTCTACAAATCATCATTTTAGAAAAAGTATCATTCCTGCATCTTTCATCGATTCAAAAGAAAGAAGCATCAACATTTCATATCTTGTCTTGCCTCTATAAAAATCGTTTTGCATCCTACATACGTTTCGTCATTTACATTAAATAAAATTCTAATTTGAATCATTAAATCTTACAGATCCATTTCATTACATAAAAATGAAAACAATTATCATCTTCATAGCATAAGCATTTCATTTATAATCAAAAGAGGAAAAAGCTCCTGCATGAGTTCCATCAAAACATGGCATTCATGCATAAACATTATTTCAAAAAAGGGACGGTAGAAGCTAAATGCGCTTTGATTCTCTCCCGGAGGATCATAGGAGCGCGGAGTCCACCCCGTCCCAACATAACAAATAAAAATTTCATTTAGAAAAGTATCTTTCGCCTCATTCAAAAATGCATTTCATTTTGCATGAAATCATAAAACCTTTTAGAATAATTACACTTTTGAGTGATCATTTTCCACTTGCATATCATGGTGTTTTCACATTACAATAAAGTTTTGATGAGAGAAGCGAGATGGTCTTACCGATAATCATTCTTTCAAGAATTTCAAGGTGTTCCAAGGCATTAGGTTTTTCCGCGTCAATAGCTCATTTGTATTTCCTTCCCAAAGAATAAAAAAGCATTGCATCTCATCCATTCCATGATTAAAAAGACTAAGCGCTCCATGAAAAAAGTTTTATATCATGTCTTTAACCAATATTAACTCTACGTGAAGCGTTCTTCTAGTAAGTATGCATACCCGCGTGAGATCTCTATTATTTAGATCGATCGGTTTCCTTCATTTATCATCATTTCCCAACTCAATCTAATCCATGATCCACCCATAAAAGTGCATGTTCTCTCCCGTGGTGCGTCTTGACTTTTGTTTCACATTCTCACTAACACTTTGAGTGCTCCATCTTTGAGGCAAATCACGCGATCTTAATTTCCCTTGTTAAATATCATAAACCCGCCAAAGAGGCGGCCTAGACACAAAAAAAAACGCCCGTGGATTGAAAACTACGCAAGAAACGGTCCGGCGAGGCAAAGTTAGGGCATAAAAAAAAAAAAAAAGGGAGAAAAAATGTAAAAGAAAAGGAGCAGAAAGCACATATAGATAGATGAAACGATTTTCATGATTTAAAAAAATAAATAAGCAATCGGTGATTTGAAGTGAAGTTTGGCCGTCTCCTCAAAAATCCCGAGGAAAGTCCACTTTCTCTGCCATAAATAGAAAAGACCAAAATCCAAAAATCACCTAGACAAGGATCACCTCAGAATATAAAAAAAGCGCATCAACTTCTTATCGAGCTCCCTTTAAGTCGAAGAACGAAGAAAAAAAAAAAAAAGAAAGAAAGAAGGGGTTAAAAATGAAAATCAGAAAGCTAAGGAAAATACAAAAAGAAATGTAAGTGGTGGTGTACATGTTATTCTTAGTACACAAAACACAGAGATCCTTGTCTCAATAAATCTTCCCAACACCTTCTGCGTGCGTAACTACCCACTTCTTCATAAATCATGCCAAACACTTCCTCGGCACCTTGCTCACCTCCACGAATATGGCGAGAATAAAACTTCCCGAACACCTAAATCAAGCCAACGTAACCATCATAAATCATCGATGCGTCGATTAGCGCTGAATAAAAATCATCTATATTTACCCCCGAATGCTTCATTAAGCCCGATCATCCTTCGTCCACACAAACACCACAATCCAGAAAAGTCCATTCGTCCCGATGAGTGATTCTGCAACGATATTTCCACAAACATTCCTTTGTCATTTAATCATCGTTGATCATGATACATTTGCATCTCTTGTTTTGAAAAGACCACCCGCCTTGTATAAAAAGACGTTTTTTCAATGTTTTCGTCTCAAAACTAAAATATTGGTGGCGGCTTCATAAACCTTCCCACGTTGTACATCGAGAAATCCAAACCGGATTTTTCGGGGTGCAACAGGTGGTAGTATTTTCAAATTGGACAATTTTCAAATTGGACAATTAAAACTATAGTTATTGTAGTTAATGCATGTTTCATAGGACAATTATGGTATTTTAAAATTATTTTTGATTTATTTTTATTCCCTTTAGTCAGCAATATGTGGTGTTTTAAGAGTAACAAATAGGATTAATTATGATTACATGTATGTTTTTGTGCTCTGTTGGATCAATAGAAATTGATTTTTAGAGTTAATTAGTAATTAAAAGAGTATATTTGTGAATGTATTATATATAGATATAGATATAGATATAGATATAAATATAGATAAGAGAAACATTTATTGTGGAGAGAGAGAGAGAGAGAGCAACGCATTGATTGTGAGAAGTAAGAGAAATGAAGATTATTAAATCTGAAAATTTTAAATTACATTTTTATCCATTCATTAAAGTGGCTTTTAAGTTAAGGGTTAGGTTTTTTTGTCAAAATCAAGAAGGTGTTGGGTACTAACTCACACCTTCTATTTTTCAAATGGGTGTAAATTAGTAAACCCTATATATATATATATATATATATATATATATATATATATATATATATATATATATATATATATATATATATATATATATATATATATATATAATTTACTTCAAGAGTAATTTTAATACACTACGCAGATTTGAAAATCAGACAAATCTAAGGGTCCAAGAATATCCTCCGACACAAGCCTCTAAATTCCTGTTTAGAGATGTGTTCTAAGCGCTTATGCCAGCGGAATTCTCATTTAATTTTTGTTTCATACCGTGTGAACTTATTTGCAATATTTGGTTATAGGAATGTTTAACATCAAGCATATAAAGATTATCAATTATAGACGGTAACCAATAATATTTGGACCATAAGAGAGACTAGATTTGGCATCTTTAAATGAACAATCATAACATTTTGTCCAAAACCAAAACTGAAATTAAGTTCCGTCTAATTGACGGGCAAACATATGTCTCAATCAAATCCAAATAATAACCGGTCTTTAAAAATAATCTAAAAGTGGTATTATCAAGAGACTTGGACACCACATCTCCACTTAAAACCTTAAGGTGTTAGGTGTGTGGGTCCCATCTCTTTTCTATCATTCATTTTGGCTCATTCCTATAGCCGATGTGGGACTAACATTCACACTTGAATTCTCAACAATCTCCCCCGCAAGTGTGAGTCACCCACATCGCTAGCATTGATCCAAACCAAGATCCCGTTCACTGCTCCCCCCCACCGAGCTAAACCTAGGCTCTGATACCACTTGTAGAAATTAATCTATTTACAAGGCATGTTTATAATCATGAACATACTGTAGCGGAGAACAAAAGACATGCAAGTATCCTTTTATATAATCAAGAACAAAACCATGATCTTGACAACCTTAGTATCTACGACGTGTTGATATATAAAGGATTTGGGATCTGAGAAAAACTATATGTTCTCTGTAACATCCTCAATTTCGTTAATTTCGAATTAAGAAATTAACGAGTGATTTATTACTCGAATAGGTAATAAATCAAGTCACGGATATGAGGTTGTTACGAAAGCAATTTAAAATTGCTAGAGAAAATAATTTAAATACACAACCGAGTGGAAATTAGTACTCTAAGGGTATTTTAGTATTTATGTCACTCGCCCAAAATGATCTCTGAGACATCAAAAAATATCCAAATACCCTCTCATTCCACACTTGTGTGAATAAAGAAAGAAAAGTAAAGTTAAAAAGAATAAAAAAGAGAGAGAGAAGGAACGGATTAAAAAGGGAAGGAAAGAACAAAAAAAAAAAAAAAGAAAAAGAAAGAAGAGAAACAGCCCGAGAGAGAGGGAGAAAGGGCGTGGAGGAAGAGAAGGAAGAATGTCGAGATCTCCACGGATTCTTAACGATAGTAAGTGATTCTCGTACCATTCTTCTCCATTTTTCGAGATCTATCTAATGATACCACTTTCACACCCTAATTTCTTTCCGTTTTCGTTTTGCCATTAATGAGTTTTAAGCTCCAATTTGGAGAAACTGGAGATTTAAGCGAAATTGAAGCTTGGTATGGATGATTGGAAGCTCAACAACTGACGTGGAGTGTTCGGTTCCGGTTTTGGAGCGGGTTCGGAGCGAGTTCGTGAAGTTTCGGAATCGGGAGCTTCGGAACGTCTCGGTGGTTCGTGATTTTCATCACGAGGAGGTGAGTTTTACTCGCTTAGGGAATTTAAATATAGTTTTTGAGTTATGGTTGAACGATTTTTCAAAATTCGGAGTTTCGAGAATTTTAGAGTCAAAAACAGTATTTTACGAGATTATGTGTTTTTGCAACATAGAACGAAACAATATGATTTTGATTGTTGAATTGTATTGCCTGGGTTGGAATATTTGTGTGTATGGTTGTACGTGGTTGTTTAGGATTGAAATACAGTTTGGGATCGATCGGAGAACGAAACGGAACGGAATTGGGCATTAAGTCGAGAAGTTCATATGTTCCCAATATCCAATGTTTCGTTTCGATGCTCCGTTCGGCTTCAAACTTCTTCTAAATCCTTTTCCTAACCACCCTGAGCATTTATGTGGGATACTGTTTGTTGGGATGTGTTTTAAAGTCGTTGGTGTGATTCGGTTGAATTTTCAAAGCTATTGGAAAAACCGTAAATTTTTGTATATGTGTAAAATTAATGATTTTTGAACAAATTGATGTCTGGACTGGTTTTTCAGTGATTATTATTTTGGGATGTCCAGTATTACGAGAGGAAACTCAGTCGAATTTTCGTTGGAAATTTTTATACAAATTCAAAGTGGTTTTGAAATAACGATTAATGTTATGAGTATTTCAAAAACCGTAAAATATAAATGCGTGTAGGGAACCAAATGGCTTACAACTTAAATGTTGACTAAACGGATTTTTTTAAGAATTTATGTGGATAATAATATGTTATTGCAACATATTATGGTGTGAGACTTAATCCGGTATATATATATTATATCGTGTATATGAGACGGCCCAATGCGGGTGTACTGTGATTAGAGGATATTTCGGTATATGATCAATATCGGAATTAGGATTCGAGGCGGTGGCGACGACCTGCAGCTCGCAACATACTAGGCGGGAAGTCATGAGCCCCTAAACCTAGGCCTTCAATGATAGGGTTCACCGGGATTAGCGGATGTGCGATCGGTGTTATGCTCGGATGAATTATTGTACATAGCGATTTGCTCTCGATGATAGGGTTCACTTTGCTATTGTGCAATTGTTGGGCGTTATGAATGCACCGTGTGTGCATTTGACGATCGACTTGTGTGTGTGCGGTTTGTATTTAGCAATTGTGTGTGCGATCGGTATTGTGCGTGGTTTACTAATTAAATCACGAAGTAAACAAATGTTTTATAAATAGACCGAGTGATAGGTGAGGGTCACGGTAAGACTCACTCGAGATTTGTTATCTCACCCTACAAATGTTGTTGCTTTTCAGATTAACGAGGAAGAAGAAGGGTTGTATGGCACGAGTAGGTGGCATGCTCAGACAGAAGATTGAATATTTAGTCTTCCTTCTGTCTTTATGTTTTCCTTGTTACTTTTGTATTAGTTTATGACTTAAATTTGTTTAAGTTATTTATTGGTTTCCGATTTCCTTGTAGAGATTCATATCTAAGTAAGGAAATTTATACTCTGATGTAAGCTAATATGTATGTTTTGGTATTTCTATTGTTTAGAAATACTAGGGTGTTACATTCTCGGAATGCATTCTAGATTTTGGGAGACCGCTCGATAGGATCATTTCCTTGTCCTAACGTTTGTTTCGAGAAATGGGGAATTCTTCTTCTTGTCTTTTTTTATGAGTGGTTTTGTTGATCCTATGGACTATTTAGCTAGGAGGTAGTTTCGATCTTTGTGTTTTTTTGGGCGTTGGTTCTTTTTCCTCGTCAGTATTTGGACTGAGTACCCCTTTGTACTCGTGTGTGTGTGTGTGTGTGTGTAATTCGTTTGCCTTTAAAAGAAAACTGTATAAATTTTTAAACTTGATGGATACATTTGCACGTTCACCATTGAGCTTGATTGCTTCAGTAAACAATTTTTTGTTATGTAAATTAAAAAACAAAACCAGTCCATCACACTGCGATATAGCTATGTCATCCATAATAATAATAATAATAATAATAATAATAATAATAATAATAATAATAATAAAAATAATAATAATAGTAAGTCTTAGCCATCTATACCTATATATAAAGGGAATTCTAAAAAAAACTGCCACTTTTGGTGTCAGATTTTTCTGACCAAAATACACTTAGTGTAAGCAGGGACGAATCTACATGTAAGGAATTGGGGGCATTTTCCCCCACTTGAAAAATTATTTTGGTTAGAAATATATATAATAAACTTATTTTACCCCCATAAAAAATAAGGGTTGTCTCTAAAAGGTAACTTTTTAAATTAAATGTAGAAATTCACAAGAGGTAAATAAAAAAAAGAGAATAAATTGGTACTAATTTTACCTTTTTAGCTATGTAATTTGTAGAAATTTAGGTATTTTTGGATTTTTCTGGAATGAAATTATGTATTTTATAAAATTTATAATATTTTTATGAGAAAATATTATAGGCTATTTTTTTGCCCCCACAAGTAAAAATTTCTGGATCCGTCACTGAGTGTAAGTAAAAAAATTTAATAGACATAATCACCCACTAACAGACCAATTCACCAACACATGAGGCCCGTCTTTCCCCGCTACTCTGCTAGTAATAATAATAATAATAGTTAGTCAAGCCGACAGTACTATATTATATAAGGTTTTTTTTTCCCCCCTTCTCTCCCAGACCCCTATAAACCCATAAAACCCAGAAATACCCCTGAAATTTTTAAAAAAAAAATTAAGATTCCCGGATTTACCTCAATTTATGGTAAATCCAGTTCAAAAAATGGGGTTTTGATTTGACGTTTGGGATTTCCGGACTTACCTCATACTCAGGTAAATCCGGTTCATAATTATGAACCGGATTTACCTGCGTTTGAGGTAAATCCGGAATTTTTTTAAATTTTTTTTAAAAAAGTTCTGTATTAAATTGTGATTTACGAGCGTTTTATTTTTAAAATACGAACGTTTTACGATTTAAATAACAAAACGAAAGTGTTACGATATACGAGTAAATAGACGTCCTATATGATCTAAAATACGTCAAAATATATAAAAAAAACCCCAAATATGAAATACGAGTACAAATACAAATAAGTAAAATACAACTACGGGGCCAAAATGTCTAAAACGGCCTCAAAATAACGACGCGAAGTATCAGGTGAACGGTCGACACGTAGCGCATTTCGGACCAATGTAGCTGCTCTCTGCATCCTCTCATAATCTGTCTTTGGGACAACAGGCTCCTCATCTGCAACTGGCTCTGGCTGTGGCTCTGGCACCGGAGTAAGACGCACCCTGGTTACCTAACTATACCAAGGTAGGTAATCAGGATCGCACTCACCGTGGTAGGCTTCCCCTCTACCACCCCGCCAAAAAGTCTGGGCTCGAATCTGATACCTCACCAACCCCCGCAGTGCGTATCCCAGTGTAACAATAATAGAGGGTCAACCACAGCTGCCTGACCCTCCTGAGGCTCTACCTGAGGCTCCTCCTGAACCTGAGCCTCAACCTGAGGCTCCTGCTGCTGAACCTCATGCTCCTGAGGCTCATCCACCTGAACCTCATGCTCCTGATACTCCTGCTCCCAAGCCTCCCAACCCTGCGCAAAGGGTCCTCGAGCATACCGGTGATACGGTGGTTGAGGCCGCTGAGGCCGAGGTCGCTCAAAATCGGCTCTTCTGGCGATCTGCGCAGCCATCAGTATATATGGCTCTGGCTCTCTGGCGCCTGTCACGCTCAGAAGCGTGTCCAGCAAATCTGAGCCTTTCTAGGGTGTTCGGAGAAGGAGTGGCACTCCTACTAGACATACTGCTACTGTTGGACTCCCCAGCATGTTGTGGTCGTCGTCGGGTTCGGTCTTTGCCGCTCAAGACTTCGCTTTCGCTACTTACACCGCCCGGTCGTCTACTCGCCACTGTTAAAAAAAAAGGAAAATGTAAATAAAAAAATTAATGATTTAAAAAAAGTGGGATTCCCGAATTTAATTATCAGTAAATCCAGAAAGAAATCCGGAATTGCCTCACACGTGAGGTAAATTCGGTTCAATATTGTGAACCGGAATTACCCAACGCGTGAGGTACTTCTGGATTTCTTTCCAGATTTACTGATAAATCCGGATTCCTCTCCCTTAAACACTCACTTTTTTCCAGAAATATGAATTGTGATTTGTGAGATGTGATTTTTGTAAGTTTTCGGGAGTATTTTTGTCTGTTACGATAATTATGGGGTCTGGGAGAGAAGGAGGGGGTGAAAAAAAAAACCTATTATATATAGTTGGTTGTGTAAGTGTATCGCTATTTGCCAATGTTATCACTGTTGCTAACTTCATCAATAATCTAACTATTGCTTCACTAGTACGATTAAATAATCAGTAGTATATGTTCGATCCTACATACCAACGAGAATGAATTAATGGATGCCTATTATGTCACCAAAATATTATTCTATATCAACTTCTTTATCCTGTACGTTAATTAATTACTATTTAATATATTGTCGATTTATTTATATGAATATATATTGTCTTTTGCCAAGTCTTGTTCTATCTATGGATCAGTATCAAATTGAAGGTTAAATTAATTCAATAATGTTGACCAAATTTAGTTTATTGTAGACCAACATTGGCGTCATTAGCATTTTTATTTCAGTTTTTTCCCCATCATGGGAGCTTATTTTTATTGAGGTAGCTGGCAGAGCAGAACTGGGGTAGCTAGGCATAATTCAAAGTTATTTTAACTGAATACTAAGAAACTTCCTGCTAATTAACTGTGATAGACAAGTCAAGAAAAAGCAGGAGACACAATCCATGAATACTACTATAAAAGTAACTCTATAGTATTCAATTTTCTTGAATAACATCGTTTTGAACCATTCAAAAGTACACAAAATCAGCTTATATAAAGAATATTCCCTCTCTCCTATTTTGTTTGACATTTTAGCTAAAAAATTATTCTATTTAATTAACTGTCATTTTACAATATACAACAGAAAATTAAACTAATATTTTTCCTCAAATTTCTTTGGTTTTAGTCCTGCAATTTTTTAAAAAAATATCCCATCAAGCACGCGTTTGATCCTCAATAACCGATTTTTGTGAAAAAAATTAATTTTGTGACAATATGTAAAGTGTGATACAAAACAGTGTGTTTTGGGGTACTTTAGTGTTTGAAAAAATTGTAACTGTTCAAGTACGCAAAGTTTGTTTCTCAATAATCAGTTTGGTAAACAAAAATAATAATTTCATGACAAAATATGTAACATGTGATGCTAAACAGATATTTAAACTAAATAATATATATATATATATATATATATATATATATAAAAGAGAGAGAGGGGGGATTGTACCCACCATAATTTTTTTATTTTTTATTCTTCAACTAATGCCTTGTTGTTGTATAAATTGAATAATTCCTTGTGCAATTGCAGAAATTAAATCATCAAGTTAGAAAAACCAAGACAACTAATTATTGACCTAGAAGAGGCATGTACCATTTCTTCTATGCGTTTTTTGGGAAATTCTTTTGAATTTAACAATGGTATTTTTAATTAATTTTCATTTTCTACAAAAGGGCTACAAATATATTTCCATAGTTTCCCACAAAAATAATTTTAAAAGCCATATCAACAAAGATTCAAAATATATTATTCAACCAACAACAAAAGGATCAGAGAATATCGCCCTTTTGTATTAAAAAAAAGAGTATACCGCCCTTCAAGTTTTCTTTGACTTTGCTGTTACTGAAATATTTGTATTGACATATTCAAATGTTATATATTTAATATTTTATTTGTGGTACAGAGAAATTATAACACTCTGTTCTTTTTTGACTGGAAATTAGTACACTCCTGTTATTTTTTAAGCATCACTACCCTTGTTAGCGCCCATGGAATCATGTTGAAACAATGAATTAGGCTTTTAGAACTAAATTTGGTCCCTTTAAATGACCTGGATAATGAGAATGAAATGATAAGTTTATTATATCATGTATTAGTTTAGTGTTTGTTGAGCCAATATAATATAAAGTTTATCTTTTCACATTATTATATCCCTTACAATGTTATCCTAAATAGTTTATCTTTTCACATTATTATATCCCTTACAATGTTATCCTAAATATGAGCTATGTTATAAATTAACCAACATAATAAGATAAGAAAATATTTTCTTGATTTATCCTTATAAAACATATTTTAAAATATAAAAATGAAATTTAATAAAACATAATATATATTGTAAAACAAAAATAAAAATTGAAATTAAACTCAAAATAAAAAAATTAAATATTTTTTTAAAAAAAAAATTGGGGATGGGGGAAATATTTTTAATAATCAAATTGGTACTAGTGGTCATTTTACAACTGTCTCCGAGAGAGTATGAATCAAATTGACACAAATGATCATTTTACAACTGTCCCCGAATACTTTAATTTAAAAGATAGTGATTTTATGACAAAGGCGATTTTGTCATTTGTATAATCTAAAAATTAAAAATCTATTCTAATTAAAACATTAAAAAATAAAAATAACTATTGAAAAAATAGATAAATATTTCAACTTTTTTAACAATAAAATATAGTTGTCACACATGGATAATTTTGTCATTAATAACATATAATTTATTTTATATCATTATTTATTAGCTTATTTAAAATATAAAATAGAATAAATTAAATATATCATCTTTTGGACAACCCTGAGCCAAATTCTAGTTTTCAAAAACAATCAAATAAAAGTTTAGAAAGTGAAAAGTAAACAAATAAAGGATAGCTACTGAGACTCAATGGAAGCTATTCTACCAAATGGAGTTGACAATATTTCCTTTCACAGTAGGAAATGAATCCTTCTATCAAAATTTCAGAAAGGATCAAAGATAAATATATGATAAAAAAACAAATATTTCCTGAAATACTATTTCAGTTGATTAATTAATGAAATTACAAACTTATATTAATAAATATTTAGATTCTGATTCGATTACAAAATATGTGAATCAAATCAATTTCAACTTGAAGAAAAAATAGAATATCCATTGATCAAATGAGTCCCTTTAATGACCTGTATAAGGAGAATGATAAGATAAGTTTATTGTATCATGTATTAATTTAGTATTTGTTGGGCCAAAATAATATAATAAGTTATTCTTGTCATTTTATTATATCTTGCTTAAAATCTTATCCTAAATATGAGCTGTGTTATAAACCAACATGATAAGATAAGAAAATAATTTCTTGATTTATCCTTATAAAATATAATTTAAAATATAAAAAAATGAAATTTAATAAAACATAGATATATATTGTAAAACAAACATAAAAATTGAAATTGGATATACACAAATTAATTTGGATATACACGATGAACTATAATTTGGAACTATAATTTAGTATTACACAAATTAGTCGTTTTTAGGATGGAACTATAATTTTTTGTCAAAAAAAGGATGGAACTATAATTTGGTATTACACAAATTAATTTTAAAAAAAGAATCTTCTACCTGATTAGTCGTTTCTATAAATTGGTATTAGTCTTGATCAAAATAATAAAAATTTAGTATTAGTAATTAGTATTTACTATTAGTTAGCAGTACAAATGTGTAGTATTGGGGAAAGCGTGCAATACACATTTGTATGCATTTCCAATTATAAAAATGTTTGAATTTAGTTTTGAATTTTGAATTGCATTTAATTACTGCTATTTATATTCATACTTTCATTTCCTGAATATGTTTTTTTCGTTGAAACAAAATATTCTTATTTCCCGAATTTCATTTCTAAAAAAAAATTCCTTTTTTTATTAAGAAAAAAAATTCCTTAACTGCTACCATCAATGAATTAAATTTGTAACCAACAAAACCATTACTCATTTAATGCATTTGAAAAATATCCAATTTTGAATTCAATATCTCATTCCATTTTTTGGGTGGAAATATCTGGACACAATTCAAACTATGTGAATCGTAACATAATAGATGCCGTTCCTAAAAATCTGGACTTTAATTTGGTTGACTATCACGTATTTAATGCCTTAAAGATTTGTTCTCTAATTAATTCAAATACCCATCAGATGCATCCTCAGCCATTGGTTTTGCGATTTCGTGGATATTTTTTTTAATTGCTTAAGGAACCCAGCCGCAATTTTAAGACATTTTGGTCGTTGGATATTAAGTGGTAGGAAATACAAATCGTAGTCATCTGTTTTCTTTTAATTAAAATTGATCTGTTTAATTTCGGATGAATAGATCTTGGCCGTCCGATTCATCAAATAGCTTATGTGGTGCTGACCTTGCTTAGTTGGACCTGCCACGTATTTAATTGGAGATGTGTGTGGCTTTTTTTGATTGGTCCTAGTTGTAAACCTACGTGGACAAACGTCGTGATTTATATTACTAATGATTATGATTATGATTTAACGACCCACGAAAAAATAAACCTAAATAAAATGATAAAAAAATTACGTTTACTTGGACTTTTCATCAGCAATTCAAATTAGGCTTTTTTTCCCACCCCCATAAATAGCAATATCCCGAAAATGCCTCTGTCATTTAAAAAAAACGAACCGGACCTACAGAACAAAAAAAATTCCGAAATTACCAAAAAAAAAAGGTATTTCCGGAAGTTTGGAGGTGAATTTTCCGGATTTAGCGCAGAAAGTTGGTATTTCCGGTTCACGATTTTTGAATCGGAATTATCCCCAGAAAAGGTAATTCTGAAATTTTGTATTTTTAAATTAAATTTTTTCCGGAAATACCTTTTTCAGAGGTAAATTCGGTTCACAATATGTGAACCGGAAATACCTCTAAAAAAGGTATTTCCGGAAAGTTTTTTTTATTTAACATTTATTTATTTTTAAATAGATGGTTATTATGGATTTAACCGGTGCATTTACGACATCTGAGATATTTCCCACTCGAGATGCAATGACATGTTGGGCTAGAGATACCGGAAAACGAACTGAGTCATTGTGGTTATTGTTCGAACAGAGACGACGGAGAATGGGAAAGGGAAAAAGAACAAGGTTGTTTATGGTCACGAGAGAGGCAGGGCACATACTGATCGAGTAGATGTTGGGTGTTCTGCTGGTAGACACAAGAGTTCGAAAAGATGTGGTTGTAGGTTTCAATTGAAAGCTAAACCAATGTTACCTCCTAGTTCTGATTGGAAGGTGAGAGTGGTGTATGGGATTCACAATCATGAGCCTCATAAGACTTTGTTTGGAGCAGCTATATTTGGTAAGTTTACCAAGGAGGAGCGTTCAGTTGTTGGGGAGCATCTGTCTTTGGGAGTGAAAGCATCCAAAAGTCTTGAAGCATTGAAGGTCAGATTTAAGAACAACTTGAGCAACATTTCTCAGTTGTATAGAACCCGCAACAATATCCGGAAGGGAAAGAGAGGTAGTATGACTGAGATGCAGCAGCTTATGACACTGATTCAGGCGAACCATTACTTGTGTTGGACGAGACGACTTAAAGGTACTAATATTGTTGAGGAGATCATGTGGTCACATCCTGATAGTATCAAGTTATTGAGGATGTTTCCGACTGTTTTGATTATGGACTGTACCTTTAAGACAAACAAGTATGCATTGCCTCTGCTGGAGATTGTTGGTGTCACTTCCACTGAGTTGACATTTCTGCATGCGCTTGCATATCCGTCTCATGAGCGTTATGATGACTACACGTGGGTGCTTTGCAGAGCCTCACGAGATTTGATGTTGTGTGATATTGCACTTCCTCAAGTAAGTCAATGCTAACTGACTTTAGTTTTTGCCATTACATTACTGTTTTTTATTTTTTCCATTTCTAATAGAACGTGTGTATTGTGTTTCTCAGGTTATCCTCACTGATTGTGAGGAGGCTTTGATGAGTGCTATCAAGGTTGTGTTTCCGGAGGCAATGAATTTGCTTTGTCGATATCATATCAACAAAAATGTTCATGCTCAAATTAAGAAGCTGGTGAAGGGAGATAGAGTGGAGTCACTGGACATTCTTTCCTTTGAGGGGAGATTGTGTTTCCGGTCAGAGTCAGTTGGTTTGTGTTGGGTTCATCCATAGGAATCATTGGGTTCTTGTCAAGTTGAACCACACTAGCCCTATCCCTCCTGCACATCCTTCTTGGGGTCGATACGCCTCAGATAAGCTAGATAGTGGCAATATCCATACATTTGACGCATGCAGTTATGGTCTTCTTTTGTTCCAGATTATGTTCCAATGACACCATTTGATTATGTAGACATCACAACTTGATTGTTTATATAATTCTACATTATTATTTGTTGTTTTTTTTGTACACGTTAAGAGTCCTAGAATATTTAAATACTCGTATTTTTAACTTCAATAACGTAGTATTATAACGAGGTAATTCCGGTAGGGGGTTAAAGGTTTTCCGGAATTACCAAAAACCGAGGTAATTCCGGTTCACATTTTGGTAATTCCGAAAACTTTAACCCCCTACCGGAATTACCCATTCGCTAAGGTAATTCCGAAATTTGATATATTGCTGGGGGCATTTTTGTCCGAAACATAATTTATGGGGGTGGGATTGATAATGAGAGAGTGGGAAAAAAAGCCTTCAAATTATTCAAACTAGAATGATTTTTATAACCCCAATTGATAAGAATGCCATGACTAGCACATTATCGGTATATATTAATACACAATCGCATCTTATAGCATTTTGGTGGGAAAATTGTTTTCCACCATTTACCAATATACCCCTCATTTTGTACTCCACTGTTTACCAATATATCCCCACTCTATATTTTTGGACCGACATACCCCCACTCTATATTTTGTACCCCACCATTTACCAATATACCCCTCATTTTGTACCCCACTGTTTACCAATATACCCCCACTATATATTTTTGTACCGACATACCCCTGACAAATTTTTTATTTGTCCAACACTCTTTTTTATTTATTATTATCTCTCTTAATTAATACACAATCGTTGACTTCTCCACTTTTTGTGGGAAAATTTTATTCCCACCATTTACCAATATACCCCTCATTTTGTACCCAACTGTTTACCAATATACCCTCACTCTATATTTTTGGACCGACATAACCCCACTCTATATTTTGTACCCCACCATTTACCAATATACCCCTAATTTTGTACCTCACTGTTTACCAATATACCCCCACTCTATATTTTTGGATCGACATACCCTTGACAAATTTTTTATTTGTCCAACACTCTTTTTTTTATCCACTTTTGGTGGGGAAAATTTTATTCCCACCATTTACCAATATACCCCTCATTTTGTACCCTACTCTAATATACTTCTACTCTATATTTTTGGACCGACATACCCCTGACAATTTTTTTTTGTCCAACACTCTTTTTTTTTATCCACTTTTGGTGGGAAAATTTTATTCCAACCATTTACCAATATACCACTCATTTGTACCCCACTGTTTACCAATATACCCTCACTCTATATTTTTGGACCGACATACGCCCACTCTATATTTTGAACCCCACTATTTACCAGTATACCCCTCATTTTGTACCTCACTATTTACCAATATACACCCACTCTATATTTTTGGACCGACATACCCCTGACAATTTTTTTTGTCCAACACTTTTTTTTTATTATTATCAAAATGTACCCCTCATTTTGTACCCCACTGTTTACCAATATACCCACACTCTATATTTTTGGACCGACATTAATTGTTGCCTCATCCCACCAAGGGCTATTGTTGTCTCTTCGTCTTATATATATGTGTGTTGCGTACTTTTATACCCCCCTTATAAAATGTTAATGTTTTTTCGAAACTACATCTGTAGGCCTGTTAATCACCTCTCTGTGCATCGCACGGGTAATCGTCCTAGTATAAATAATAATAAAAAAGTGGCTACAACTTGATACGATTCAACGTACAACTCAACATGAAACTTTTAAAAAATATGTATGCTCAAAAGGAGTAGGTAGGTATACCAAAGAACCACAACGTCTTACTCAAATTTTTTTTGCCTATAAAAAGAGCACACTAAAGATGGACATCAGCAAGCAAACACAAACACTAGGGAAACAAAAACACATTTACATCAGTAAGCCTTTTGTTTAGTGATATCACTAAATATATATTAGCCATTAGATGATAAATATATTACTTAAATTGTATCCAATGGTTATTATTATAGGAGGGTAATTTAGTACTATCAAATATTCTTTATAATAATTAATTAATTAAATATAAATAACTAATAAAGCCATGATCTCCTATGTTTAAGGCCATTAATTCCGACGGTTACACATTCTAAGTTAATGTCTAATTAATCAGAACCCACATAAAAGCTAATATTAAATTATTCTTTTTTTATTAATTGGTAAATTACATTTATATCCCTTTAGTGATTATCACTAAATATGTTATTTAGTGATGTAAACCAGACTCGCAAATGTATCCATAAAGTTTAAAAATTTATACAGTTTTCTTTTAAAGGCAAACGAATTATACAGGGTCATCCCAAACAATTGAGGGATCATGTGCAAATCTTAAAATTAGACCGTTACTTTTATCAAATTAGACCCCTCAGCGACCGAGTTTTACATAATTTATTGTGGGGTTCTAAATCATCAATGAATATATTTTTTAAAAATGTAAATATAAATAATTTTGGTTTTAAATTGTTGGACTATGTTTTTTGGAAATTTTCAAATATTTTTTCAAAAAAACATTTGCTAAAAACCATATTTTGTTGTTGAATACATTCCAAAAACAATAATATAATATATATTTTTTTAGATAGACAAAGTGGTTAGCAATTATTGTGTTAGTTGTTAGAGGGGTGGGGGAGTGAGGTTTGAACCTCGTACGCCTACGTTTTTCCACCAACGATGTCCCTTTCACTCAACCATGTGAGCTACCATTCTGGGACATAATATAATATAATATATTTAATTATTTTGTCAACTCATTGAAAAAAATAACAAAATGCAGTTGTAAAAAAACATGAGATGCATTCCTGAGTAAAAAAAAAAATGCAGCTAACAAAAAAACTGGCAGCAAAACAAAAAAAGAAAAAAGGAAACAACAAGGTCAAAAAATAGGAAAAACGTAGAACCTGTGCCCCTCATACATGCCACTACTACGCGTTGAAGTTCTAGTACGTAATCGGAAACACTATTATGTAAGGTGTTTTGTTTTTTGGGCCCTAAGAAGTTCTTATTGGGCAGGCCCCCAAGCAAAGATGCTTACGCATTTCATACTGCGCCTAGGTGGCCCAAATTATACACACACACACGAGTACAAAGAGGTACTCAGTCCAAATACTGACGAGGAAAAAGAACCGACGCCCAAAAAATACAAAGATCGAAACTACCTCCTAGCTAAATAGTGTCATCTTTAAACTTTTGACATTTGACCACGACTATACATATGTTTACTAATAGTTTAATTAATACTATATGGAATACTATTTTGTGCATCATTTATACTTTTGGCTCTACACACATAAACATTTTTCTTTTAATTAAAACAAGGTCAGCGAACACTAATTTAATGAGAGGAGTAACATTTTCCGGAGTGATTTTTCAACAGTGCGCAATTTATTTATAATAAATTTGCTAAGCATGGTTTGAATATTGACTTTAAGTGAATGCACCCTTTCTAGTTTCTACTTTTTACAAGGAAGAAATTGGGGTAGACAGCAACATCGGAGTAAAGACTGGGGGGCTTAGAATAAAAACAGAAAACGACGTCGCTTTCTAACTTCCGAGTTATTTCCATTCCATCGACGCGTCTTTGAACAATTCAATAGCTTACGCCTACACGCATTTCTCACTTCAAAACTCCTCTTCCTTCACAACCAACATTAATTCCAAAATAAAGGATTCAATTATCTAAACCAACTCAATTAAATTAGTACTTTTTTATCAACAATAATTCTTAAGAAAACAATCACTTACGTCCAGAAAAACTCTATCTCATAGCTATGAGTTGAGTTTCTAAAAACGTTAAGTTCGATTACTAGTGAAAACTAAAGCTAAAAATTTACGTAGAGTCTAAAAGCAGAAAAGGTAAGTTGTTTGATTGATTTTATGTAGCGTATTCACAAAATAGGGGGGTTTACTGATAAAAATAAATAAAAATGGGGAGGAGGGTGTAAGTGTCAAATAGTTCACACAACAGAAAGAAAGAGAATTTGTTTGCGTTAATTTCAATTTTTGAATACTTAATGCACTATTTTGTTTCTTTTTTTAGAAAAAGGGGGTTAACCAAGCAAAAAAATCTTCATTATCCTCAAGCAGAAGCGAGCGGATAAACTGGGGACACAGTCGTAAAACACAAAATTACAATCCAAATTAAAACTATTTCTAGTTAAACAGTCAAGAGTTTTATTGTAGTCTCGACTCTCGAGGAATCTTTGACTAACTAATATTATAATTTTGTTTCTCATATTCTAGAAACCGCAGCGATCAAATTGAAAAACTGCAAATTGAAAAATGTACTAGTAGGTAAGCCCCCAATTAAGACTATATAATAATAATAATAATAATAATAATAATAATAATAATAATAATAATAATAATAATAATAATAAATGTATTAAAATAATAGTGTAACGTCATGGAGATAGCTTACAATGTTACTACAAAAAGATAAGCTACTAATCGAGCAAACACAACACAAACATTTAACGAGAGAAAGAAAGAATATAGAAGCAAAAGATATAATTATGGGGGACAGTTATGCCACTAAGGATGAACATGAACAAACAGAAGACAGTGCATGTTTATCAGCAATGGTACTAACCACAAGTTTGGTATATCCAGCTGTGTTGAATGCTGCTATTGATCTCAACTTGTTTGAGATCATATCAAAGGCAACACCACCTGGTGCTTTCATGTCACCTTCTCAAATTGCTTCTAACTTGCCACTTTCTTCCCAACACTCTGACTTGCCTAATACAATTGATCGCATGCTTCGTTTGCTTACCAGTTATTCTCTTCTTACTACTTCCACTCGAACCACCCTTAATGGTGATACTGAGAGAACTTATGGCCTCACACAAATTGGAAAATACTTAGTCCCTAATGAAACTGGCTACTTGGCTTCCATCACTACTTTCCTTTGTTACCCCGCACTCTTACCCGTTTGGTAAGTCATCATATTTTCTTGTATATATATATATATATATATATATTGACTAAATATTTGAAAAGTGCTAATTATGTTTTAATTACTACTTTTCAGGATGAACTTCAAGGATGTGGTGGTTGATCCAAACATTGACTTGTTCAAGAAGTTTCATGGAGTGACAAAGTATGAGTACATGCAAAAAGATCAAAAAATGAACCAAGTATTTAACAAGTCAATGGCAGATGCGTGTGCAACTGAGATGAAAAGAATAATTGAAATATATACTACTGGCTTTGAGGGTATATCAACATTGGTTGATGTTGGAGGTGGAAGTGGGAGAAATCTCGAATTGATAATATCCAAATACCCATCTATAAAAGGAATTAATTTTGACCTACCCCAAGTGATTGAAAAAGCAGCACCAATTGCAGGGATTGAGCATGTTGGAGGAGATATGTTTGAAAGTGTTCCAAAGGGTGACGCCATAATTCTAAAGGGTGTGTGCCATAATTGGTCTGATGAAAAATGCTTAGAATTTTTAAAGAAATGTCACGAGGCATTGTCACCAAATGGGAAGGTGATAGTAGTGGAGCTCATATTGCCAGAAGATCCAAAACCAACTGAAGAATCTAAAATTGTTTCAACTTTTGATAATCTCATGTTTATCACAGCTGGTGGAAGGGAAAGAACTGAGAAACAGTACGTAAATCTCAGCAAACTCTCTGGATTTTCCAAATTTCAAGTTGCTTGTCGCGCTTTCTCCAGTTTTGGAGTGATGGAATTTTACAAATAAAGTTTAAGACAGTAGCATAAAATATTAAGAGTGATGTGATAATAAAGACCTCTATATGAGATCAATTAATCTTATAATTTGCTTGTTGAACTTTCTGCTTTGTTGTGGTGTAAGTGTAACATATATGCAAATTAAAATTTGGTATCTTATTACTTTCCTTTTTGCAAAAATATTATTTATTATTATTATTATTTTTATATTTAAGGCTGAACGGAGTATAATGTACGAGCTCAAAAGAGAAACCAAAGTTTAATTTGTTATGGACTAAAAATTACATCACAATATATACTTTATGATGTATTAATTAACATATATATTTTTTGACGCAATTAATTAACATATATTGAACAACAAATAAATGGAATCCAGAAATCAAATGTTGGTCAATGTTTGTGTTTTATTAGATACTTTGGTCAATGGTATGTAAGACATAGCACAGCTAGCAAAGTCAATGTTATTAAACTGAACATTTTTTGTAATTACTTGAGATTTTTGCTTTGCCTGTGGGACTTTAAGGATGGTGTTTGTTACTATGTCGGCAAACAAAAAAAGATACCCAGACAGTGGGTTATTTGTTATACCAGACATTAATAGCTAATTGAACTGGTTAATGAGTTATTTTGTTCATCCAATATTGCTCAATAACATTTATTTGTGAGTGTGACCAAAATTCTACTAGAAGGGAGAACCACACGAAATGCAAAGTCGAAATAGACCAATAAATTTCCTAACATAAATTATTCATCGACAATATCAATAAATACTACACACAAATAGCATGATAAAAAAAAAGTTGCGTATACTTCTTTTTCTGCACCAATGAAACAAATAGTCCCACCAATATTCATTCATTTTTCCTCGCATATTTCTCAACCTTCCCATTGGAAAGTTGTGAAGCTTTGAAATTGTAGTGGGAACATGTGCCCCTATAGTCATTAATATAGCTTTGTCAATTAAAGCTGTTTTGGCACATATTTTATATCACTATCTTAAGATAATGATATGTCAAAATAAAAAGCCAATTACTTCATATCTTAGTCTTTACTCTCTAAAACAATCGATAAATATAAAAAAAAAAAAATTAATCATTTTTAAATAAAATAAGAAAATAACTAAAACAAACCAATAGTCCATCCACTAACAGATAGCGGATGAAACTAATGGGTGAAGAATACGCGCATTTGACACTTGTTGGTGTGGTAGTCACCGCCTTAACGTTGTAGAGATGGTCAACACTCCACATTAATTAATCATCATCCAAATACCGACATCAATCAGTTATATCTTACCCTTTTCAAAAAAAAAATGCATTGGAAATTCAACGATGATCTATGAAGAAGAATAGGGTCAAAGGTGCGTGCAACTCAAGACATATCATCAACCAAACAGACTTATTCATATAAATAGGGAGAACATGGAATTTGAGGTAGGGTCATTGGAAATAGGTGCAACTCATCCATGCTACTGATAAAATGTAGTAATATTTAAGTAATAGAATGAATGTGATAAGAATCATGAGTCAGATTTCTAACATGACCTATCAAAATTTTCTACATACAAACAATCCCAATTTAGAAATATGACCAGCTAGCTGAGCTGGAGCTGTAACTGTAGTCGTGGAAGTGACTGTCAGGGGGGTTCATTTGATACTTTGCTTGTCTCCCAAGGCATTAAAGAATTCTGTCACAAAATGGATGGATACAAGAGATATATATGATATAAAAACATAACCACAAAACTATGTTCAATGGATTCCACAGCTTCAGTGTAGATTGTACTTTGAGTAACACCTTTGTTGAATCATCGTCACTGAAGATTCACACCAACTGAACTCTGCAGCATCGTCACAACTTCAACAGATATGGAAGAGAATGGCCATATACATTATATCAAGCCTATTATAGTGATAAAAATGTTACTAAAAACTCGATTTATTCTGTCGCTTTTTGACGAGTATTCCTCTTCTCATCCATCCTATGCCGGAACAACTTTGCCATGTGTCTCCTTTCACAGTCCTGGGAATCAAAAACACAAGAAAACTATGAAACTTACATAACAAGTATACCTTCATCCCTACCACTATACTTTACAATCTACATTATCAACTATTATAGAGGAAAGCAACTATCAGTATGAAGCTGTGTATGAGTTTCGTCACCTTGAACATATTCAGATGAAAAGGTTTTTCAGGATTCATCCTTTTCAGCTTCTGATAAGTATACGCAAAACTCAGCTGATCACGAGGAGTGAACCGGTCGACTTCATTGAACCAAAGACAGTTGAACAAATTTGACATCGGGGTGTGTGCTCTAATAATAAAAGAACCTTCTGGTACATCTGTCAACATAACATATACATGTATCAGTAGTCAGTGGTAGTACATTATTTTTAGTGTGTGTAAACTGAATATCTGCTACGGGCAACTACAGAGACTACACGGCGGTAGTACATTTAATCAACAATTTCGGATAATTGACGGGAAAATAAATCTTTTAAAGAACATACTGCTTGGGAGAAGCTTGTTTGGATCGGATGCATTAAATCTTTGTAGTCCATCAGCCTGGTAAAATGCAAATTGTTGATCTATAACCGTATGATTATACTTATTCAATCTCTTGTTTTGTGCCACCTCTTCCCACACACAATGGCGATCGTAGTGATTGGATATTGCAAATTCATAACCCTTCCGCCACAAGAAATACTCCAAGATGAGTAAAGGATCAAGCTGCAGCCTTAGTTTGCTATCCAACCAAATTGAATACCTGGTACAAATTTTAAAGCCACTTAGCAGTTAGTTACCATGACTAAAACATCAACCAAATTAATGCTGTCAAAATCAAAAGAACAATACTCATCAGATTCAGTCTCACCTTGCAGAGGGAAAAAGTCGATGGGGCAATAACTTGGGTATTTTTCCCACTCGCCGCATATCATCATAAGGTAGATTCTTCACTATTACTAATTTCCAAAAGCCAATGAAACCCATTCTATCAGGTGCATGACCTTCAGAAGTAAGTGTTTGTACTGTAACTTCATCGGTAAACATAACAAAGCAGACATTCTTCCTTGACAAACGAGTAATCTGAAATCACAATGATTAAGATTAGTGTACCAAAACATGCTTTATAGCGATTGCATCAATGTTTGATAGTTGACCAATAACTGAAATGAAAGGTTAAACCATTACCGTTTTTGTGGCCGGGACCCTCAAGCGATCAGAATTTCCAAATATGCAAGAAATCACAGCAATGTGGCATCTGCTAATGTAACTTTCATCATCTTCTGAGAAGTCAAATCCCGTGCTTGGAGAACCTTCAGGACCTTTAACAAAACCACATTTTATGTTCTGATCACGTGCCAAAAATGAATTTTCTCTCTCTTCTAAGCTCTGATGGCCTGCAAATCTTGGCACCCAGTGATCTACTCCCAGGGGCTTTTCTTCTGTCTCTGTGTATTGCAAGTTAAATCTAGCAAATTTTCGGCTTTCTAGTGGCTCTACAAGTTGTGAAGTTGAGTTTAACAACTTCATCTCACAGGATCCTGTAAAATAGGTGACATGCAATCAGGTTAAAGTCCTTTCTTACTTTTCTTTTCAATTAATATATTTTCTGGATAAACTTGGTATTAGAGAAAATATTATCATGAGCAAAACCAATTCTAGACGTGTTTGGTAAATTTAAAAGTGGCTGTAAAACAGTTCAAAATAAAACCAATTAGATATATCTGCTTAAATTTGGAACTATTTGTGATTGTGAACTATGTTGGTTTGTCTAAAAACTGGTTTAAAACTAATTTGCCAGATTTTTAAACAGCGAGAAGTCATGGTGGCACAAGGAAGGGAAAAGTAAAAACTAATCATATATAAACCATGCCAATTGCCAATACAGATTTCTATGGAATCAGTTAAAACCAGGAATATATTTAAATAACAAAAACATCACAGTTTTAAAATATCATCAAATACGCAGTGAGTGAGTTTGTAAGACTCTGGTTACCCCTTGTACGGGGGAGTTCAATTCCTGATAGCAACCCAGAAAAAACATGCCGTTCTTCCCCCAAAAAAACGCTGCAGCAGATCTAAATATAAGTGAAACTCATATTTTCCAACTGAGTTCTGACCTAATTGACAGACCCTAAAGAAAGAAGTTTGATACATTTCTTAAAAAGGCATTAAAATAGAACGTTCATTTATTCTGTCCTTCAACTTCAAAAATAAATGATGAAACTTGCAGCCTAGCCAAAGATTATCAGCCAAAAGTGTTAAGAGTCCTACATCGAATGTGATATGGCCTGAAAAGAGTTTAAGTGGGAGGAATCACTCACTCTACAAACCGGTTTTGTAGGGTTGAGTTACCTATTGGTTAACTTAAAAAAGAACCATGAGAACACCAAAATGAAAATAAACAAGAATGAGAAACAAAAGACGCATCATGTCAACAATACCTCAACCTATATTCCTATTTGAATAATGAACGTAGCCAATATATTCCTAATATTAGTCTGAAGAGGCAAAGGTTCTATGTTTTATTCTGGAATTGAACCAAAAAAACAGAGAACAGAACAGAACCAAGCTATATTATTTCATATTCCCTAAGTATCAATTAGACAAATATAGCAAAAGTCACTAAAAATTCTATTATTCGTAATACCGAATAACATGCAAACAACTCTCCAAAGGGTGCTAATATAACAAAAGATGTTTTGGAAGAAGAATAAGCTCACCTGAGAATTTGCGACGCTTGGGTTTCCTCTTTGTTTCAGGATGTGATTTTCTGTTTGATTGTACATTTATAGGATTTGCATGTTTAGAATTTGTTTTTCCATCATGAGAACTTTTTTTGTTTAATGAAGATGCCCCATCAATATCCTCAGAAGTAATATCTTCATTGATTCCCACATTGATAGAATCATGAGACTCACTCTGAACTTCATTTTCCGACCTTAGTGTATTAGAACTAGAATGTTTCCCTTGCACATTTCCGCTATCGGCAGAGTCGTCCATTTGAGCATCAAAAAAATCATCATACTCATCATCAATGTCATCAGCTGTCTTTTCCAGATCAGCATCATGGGACAATTTTCCATCATCCTCAGTGGAGTGTCCTAGATTCTTCAATGAAGCCTCATATTCTGCTTCATATCTTTTCAATTCATGACGTCCCGCTTCATTATATAAGCCAACGCCTTTTCGCTTCAAACCTGTGGAAGAACCATCCTGAGAAGACTTCAAATCATGATCTGTCTTTACAGGAGCATCATTATCAGTATTCTCATCTCCATGGTCCCTATTCGTCTGCTCCATCACACCTTCATCATAATCACCATCCCTTCTCCTATCATCCTTATCCCAATATCTCGAATCCCGGCCATGCCCCCCAGATTCATGCCCAAAGTCAAGAACCTTCTTTGTATGTATTCGTGGTACATTTGTAAGAAAATCGGAATCACTCTTTAAATCATCAGTATCATCACCATTGTTACTTATTTCTGCAACCACATATAAGAAATCTTAAAACCACAGAAACAAAATCATTTTGAAACAAAAGTAGTACTACCTCAGCCAAAAGTGATAACCAATTTCCCTTCAAGAAGAAAAACATTAAAATGGAAAAATGATAATAAAGCAATTTAGCAAACACTTGGTTTGACACATTATTCTTTTCATTAACATGATGAATGAAACCATTGAACAGTGAACACACTCTATTAGCTTATCATGATTCATAACCCAACCCAATTAAACCTATTGAAAAACCCCAAACCAAGAAATCAACCAAATAAAATCACAGATTCAAACAGCATCTCACGCTTAACAACTTTTAAAAGCAACCAAACAATGAACTTCACTGAAATTCATACAAAACTCATAATGCAGATTCATAAGGGTGTTCAAGAAGCTCAAAAAAGAAAAGGCATTGTAATAATCAAAACAATAAGAGAACACTGATTTGGAAGCAGAACTTACCATCTCTAGAAATGTAAGAAAACGCCAGGAAAGTGACGACGAGTACGATGAAGAGGAAAACTAAGATTGCCGCAACCGAGAAACGCGCACCTCTGTCGGATCGCGCCGATCGCCGGAGTCTTGTCTGCTTATGACCAACGCCGCCACGAATCCCGACGGCTACGTGATCGGTGGAACCGTTAGTAAACCTCTCCGCTCCCGATTGCCTCTGCTGAGCCATACCATAACACACAGAGTGTTTCTCTCTCTAGCGTTTCTCTCTCTTAAAAGTACTTCTTACCCACGAGCTTGTTTTGCACAAAGATTCAAACTTGAAAGCTGTGGTTTGATGGGTTGGTGTAGATTTTGGGTGGGGGTGGTGAGATGAGTGTGAAGCAAGCGACACAAGACAATGTTCGTAGAAAAAATGGGAAAAATTTAATTAATCCAAAAAAGTAAATAAATGGATAGATATATAGAGCAAGCAAAGCATGAGTAAGTAGTTAGTATGAGAGAGAGAGAGAGAGAGAGAGAGAGAGAGAGAGAGAGAGAGAGAGAGAGAGAGAGAGAAGTGTTACCGGCAACGGTGTGCCGCCGGGGATATAGGCGGTGGATGAAGTCACGGGAATCAGAGATCCACTAAAAGGGAATGAATCTAATGTTTTTGGGTTTTAGAGGTTGGTGTGAATTTTCTACTTTGTTCACTGTTTTTAGCTTTGATAAGTAAGAGAGAATGATACGATAATTTGATTAATCAGATAGATAATTATTGGTTTGTTTATGTTTTGATCCAGTTATAGAAGATCTCACATGATAAGGTTTTATTTTAAACAGATCAGTTTATAGTTTTTGGAAAGAGATTTTTTTGCTCAACTAAATCTTACTACATGAATGAGATTTTTAGAAAGGCGACATATCTCACAATAAATGAAACGACCTCAAGTCGTGGAGAGCAACAACACTTTTCATTGACGCACACATAGTACCAAGCTACCAGCAATAGTTAATTTATTAATTTAATTCTTGTAAAAATAATTTAATTACTTATTTATCTAATCTAACCTAATCTTCTATTAATATTTATGCACTCCCCCGATGGGACATAGTCATGGTTCAGTTAGGTAGAGGAGCAGGAAGTAGACTCTAGTTTGGAGACAAATTTGCACACTTGACTTACAACTTGCATCAAATTTGGTCTAGTGCAAGCTATACAACCAACAACACTAGTATAAAGAACTTTTGACATAAGCTCAACTTCTGCATCTGTCTTTGGACATTGATCCAACGAAAGTTTAAAGTGATTTTCCAATCTTTGAATTGCTCATATCAAATCTGTTTAGCACATTTTCAACATAGTTTTTCTAATAGAGCCATAATTTTCTAGCACTCTTAATCTTGTGAATTCTCATCTCAAGAATCTTCTTAGCAACACCCAAGTCCTTCATATCAAACTCTTTTCCTAATATGATTTTCAGTTCATTTAATTCATGTAAATGTAGCAGCATTCAACATGTCATCCACATACAGTAACACGAAAATAAAATAAAAAACAATCATCAAGGCTCCTAACATAAACACAACAATCATACTCATACCTTTTGTAGCCAATGTGAAGCATGTACGAATTAAAGCGCTTGTACCACTGTCTTGAAGACTACTTTAGACCATACAAAGACCTCTTCAATTCACAAACTAAACTGCCTCGTCCAGTATCACTGAAACCCTCTAACTGTTCCATGTAAATTTGCTCGTCTAGATTACTGTGGAGGGATATTGTCTTCACATCGATTTGCTTTAAATGCATATATTGACTGGCTACCAAGGCTAACACCGCCATGATAGAAGTATGGCTGATGGTCAAAGAGAAAATCTCATCATAGTCAATTCCTTTTTGTTGTGAGTACCCATTTGCTACAAGACAAGCCTTGAACTAGTCCTCTTATTTTTTTGTTATTGCTGGTTTTCTCTTGTAGACCCACTTACAACCGATAACCCTTTTTCTCTTAGGAAGCTAAACAAACTCCCATGAGTAATTTTTCTTCAAGGACTCTACCTCTACCACCATAGCACACATCCTCTTATCTTTTTCCAGGCTAGCTATATCCTATTGAAAGGTGTGGACGAATCTCCAGAACTAGTAAGGAGTGCATAACCTATCAAGTCTTCATACCCATATCTATTTGGTGGATTGATCTGATGGTGCTCTTTGTCACGTACAAGAGAATAATCATAAACTCCACCTGAATCTTCAGGTTCATGGTCAATTTCATTATCAAAGCCTAATTCGGCTTGTGGTCCAGGTATTGACCGCACATTGCTCACTAGTGACCGCTCAATATGCACTTGAATCATGAGTTTCCCCTTCAGATGCTGACACATTTGTTACAACTGACTGCTTCAATATGGGCTGCTCATCAAAGACAACATATTTGCTAATTCCATCTTCTTTAAAACTTGATCCCATAACTTGAACACCTTTTGAGTAATCGGTGAAGACACACTCATTTAACTTTGGATCAATCTACATTGGATACATGAACATAAGCTGGAGACCCAAAAATCCTTAAGTTAGGATTACGAGTGTTAAAATGACAAAAAAATGATACGCTATATGCTGCAAGTAGCGTTTGTTTGAAAAATACTACTTGAAATAGTAGCTTGAAAAAACAATACTCGAAAAAGGACAAGTGGACCCCAAAAAAGTGCATGTTGTCTCTAGTCTTGGGCATGCAACAGTGTTAAATCTCTTGAGGGAGAGCTCTGCCATCCATTGTGGTCCTACCTAGCTCCAAGGATTCGTCTCTAGAGTCGCGTAGAGGATACCTAATTTATATAAAAAAAAAAGTGTCATCGAAGGATGTTTTCTGGTTAGGGTGCTTCTAGGTTGAGGGAGCAAATTAAATCCCTCACTAGTGAACCACTAAAATTTGTTGTATGATATTGTGTAAAATGATATGAGTGGTTAAAATCAAATCAACCGATATTAAATCTCAATCGTTGATGAATTTTTACACTACATATCCTACGATCATATTTAATGGTTCATTGGTGAGGGATTTGATTTGCTCCCTTACCCATAAAACACCCGATTATTATTATTATTATTATTATTATTATTATTATTATTATTATTATTATTATTATTATTATTATTATTATTATTATTGCGTCAAAAAATTATTATTATTATTATTATTATTATTATTATTATTATTATTATTATTATTAAAGAGTTTAATTAGTATACACATTATGTGTAAAGCTTATTACACTATCCACCAATCACAATACATGATAGCGTAACACGTCGGATAGTTCTTAATTGAAAGAACTTCTTTTAATGACTACACAAACTATCATTGGTAGATAGTGTAAAACATGTATACACAGTTTGTGTATATAAATTAAACTCATTATTAAAACGTTTATTTGCTTCAAAAAAAAATGTTTATCTGCAATTTTTCACTCATTTTCTCAACCACCAACCAAGGCTGAGAAATGAGAACCAAGACCCCAACAAAAAACTCTGAATTTTCATTATGGTGTTGCCGTTGAACAAGCGAAGCATAAAAAGGAACGTAGATGGAGAGTCTCAAGTTCGCATCTTTGACACTTTCATCATCTCCCTCTCTACGCTCTGGTTAGCTTCTAAATCATTCCTTCCCTCCATCTCCTCTCCTATTCATTCATCTATATATCTCACTTCATTTCTTCCCGAAAACTCGGTGTTTCTTTTTCAACACGGAGAATCCTTCTTCCATTTTCCCCATCAAAATTCTCAACTTAACACGGGGGTGGGGTTTCATGAATTTCGTGATTCTCTTTAAGGGGTTGACTTTTCTTTTGTCTTTACAGTAATTTGCAACTGCTTTTTTTTTTTTTTTTTAACTATTGTTAGATATTTATGTGTTATTGTGCTGGTGCAGGGATGCTGGGGAAACAGTTAAATTCCCCAATACTTACTATTGATTCTGCACCACAATTCTCCTATTGCAAGGTAATTGCATTTTAACATCTGATCCAATTATGTGTTTGTATGCAATGACTGGTAAATTTTTCATGTTTAGGTTTATCTTTATGGTCTTGTCCAGGGAAAGATTGGAAATGGAAGCTAAGTTGTTTTTAAAACACGAGAATGTGTATTAATTAGTAAAGACTGGGAAGTTTTAAGGGATTCTCATATGCTATAATCAGCAGTAAAAAAATGCAAATAGTAATGACGTGGGTGAAGTGTATAGAAGACACCTTGAGTTGCAGAAGCTAATTTCTACTTTATAAGAGAAACTATTGTTTTTTTTAAAAAAAAAAAAAAAATCATAGTTTTTGCATAATAATTATTCTAACTTTTATTTTTTCATGAATACTTGTGGAGAAGTAAGAAATTGATCCATACTATGGTAGGTCTAAGTTGAAACTAGAGAGAGTCAGTTAAACTTAAATGTTAGTGCATGTCAGTCATCAGCAAGATTTCATTGAATAACATGCATGTCTAAGTTTTAAGTAATCATAGTATGTTAGCTTTTTCATTGCTCATAATTCATACAGTTGGTGGCTCAATGATGGGCATTACAGCGTTCCTGGATAGCCGTTTCTTCAAACAATGTTTACTAGATTAGTACCTGTTTATCTTTCTTGGGACCTGATCAATAATCATTCCGTTTCTTTTTACGGCGGCTATAAAATGAAGAGTTAGTGCTTTTGTCCTGAATTATTTTAACAGCTCCTCCTATGAAACATATTCCTTGATAAGCAATCCAAATCAATCATGGAGATTTTTAATTGAAAGTATTACTCTGCTCTGCTGACCTATGTAGTAACTTTCAATAGGCAAGATTTTAAGACCCAAAGTCTTCTATGATTGATTCTACAAGAATGCCATCATGGTTTTGTCCTTTTGTTGGTCAAATTTCAGGCTGAAATAAAAAGAATATGCTTTTTCCATACATATTAGGCTATTAGCTGTCTCAAACTTTGGGAAGAATCCGTTTTTGTTTTGTAGGTTGATTTTCATTTTATACTGAAAAAATACTGTAGTGAATAAAAATGCTAATAAAATTGCCTGACTTGATATTAGTTACACACTCAAAGTCAAAATGCTTAGTGTTCCTTGATACATTCTGTATTCTCCTAAACATAGGTTTCATTTTTAAATCAGAGTTTAGTGTTCATCAAGCAACTGGAAATCTAAGGTTGACGTTCTGCTAGAGAATACTACTGTGTTCAAAGAAAAATAAATATCAGTTTAATATTCTGTGTAGGAGCTTCAGAAAAGTTCACTATTCATGATTTTTTTGGACAAAACTATTCATTATTTTTAAAGTGGTGATTTCACATTCTTCCTTTAGTTGCAACATACTACTCTGGTCCTATTTATAAGAGAAAAATGCAGTTCTAGACTTTTAGGTCCTTGAATAATTGATGTAATCTAGACCAGATACATCAGCTATTCAATGAACTTAAAACTACATTTTTCTCTTATAAATAGGAACAGAGGGAGTAAATAGGTTTGAATTTAATTCGGGGTTTGTTATTCTGTCATAAGAGTTACTCAATGTTGCACAGTACATACAATATAATTCAGTTATTTATTTATGCCTCATGAACCTATCTCAAACCTATGAAATAAGCCGATTTGAAAGTTGGAATACTCGCACGATGTAAAAAATGTTCACCTATCTCACCCGAGCCTGAAAATTGCATGTGATCATGCAGGCTGATCTTGCTGCTACTTCTTCAAGTATTCCATTGTCAAATATCAGACATGCTTGTGGATTTTCACCAAGTATTGCAAAAGCAACATGGACATCAGATCATTCTACCAAGCATTGGATATTGCGTTCCACGACACAAATAGAGAATATAATCACAAGTAATGAAGACTCCGGTATGTGGGAAGCATGTAAACAGTCTCTTTCTGCATTTAACTTTAGTGATGAAGAAAAGGACAAGATACTTGGAAAAGCATTTGGTCTTATTCATTCTCCTTATTGGGGAGAAAAACGTAAGGAGGAAGTTCCCAAATTCGAAACAGTAAATGGAACATTAGACTACCTGAGGAGCTTAAATCTCTCTGATGATGATCTGTCGAAGTTGCTCAAAAAGTTTCCAGAAGTTCTTGGATGTAACTTAGAGGAGGAGCTGAAAGCTAATATAAAGATCCTGGAGGAGCAGTGGGGTATTAAAGGAAAATCTCTTAGGAACCTTCTCCTTCGAAATCCGAAAGTTTTGGGCTATAATGTTGATTGTAAGGGAGACTGTATGGCTCAATGCACTAGATGCTGGGTTCGTTTCTAGGTGATTGGATGAAATCTATCTTTTTGTAAATGCACCTTCAAATACGAAATTCCATTTGAAGAGAAAGGTTCTCATTTTTCGGATGCCAAGGGGCGAGAAATAATTCATTCTCAAGTTAAAGAGCCCGATAGGTAGGGCTGGAAATGAGTCGAACTTGGTTCAGCTCGGCTCGACTCGATAAGAATCGGCTCAGCTCGTAGCTCGACTCGAGTTCAACATGACCATTTTTTCTTAGCTCAGCTCGACTCGACTCGACTCAAGCTCGCGAGCAGCTCGTGAGCTCGGCTCGCAGGAAAAAATGTTAAAAAAAATCTATTTTTTTGTAAAAAAAATCAGAAAATTCTAGATTTTTGACATTTTAAAATAACAATTTACTAATAGTTTTGAATGAAATAATTACTTATATGAAAATATAAATATAAATATAATATTTTTCTTTATCTATCGTATGATTTTAATAAAAAAAATAAACAAGTATAATAATAAAATAATTTTAGAATTGCATAATGATATAATAATATAATAGTTAGTGCTAAAAAAACTGCACCAACAAACAAAGAGTTATATTTGCTCCTAAATGGAAACAATTACACATATAATTTGAATCTCCCTCTCCCTCATACAGTCACTTGTGTAACACTCTCCTCTTATATTTTTTTATATTCTTTATATCAAAATAATTCAATGGACAAGATTTATTGTTAAGTGGATCCAATGGTTGTGAAAGTCCCGACTGCAGTGGATCAGGATCCATAGGTAGATGGTCTTATTTATTAGTTTTAGTTGTTATGATTTTTGTTCTAGTTTTGTTTTGTTTTCTCGGTGTTTACTTTTTTAGCTATAGAATATCTTCCTTTAATGTAACATTTTATTTTGTACTTACAAGAAAGAAATTACTTTCTATTAATATGGTGGTTTTCAGTAATAATACAAATGCTACCTTTTAAAAATGATTCTACTAGTACTGAATACTGATAGACAATTTGTTGTTTACCTGATATGATAATGGTTGTTCGAGTTTCAATCTAATGTATTTGTTTACTCTTAAGTTGTTAATGATGTTTAGATAGTAGTAAATACCTCATTACAGAATACATAGATTATGTCACTTATTTGTTTGGCGCAAGAAACCATCAATTTTTGCAACGGATTGTGTATATGACGGGTAAAGAGTAATTTTGGTTCCTGAAAGTGTAATTCGCTGTCAATTTGGTCTCTGAATCGAGTGAAAATGCAAAATGGTCCCTGAAAGTGTAATCCGTCTGTCACGTTAGTCCCTTCCGTTAGTGCGCATTGTTAACTCCGTTAATCCATCCGTTACTGTCAGTTTAGTCCCTGAAAGATGTCACTTACTGTCAGTTTGATCCCTGAAACATATACGTGAATTCATTTTATTCTCTCGAATCTTAAGTTACTTCAGCAAAATTTTAAACCAAAATTTACTAGCCGGACTCAATTTGTGTCTTGGCTTTGCTAGGCTAGTTAACACCTTGCAGTTGTATCATATTCTCTTTTACTTTGATTTGTGTTCCTAACTATTCCCTTGAGTAGGGTTTAACAAGAACACAAGAATAATCGAGAATAAGACTATAGAGAATGGAGAGTCAAATTGTGTTCGTCCTTTTTATTGGCCTCTAAGGACTGTTTATATAGTACAATTAGAGTTTAATGCTAATCAATACAATAAATGACTGTTGAGAGATTTGTGGAGGAATCATAGGGATTTCCATAAATACATGTCTTGAGTCACGGATAGGTCGGCCGATAGTTAGGCCGACTGATAGTTAGGCCGACCGATGCTTAGGCCGACCGATAGTTAGGCCGATCGATGGTTAGGCCGACCGATGGTTAGGCCGACCGATGCTTAGGCCGACCATATAGGCCGAACCGACGACCGAATGGTTGTAAGAGCCGACCGTCTGGGGAATGTGGCCGACCGCATGATAGCTCCTATTGTGTTCTTCTTCCATTGAGTGCATTATGTCCGGCCGAGCCTTCTAGATACCAATCAATCCGGTTGGGAACACAGTCCTTCGAGCGGCGAGCACGAAGTGTGAAGTCGTTCTAATATTAAGATAGGCTCGGTCGCACTTAAGTCCTTCAGCCATCAAGTCCTTCAGCTATTTAGTCCTTCGAGTGTCAAGTCCTTCAGTTCCTTGAGTGGTAGTCCTTCTTGGGTTGCTTCATAGGTGCTCATTTTTGTAACATCTTCCTTTATACTTTTCTCCGTTAATTTTGACATGACTGTGTATCACTCTTAGAGCAATGAGCACGTTGTCTTCATTGCAGCGAGCGTGTTAGCTTCGCTTTTTATCTAAGAGGACTTCTCATGGGTGGCAAGCGCGTTGGCTTTGCTTTTTCCCATGAGGTTCGCTTGAGGGTACTGCGAGACATTGCTCGGTTTTTACCAATCGGAACTTTGTTTTCGGCACATTCTATGTCAAAGCTATTGGAGAAAAGTAGCGAGGAATCTATCCGTTTCGGAGACACCTTTTGTTCGGTTGGTTGATGACTTAGTTTATGGTCTGTCAGTATTCTTTGTTTTTGTTCGGCTAGTCCCTGTTTGAATGGTATCTGAGACTTACTCAAAGTAAAGAATTAGTAACTTCAATATGATTACAATTTAATCACCGTAACTGTCGCACCACAAACAATTAACTTTCTTTAAAAAGCAAATTAAAGCATCATATGCCAATAATTGCAATATGCAGCAACTGACCGACCCAAAATATGGTTTCTAAGATATGCAAATAATTCAAAAAGCGGTTCCAATGATTTTTTCTTCTTCGAAATCAATGAGTTAAATAATAATACCAGTACTAGTATGACTTGAAAATGATAATAGCAATTAGCAAAGATTCCACGTTGTTCGCATTTTTGTTTTTATGGCCGAGAGGTAGCATTGTTTGGGAGTCAAATCTCTTTTATCCTTTGATCAAGGAAATATATTTATAAAAACCAAATATGTATAACTAATTCAGAATGCAAAGTTTAAATGGCCAATTCTTCAAAATAAGTTATAAGCACATAGCATAATTTTAGAACCAAATTTGAGGAACCAATAATGACCATTATTTGGTGGGAATTTGAAAGCGTGTGTTCAGCAATTCCAATTCTTATGCAAATTGAATCATGTTAGTTATTTCTTCTTCAAAAATCAAAAAGAATATGGAGAGATGCTTTTTAACCTGATCACTCCCTGAAATAGGAGGAAGATTGGCTAACAGAAGAACGGATCAGGTTGCATCGTTGTCCTCTTCTCTATCTCCTTGAAGGCCAGGGACGTCTCTAGGCATCAACGTTGATGTGAAATGGCGATATTGCTGAGGAGATGATGACCAGTTGATTATAGATCCGATCAATCTAGTTATGATCATAAATCTGATGGTTGTATCAATAGTTTGCTTGTAGTTACGCGTTTAACGTAGAAAATGAGTGAGGCCGAGGGATAGTTTTACCAGGGCCCCACGGTAGGCGCCAATGTTCCTAACTATTCCCTTGAGTAGGGTTTAGCAAGAACACAAGAATAATCGAGAATAAGACTATAGAGAATGGAGAGTCAAATTGTGTTCGTCCTTTTTATTGGCCTCTAAGGACTGTTTATATAGTACAATTAGAGTTTAATGTTAATCAATACAATAAATGACTGTTGCGAGATCTGTGGAGGAATCATAGGGATTTCCATAAATACATGTCTTGAGTCACGGATAGGCCGGCCGATGGTTAGGCCGACCGATAGTTAGGCCGACCGATGCTTAGGCCGACCGATAGTTAGGCCGATCGATGGTTAGGCCGACCGATGGTTAGGCCGACCGATGCTTAGGCCGACCATATAGGCCGAACCGACGACCGAATGGTTGTAAGAGCCGACCGTCTGGGGAATGTGGTCGACCGCATGATAGCTCCTATTGTGTTCTTCTTCTATTGAGTGCATTATGTCCGGCCGAGCCTTCTAGATACCAATCAGTCCGGTTGGGAACAATTTGTTACCATCATTAATCATTAGGAGTGTTTATTGATTTAATCCGAATCAAATCACTTCATATTTTGAATATTCTAAAATCAATTTATAAAATCAAAGTCCATCCCTAATTTGTCAAAATTAAATATGATGTGGAGTTCTATTAACTTATGTGGCAAACCACATTGGAATGCACATAGTTTTTATATTTTAAAAATATTATTTTAATCTATGAAATAAATAAAATAAAATTCATTGTAAACAAAGAGGAATTAAAATTAATAATCATAATTTATTAAGTTCTGCTGGTTGCTTTCGAATTAACATCCAAAATTACAATTGCTATCTAATTTCAATATAGATCAATGATTATACAAAGTTATGTTGATTGATTTTCTTAGAGCAAATAAGGTCACCTTTAACCATCGATTTTCCAATTACAATAGATCTGTGTAGTCCATGAGTCTATTGGCGTCTTTAATCAGCCATTTTTAAATTTTGCTGAAGTAACTTAAAATTCGAGGGACTAAAACGAATTCATGTATATGTTTCAGGGACCAAACTGACAGTAAGTGACATCTTTCAGAGACTAAACTGACAGTAACGGATGGATTAACGGAGTTAACAACGCACATTGACAGGAGGGACTAACGTGACAGACGGATTACACTTTCAGGGACCATTTTGCATTTTTGCTTAATTCAGGAACCAAATTGACAGCAAGTTACAATTCCAGGGACCAAAACGACTATTTACTTGGTATATGACACATCACTTTGCTACTCAAACCATAGAAACTTGAACACTAGTGGTATTCAACTTTGGGTTAACACTGCATATGGTGGAAAATGATGCAAGTTTAATTTTTCAAGCAATGGGCCATGCAAAAAGACACACACCACCAGCTCTGTGCTTTTTCTCAATCAATATCAATTCACGGCATCTTACAGGGAAAACACTTTTGATGCCTTCTATAACAAATTTTTCCCAAGTATTAGGGAAAATCCCAAGTCCCACATTGACTAGTGATAAGGTCTCTAGAGGGTTTATAATGAAGAGGCAACCTCACTTTTGGCAAGGTTTGTGGGGTTGAGTTAGCCCAAACACATTCTAAGATGGTATCGTGGCTATCATAGATCTATCTACCACCTACCATTAAAAAAAAAAAACACGCTTACAAGCCCAAAAATAAAAATAAAAGGAGGCTGCGTGAGGGGGTATTATTAGGAAAATCCCAAGTCCCACATTGACTAGTGATAAGGTCTCTAGAGGGTTTATAATGAAGAGGCAACCCTCACTTTACAAGCCGGTTTTGTGGGGTTGAGTTAGGCCCAAACCACATTCTAAGACCAAGCAATGTATGCAACTTATTAAAGGGTGGATTGACGCAAATCTCTTCTTATATTCAACTTGTGGAATTTTTTGGGTGCATGCATATCATCATAAGGCTTTTTACCTTCAAGAATCTTGGTCATAAAAGAAAAATTATATTTGCCTCTTTTAGCAGTAAACTTCCATAATTGCAAAAGCTACTTTGTAGGTATCCGTAAGGCCTAGCTCAACTGGCAATTACCGAAATTGTTAGGCTGGATATCATGTCTCGGGTTTGAACTCGGGAACTCACAGTTGTGTGTGTGAGTTTCTAGTGGTTTTGACCATTTCGTCTACATATAAAAAAAAAGGCTACTTTGTAGGCGCTAGGATTCCTCATATGAACTAAGTTTTTTCAATTCTTTAATCTCATGGTTGATTATTATTTGTTTTTTTTTAATGCTGTAAATACATGTCGAAACTAGAACCCTTTCTTTTGAGTACTTGGATAGATACTTCGAGTCTCTTTCAGCTTAACTAGAGATCTTTGGTTCAAATCCAATTCTGAAAAAGCAACAATATTGCAACTCTTAAGTGAAAGTTTTACCGTTCATTGTGGTCATTCCTATTTGATAGATGAATTTTTACCGTTGTGTGCAAATGATATCTGGTTTAGTCTTTTTTTTAGAGAGAAAGATAAGAGAAAACAATGAGATAAGTTGAGAGAAAGAAAATCTTGATGAAAGACATAGGGACTCGAGCGAAAAAAAATTATTTTCAGGGTGTGCAATTTTTTTAATAAGGATGTTGATACTAATTTTATTTTTTTCAGAGTGTACCGATGACTCTCTTGGATTATAGTGGATTGCACACATACACACTCTCCACTCTCAATTTTCTTTATCCCAAAAAAAGAAGAATAAAAACAAATGTAAATAGACAGAAATAGAACTATGAGCACCTTAAAATTCACCTATATATAAATATATAGTCATGGAATTTAGAATACAGAATTACGGATTAAAATTTAGTACTAAGATCAATATCATTCACTTTTCAAAATAAATAAAAAATATAAAACAATACTTGATAAAAAATGATGAAGCCATTTCAAAATGAGGTGATTTATTTATTTATTTTTACAAAAATTTTAAGTGAGTCGGGCTCTGAGGCTCACTAGACAAGGCAGCGTTAACAGATGTACGTTATAGATCACCCACTAAAGATGTCATCGCAATGGTGGTGGCGGGAGTTTAATCCACGCTCTTGTGATGTATGAGTCAACTCCTTAACAACTAAGCTAACCTCTATCGGCAGGTGAAATTAAACCGAGTGAGACATCCTTCTCACACTCCTTATATAATGACAACCTAGAACTGCATTAATTTGGTGTGTCACAGTTTTATGCCATTTTGCTATCCTATCGTGACTTACCTTGCATTTCATGGTGTGCGTTCCATTTAAGGTTCAATTACTTTTTTTAAATGCGCCCGTGAACTAAAAAAGCACAACCACAAATGAGAGAGCATTTTAAAACAATTAAATATTATTAAATGGAATTCCACAAACAAGGAATTGAATTAACCTAGCCAATACGTTTCTGTGTCGTTTTCCAATGGTAAACAAAAACAAAAGTTTAGGTAATAACATATCATGCATGCATTCATGTACTTTGTTAATTTATTCACGGATATGGAAAACTTTCAATGCATGTCCACATCCATATCAATAAGAAAGTTTGTTGAACTCACTATGATCTTCATACAGCTGGTACATATGTTTTCCTATATATATATATATATAACTAACTTTATTTTCCCATATAAATAGTGTGAGCTTCTAGCTAGCTTCAGAGAATTCAGACCCAGGATTATCTCTGTCACTCTCTCTTTGTCTTAAAACTTGTTTTACTCTCGTGACCTTAGAAAGCGGGTAACAATATGGCCTACACCAAAAACACATTAATCTTGGCACTTCTCTGCTTCATCCTCATACAAGAGGTAAAGTACTGTTAAATTCTTTCATCAATAGTGCATCATATATATATATATATATATATATATATATATATATATATATATATATATATATATATTGCTTCCTTCATATGTTCCTCTATTTATGAGTCTTTCCTGGATTCTTTGTTATTATATATATATATATATATATATATATATATATATATATATATATATATTAAGTGCCTATTTTTATTGACTTTGGGTAGAAATTAAAGTCACTTATTTACCAAATCATAGTGTTACTTTTTCTCCTTTTTTATTTTGGAAAATTTCTCAGATGGAGATCTATGGTGGAAATCAACACATGGTTGCTGGTCAACAGATAGGTACGAGAATAATATTTTTATATATAAATATAGATATAAAAACATGACGTGCATATATATATATATATATATATATATATATATATATATATATATATAATTGTGATATTGTATATATATGTTGCAGACTGTGGTGGGAAGTGCAACAAGAGGTGCAGCGAGGCATCCAGGTATAAGATATGTATGAGGGCTTGCAATAGTTGTTGTGAAAGGTGCAACTGTGTGCCACCAGGTACATCTGGTAATCGAGATGTCTGCCCTTGCTATGCCTCACTCACCACCCATGGTGGAAAGCTCAAGTGCCCATGATCATCATATTAATATATTGGACCCGTTTGGATCGGCTTAATTAACTGAACTTATCTACTGGCATAAGCTGAGACCAGTCACATATGTATATGCACCGCAGTTGTTATGAACTACACAGATATATCAATTAGTCTGTACTATAGTACTATATGTAATAGAAAATAAGGCATTTGAGAAATAAATCAATAATCTTTGATATGCTTCCCTTTGGTACAAGGCAATGGAATGTGGTTCAACAAAAAAAAAGCAAGAGAATTTGTGACATTTGCGACTAGTACTATAGTGGCGTCGGTTTCATCACTTTTAATAGTGTGCTTAGAATTTAGAAGCACTATAAAAGATGAAAATTAAAATGCACTATTAAAAATCATGAGAGCCTAAAATTGACGCAAAAATTGAGATGTGAATGATATTATTTGGCGTGGCTCCCTCTACTATGATTGGTGCCAAGCCAGTACAGTTACTATTTCTTAGCCGAGGCCACTTCAACAAATGCGGCTTGGTCGAAGCCTTCTAGGGAGTTGGTTAAGTACAACATTTATGCTTCATTTTCACAATCTAACGACAAAGTGGGTATTAAGAGATGAATTTGATATTTTCCTTGCAGCTCGTATTGGATCCATCTAGTCACAGATGTGGAGTATGGAGAAGCTTATGGTCTCTACTTTGTCAGGAATAGTTGAAGGAGCTTAATATGAATGATGTGGTTTTTTTCATGGATGCCAAATTAGTGATTGATGCTTTTAATTCAAGTAGGACTATGTTTAGCAAGCTTGGTTGTATTATAAACAAATGTAAGTCGTTGATTAGTAATTTTAGTAACAACTCTTATTTTGGAGTTTGCGAATAGGCATGCTCATTTGCCTTCTCCAACCCGCATTAGGATGTCCATTTTATTAGGGAAAATCCCAAGTCTCACATTGACTAGTGATAAGGTCTCTGGAGGGTTTATAATGAAGAGGCAACCCTCACTTTACAAGCCGGTTTTGTGGGGTTGAGTTAGGCCTAAACCACTTTCTAAGATGGTATCAGAGTCTATCCTAGATCTATTGAGCCACCTACCATTAAAAAAAACACGCTACAAGCCCAAAAAAAAAGGTGTTGCGCGTGAGGGGGTGTATTAGGGAAAATCTCAAGTCCCACATTGACTAGTGATAAGGTCTCTAGAGAGTTTATAATGAAGAGGCAACTCTCACTTTACAAGCCGGTTTTGTGGACTTGAGTTAGGCGTAAACCACATTCTAAGACATTTTGACAGCCGGTCCTCATGTTCATGATGTAATTTCAACAAGTATTTCTTCTGTTATTTTGAATGAAATGAATTGAGTTCTTTTGCGGTAAAAAGAAAACTCTACTTGGTTCAACATGTCTTTGGAATACAAAATAAATTTGAAATATTCCTTTATCTCTTATTGGCTCATTCCCCCATTTTAATATCTCTCTGTAAAGTAAATGTAAAATAATTAATAAAGTAAGGGCATGGTTGACCAAAAAGTAGTTAGTGTTTAGTTGAAATTTGAAAATGATAGATCCATCACTCAAAAACTGACAATTAAATGGAATGAAGGGAGTAATTAACTTGGCGATTTGAAGCAATGAAGCTTACGAATCCGAATAAATATATTTTCCATTTCTTTGAGAAATAGAAGTGCAACGCCGATGTGAATTTAGGTGTATGTAGGCTTAATATATGTCACCGCTTCTACCAAAAATATCATAGTGATCTGAACCAGATATAGTGAGGTGACGAGTGGAGGCTGAAGTGTAACATCCACAATGATGATGTACCTGCAAGCAGTCTGATGCTTAAGTCAATATAATTAAACACAAAGTAATCAATGAGAAATGAATGTGTATCCATTGTTGTTTATAGCTGACGTGAGAAGGACAACTAGTGATTCAAATCTACTTTGAGTGGGTCCTTTGAGCGTGTGAGCGATCGTGAGAAGCATAAGATTTTGAAACAATACAATTAATCCGAATAAAGATATTTTTCATTTATTTGAGAAATAGAATGTCAAACGCCAATATGAATTTAGGTGTATGTAGGCTTAATATATGTCCCACCACTTTCTACCAAAATCAGTGATTTGTACTTGATACAACGAGGCCATGAGCGGAGACCAGAGACCAGAGTCCAAAGTTCACGATGTCGATGTGCACCTACAAACAGTCTGATGCTTAAATCGGTATAATTAAGCATAAAGTAATAAGTTTGTGGTAAATGCGTACCATATTTTAAGGAAGGTCATTGCTGTTTGTAGGTGACGTGAGAAGGACACCTTAATTATGATGCAAATATGTTTTGAGTGGGCCCTTTGAGCCAGTGAGCGAGCGTGATCAATCACATGAGAAACATAAGGGGTGAGACTGTTATACGAAGATTCTCTCTCTTGGTAGTCGTTGGATCTAGGCAACGACTAGAATTTTTTGTCACTAAACACGATCATACGTGCGTGGTGGCACTTTTCCTCAAGGAGTGAAGCATGTTTTAGGCCAGAGATAATGGGCCAGATTAGGCTAAGTCGAAAAGAGATTTTTGTTTTTGACGCGCTAAGTCGAAAAGAGATATGCTCCATATTTCTTTTGAAAGCTAAGATAATCTCTACTCTATCGACGCAACTTTAATGCAACATAATGAAGAGCTTCACCATAATGCAGCTGACAACCATAATTCACATTCATAAAAATTGCTAAAAAAATTATTTTTATAGTTTTTAATCATAAAGTATTTTCAATATGTATTTTCAATATATGAGTAAGAATTAATTGTAATTATAATAAATTTTCAAAAAAAAAAATACTTCTTTTAACTTTTTAAACTCTTATTCAATTTTTATGATTGATCTCAGATGCAATAAAATATTTATAAACATAGTATGACAAATAAATAAATTTTTAGACAATTTTTTTCACATTTTTCTTTTTGATATTTTTCAAAGAAATTAATGCTTTTAACATAGAATATTCTTTTTTATACAATTGAAAATATCACACTATTGAGTCAAAAAACATTTCACACTCTAATTTATATTCTTAACTTTTTTTTACAATAAATATATATATATATATATATATATATATATATATATATATCTATATCTATATTATATATAACCATGGATTGTACACCTAGGCATCCACCTAGGCGTCCATGTCACTATTTACGTCAGCACAATTTAATTCCACCTAAGCAATTAACCGCGTGAGTCACTGCCACCTTAGCATGTTATTTCGAAATATATCACAAAAAAAACAGAAGCTGGGGATCGAACCCATTCCCCTAGACGGCCACCTCCTAACATTGACCATTTGAGCTACCACAATTTCATGTTGCTAAAGCATATTACATAATGTTTATCCTATTATTTCTTTTATTGCAAAACTTTTTACCTACCTTTTATATCTATTTATTATTTATTTTGATACATGTATATTTGTTATTATATATTACATTTATATATTATATTTATTTACCATCTAATATTTTGTATCACATTCCATAGATTTTATTCTATATATTTACTAACTAGAGTATTATTAAATATGAGTTTTTTTTTAACAAACGACAGATTACCTTCGAATTTATTAATAAAAAAGGAAAAAAAAGAGAAAAGCGAAGGGGATTTGGACCAAAATCCTTGCCAACAGAAAAGATCAATATTAAATATGAGTAATTTTATCCATTTCAACCTTTTTTAATTCTCATCTTATAAATAATGTTATATATTAAAAATGTTTGTCACATATTTTTGTATTCAGCTTGATGCACATACAATTAGAATCAACAGTTTGATGCACATACAATTAGAATCAATATAACTTTGATCGATCAGTATATTTGTAGTTTACAACGTTCGTGCTTAATATCCTTCTATTCACTACGTTGCACTTAGAAAACAAGTAGAGAGAATAAACAAGATGACAGAGAACATTGATCCTACGGTTGTCAACGTTAATCAGCTTAGTCAAAAACAAACTACATGTCCTTATGCAAATGTATATTTGCTATATATTTGTAAGTTACTATTTACTAATACTATTTTAGACCGTATAATACTTATAAGTAATTCCTGTTGTAATAACATCTCAATATGAAAATACCCCTGAAATTATATACACGGTGGTTGTCACTACTAAAGTATTATTTGATTAGTTCTTATGTAGTTGTTAAAGTATTTTTATTTATGGGTTGTCACTATTAAAGTATTATTTGATTTCACGGGATCTCAAAATTATAATATATAATTATATATATATATATATATATATATATATATATATATATATAAAATCTAAATTTAATTTCCTACTATTATACAAATATTTAAAATAGTTGCATAATTATCTTACGATTGTCTAAACAAATGAATTTAGACTTCGTCACGTACTGTTAATTATACTAGTATATATATATATATATATATATATATATATATATATATATATATATATATATATATATATATATATATATATATACTATTAACATTTGCAAATAATTTCATTAATTATTTGACAAATGTCATCTCCTAAGCATTTTAGCATTTAAGACACACTTAACATTTCTTCTAATGCACACCTCTTTCTTTTTCTTCTTAATGTTTTTGGAGGTAACTTCATTTGCACACCTCATAAGGACAATTACAATACAAATACATCACTCTCCCTCTCTCTCCCTCTCTCTCTCTCTCTCAATGCTTTTGCAGGTATCCTTCAATGATTTATTTTGACCTATCTTCAATGACCCACAATATATTGTTTGGGAATCGTAAACTTATAAAGCACTCTTCAATGTTCAATGCCCATCCCTTAAACTTCTATATCTTGTCCTCTTCTCATCAAATTTGCGCTGCATCAAACCCTTCTCAATGCATGTAGTTGTTTCACCTCCCACAAAAGACAATATAGATTTCAAGCCATATTCGAGAAACCAAAAAAACATGAACACTGTGATGGCAATAAAAGATCGAAGACACTGTAATACACAACATCAAATAAACCAAAAAGAACGAGAGGGAAACCAACAAGCAAAATCATCATTTTGCAATCAAATCAAAGAAGATTGCAGTAGATACAAAAGAATCGGATTGGAATGGACCTCAACGAAAACTGAAAAGCAGGAAACTAAGAGAAGAAACGAAATAGATAGATGTACGTTTATGTTTCTTTAAGTGTTTCTTTGGAATTTTTCTTCCGTCCATTTGTCTTTTCCCATTTTTTTGGTATAAATCGGGTATCCTCTGCGCGCAACTGCAGAGACTAGTCCCTCGAGCCGGGTAGGACCACAATGGGCGGCAAAACTCTCCCTCAAGAGATTTAACACTGCTGCATGCCCAAGGCTGGATTCGATCCCAGGACATTGGTTAAGCTGGAAGAGACCATTACCATCACATCCAAGTGCTCTTTGGTTGTCTTTTCCTATTTTATAATTGATTAAGAGTTGCGTATTTTTTTTGTGTTTTCAGACAGTTTCTTCCTTCTTCGTGCAAGGAAGGTCATGGATTTGGTTTCTTTTTGTTGTAATATATCAAAATTTAACATATTTTATATTTAATTATTTATAATAACTAATCAGTTTTATTCAAAAATGAGTTTAATTCCTTCGTGAAACTGTAAGATACAATTTTAATTAAGCATTTATATCATTGTTTTCAAGTGTTTAAATTATTTTAAATTAATTGAAAAAGGAATTCTTTTAACCGTTACATTTCCTTTTATCTCAATTATAATATCAATACATTATGTCATATATATAATCTATATTCCATCAAAAAAATAAAGTTAACACAACTTAATTACATTTTAATTTGATTACAAATGGTGTGTTATTATGGCAATCAAATTAAACTACTTTGAAATTCAAATTAATATGCAGAAAATCATTCACCAATAAATCTTTCACTATTTGAATTCAAATTCATATTTATTATTATAGATGTAATTTGTATTTTGTGATTTATTATTAATTACTAATACTGACAGTTACAAATTAGTGCTGAAAAAAGTAATTTAAAAAAATACAAATGCAATGAAAAATTGCATTTTTCAATAGTCTTATCAAATTTCATTTCCATGGATATGTGTAGATACTTGATAGTTGATTATAATCAAATTGATTGAATATAATTATTCTGGATAATGCATAAGTTCATGATTGTCGACATATTACAGAGTTTATTTTTTCCTCAATCTTATAATTTTTAAAATGGGAAAATAATGTTATCACTTCATTAGCGATTAATTCATTTAACCGTTTTTTTTTTTGCGTTGATGACAATTAGTTTTACGTTTAAGTTTTTAAGGTCTTTTATTTAACACATTGAAAACCAATTAAGTGTTTTGTCAGTAAACCGTTTCAAAAAATTATTATATTCTTCACACTCCTAAAGTATCATATGTACCCACTATGCTCCATTTTCTCCTTCTTTTGTCCTCTCGGTCCATTTTTTGTTTGGTCCATTTGGTTACAATATCTCCTTTGGATGATGCATATTATTAAAAAAATAATGTCTTTTAGGAGGTGTTGTATTCTACTAAAACTGCTCTCATGAATCATGATTTTGATGTGATTCTAAACCTTGGAGCCTTGACTGTGTTGCGGATTTCTTTACTATGAAACCATTTTTGTTTTGCTTTTGAATATGCGATGAATGAAGTACAACATTGTTTGTTGATACTATGTATGTTTGTTATGCCCTTCTCCCATATTTCCACATAGGTGAATGAATGGAAATCTTCAAGCAAAGTTGGCCTAATTTAGTTCCCCTGCTGAATTGTTAATTATGTTAGAATCAGTTCTGTTTTCATTATATTTGATTTGAGAATGCCGCAAAATTTTAATTGCAAAGAATATGGTGCATAAGACAATGAAGTCACTCTCCTCCTAAATCCAAGTGAGTTCCTTAAGATTTAATCTACATATTTGAAAATTTTTAATTGCAAAGAATATAGTGCATAAGACGATGAAACATATTAATTCGAATGCACTTTTATGATATATTTAATATAATCTTTATTACTTTCTCCTTTAATATGTTATAAAAAGTGTTTTTGATACAAACTTATAAATTGAGATATAATTTTATTGAATCAGACATAGTTTAAATAACATAATATTATTGTTTAACTTACTATTGATGGGTGCTTTAGTAGAGTTTTCTATTGATATAATTTTAAACATAAAACTGATATTATTGCTATACATATTATTGAGTTTTTTCTTCATTCTTATTAGGATTATTTATGTATATACTCTTTTTTGACCGTAGGATTTTGTAAAAAATATTATGAATAATTGGGATTTCGTATTGGTTGATACCAACTCAACCGCTCCTAGCATTTTGTATTGTTATCATACGATCAATTTGACTGGTACACTGGTGAATGACTTCCGTGACCCCTCACCTTATATAAGATAGCAACTATTTAGCTTTTTTATTTTTATAATCACTTGCTCTTTAATTTGTTATGTATCATTATAAAATTTTATATTAATATAATTTTAACATAGAACTTACATATTTTTGGGTAAAAAAACCTAAAATTTATAGTTTTTTACTATATACCGTGCGTAGCACGGGCCTACATATTGCCTGATGTTGTTTTTTTTACTTATATTTTTTTGAGTTAAAAAACATAAAATTTATAGTTTTTTGGTATATACCGTCCGTAGCACGAGCCGACATATTTTCTTATTTAGTGTTTTTACTTATATTTTTTTTTGAGTCAAAACACCAAAATTTATAGTTCTTTACTATATACCGTACGTAGCATGGACCTATATATTACATAAAACTCTAACATTTTTTAACTTACAAATTACAATGTCTTTGAATTATATATTACTCAATATAAATTTTTAACATACTTTTTCCCGTGCATCACACACACATATATATAAAAAAAAAAGATAACAGGAAATCAAATTCTTAAATAATTTAATTTGCTCCGTCAGTAGAAGCATCCTCTTAAATATTCCTCTTTTTTTAATTGATTGTGTACCAAAGTCCTAAGCGATTATTATTCATCTGAGATGAGATGCAAATATTTGGCTTCTTGCTTGAAATCCCTCTGTAGCTTCTGAAATGGGTGACAAAAGAAAGAAGCATCGTCATCACCGCGACTCAACATCTCCTTCTTCTTCATCCTCTCCCTCCACCGACTCCGAATCCGACTCCGACCACTCTTCTAGACGCCGCCGACGCCGCAGGGAAAAGGAGCGGCGCAGAAAGAGCGATGGAAGCTCCAAGCGGGATAGGGAGAGCAAAAGAAGGGAAAAGAGAAAAAAGAGAGACAGAGATAGGAAAAAGACCAAAAAGCCCCAATATTCCGATGAGTCCCACTCTTCCGACGAGGAACCCCAACTCAGCCTTCAGCCACAAACCGCGCTCCGTGAAATGATGACCGAATTTCCCAATGTCGGCAACGATTTGAAGATGGTATCAATACGTTTCCCTCCTTTTTTTTTTGTTATTGTTAGGGTTTTTAAAACTGTTTAAGTTGTTCAGATGCTGATTTTTGGGAAAAAGAAAGATAGTTAATTTGTTGGTACTTCGAAGAGTAACTAACTAAAAATTGAGTATTTTTGTGTTGCTATTGTATTTAGCTATTGCAAATGATTGATGATGGACAAGCTGTTGACATAAAAGATATATCAGAGAGATCTCTAATGAAGCATCTGAAGAAGCTGTTCATTTCCTTAAATCTTAAGGAAAATGGGGATAGAGTTTTCTTGTTGCCTTCTAAAGCTTCCCCTACTTTGGATGTTGTTGGCCCTCTAATTCACTCTTATATGCATCCCTTGAATGGGCAAGCTAATCCTTCAGCATCAATGCCCGAAACAGCTTCAGTTCCAACAGAACAGATTGAACATGACCATTTAACAGTACCTCCAGAGGATCATTCTGTTGGTCCTACGAAAAGGTGGTCATTCTTTTTTGTCATTTTGATGTCATCCTTTTTTTTTGGGGTTAATTTTCCTTTTTCTAAGTATTGCTCACTTTTTTTTTTGTAGGGTGATTGGCCCTGCAATGCCATCTGCTGAACTACTTGCTGCTGCTGCTAAATTAACAGAGGCACAGACTGAGCTCAGGTACTGACTTGGGAATGTATTTATTGATTATGTTTCCTTATTCGGTTGAGTTGATTTGTATGAGATGATGATGCTGCTTGATATATTGAAACTATTTTCTTTAGAGATGCTGAACTGGACGACGATACTGAACTATTTATAGGACCTGCGCCACCTGCTATGGTTACTGAAGCAGAATCAGCTAATGAAGCAGAACGCTTTGAAGAGGTACCTAGTCCAACTTGTTATTGGCTGGGATCAACTTTTTTCCCTTCTTCGAGTGATAAAGGACAGTTAGATTTAATGATTAATGTATGGTGTTTGAATTATAAGACCAGATTTTGTTTGGTGAACATAAGAAAGGAATTTAATTTTATGGTGTATGATTTTTACTTCCTCCTTTGATTATATGTAGCTTCCTTCAGGTGAAGTGAGCTGTCTGTCCATTTAGTTTTATTGTAGTAGCATCTCTCATCAATTTCTAAGATTTTATGCCTTTATTTATCTGGATTTAATTATGCATTAACATTTGCTTGGATGAATTTTTAATAGGCAGTTGTGTTCTTGTTTTGTTATGGGATGTTATACTCTGGTTTTCCTTGGTCATGGATTCTTTAGGGCACTAGGCTGGCCTTATTAGTTTGACTCTTTAAAGACAAGGATCTTCATAAGTTTTTCATATAGTCTTTTAAGTATTATGTTTGGTTTTCTTTTTGATGATTAATCATTAGTAGTGTCTCTGTAATTTGTTTTATTTTTTATTCCAAGAGTTTCTTATCAGTAGATGAAAGCTCTTCAATTCTCGAAGTACTTGTTGATTTATATTTTATTACAGAATTAAGTTCTGGATATTATTTGTAAGTTGTAACTGAGTGTGGAGGTACAAGTCATCACCTATTTATTTTTCAGGTCACCAGGATCATGGAAGTTGAGGCTGATAGCCCATATGATGTTGTAGGAGTTAACCATAATATGTCTGCAGATAACATAAAGAAAAGGTATGCTTTCCTTTGTGTTTCTTAAATTGAAAGGAAAAACAGATTCCGGGGTTATAAAAAATCAGTTTCTGGTCATTTGTTTTGAGAATGAATTGTTCTAGAAAATTATTCAGCCGTCTCATCCCTACATCCCTACAACACCGTTAGTAAATGGTCGTTGCCTGAATGGTTCTTCAGTTTTTTACTACCTATTACACCAAATAAGTTATCAAGTCCTTGTGAAAATCTTCTCGATTCAAATAATTGTAATGCCATGTTATAGGAAAAACATAGATAATAACTGTTTGTTCCGAACTCGAGACATAATTTCATTATGGTTAGTAATATATTAAATATGTGACTGGATATTACTTATTTGCGTTGACTTTCTAGTTTCTAGACTGTACTTGGCATTCTATCAAAGGAACTGAAATTGAAAAACCACTAAAAGATATTTATCTCAATCTTTTATACAACAACAAAACAATCAAGTATTATGCCATCAAACAATTCCATATATCACAATTGTTTATTTGTCTAATCTTGTCTCGTTTGTTGTCTCTTAGGTACTGGAAGATGTCACTATTGGTTCATCCAGATAAATGCTCTCATCCACAAGCTCATCAAGCATTTATTAAATTAAATAAAGCTTTCAAAGACTTACAAGATCCAGAAAAGGTGAGCCTGCTAGAAGAATGGTTTATTATTGAAGTTGAAGGTGCTGGGGGATCTTTAAGTAAGGGAATAAGTACTTTGACATTAGATCTGGAAGTTATATACGTCTCGGCACTGGCCTTCTAAGTTTACTTCTCATATACTTCCGTTTACCTTTTATTTCTGCCCTTTAAATTTCATCAATTCAAAATGTTGTTTTGGCATCCAATTGTTTTTTTTTCCCTAAAGTTGATTTTTCTCATGTTTGGCATATGATCAATTGGATACTTTGTTAGGTCCTGATTTCTCAAGCTGCATTGTAATGTTTTTTATTTTTTTTCAATTAACAAGATGTTGTATGTTTTATATAGAGGAAAGCAATGGATGAAAAAATCAAACTCAAGCAAGAACAGGAGGATTTAAAGGTAACTTGCACTTACCTGTCTGGCTGTACCAGTCTTTGAATACTAATATCTTCACACATGACTGCAGGCTGAACTTAAAGTCATGCGAGAGGCTGCACTGTGGAGAAGATCCCAAGGTGAGCTCCTGCAAAGTAGATGGTTCCTGTTAAGGTTGTTTGAGATATAGTATAATATAAAAATCATTCAAATGCGCTCACTCGGCAGCTTAAGCTTTTTGACATTGACATGGTATCAAAGCTTTTATGACCAAGTGATATAGAGTTTACTCTTCAAAGCCCCCATTTCTTCTAAAAAAGTTGAATTTCAGTACATTGCAAGTGGCCCTTTGCATTATCCACACATCAAGCCCAAAGGGCTCTTGCGTGAGGGGTGTGTTACTGTTAGACATATGATACAAAGTCGTTCCTGTATTTTTATCTTACAGCTTGGGTTTTTGGGACAGTTGTTTCATGACATAGGTGGTTCATGTCTCTTTCCTGCATAACGTTCTCATTATAGCATTGAATGAGCTTTAGCATGAGAAGATGGAGTTAGGATGGGATCCAGAAGCATAAGTCTTGTCTGAGCATAATGTCTATTGGGCAACCAATCATAAGCTTAAGATACATTAAGATAATAATAATAAAAAGACATCAAAACTTGCATGGAAAACTATTTATTTATTATATCAAGTTTTTGATTGGTTGTGCTCAAAAGGTACGTGCTCGCGCAAGGATTTATCAAACCAGAAAGGTTATGTTGAGAAGTTTGTAGCCTCCATTTCCCAATTAAAACATGAAAGAGGGGTTTTGTAGGATAATGAAGTAAGAGTAAGTGTGCATTATGTTAGACGATATTATAAAGGAAACCTGGTTTTAGAAAATGTTATTATTGGGGCTTAATGTTGAGGATTAAATTTTCTAACACAGCATATTACAATTTCTATAAAATTTATGTGTTTAATTAATCTAAAAAAATTGATATTTAAAGGTTGCAATATATGAGCTGGGGGAGAAAGCTTTGCTGCCATTTCAAGTAATACATATACATTAAACTCATATTAGAAGCCTTCTTTTATTCTTACCCTTTTTGTTAATTGCGATGATCCACCCATTCATATGAGAGAAGGTACTTTACTGTCATATGTCAACAAACCAACAGATTGAAGTGTTAGTTACTGATAAGTTGGTAATAGCATGTTTAGTTTGTGTTATTTTGGAATGATGCCATTGGCATGCACATTTCCCTCTTGCTGGTGCTGAGTAATTATCTTGTAGCATTTCAAAGTTAGTGAAGTGGTCCTGCATGAACAAACACGCTCCTCTTGGTTATGTATGGGCGTATGTGTGCGTTGTATATTTTCTTTTTCTTGAAAGGGGATGGGGTGTGGGATTGGGCGTTTTTACTTATGAACCGCACTATCTTATTGCTAGCAAACTTATGGCAGGTATATCCATGGAGGGTGATGATGAGCTTTTGGCCCAGACAGAAGTTAAAGTGGAACCCAAAAGAGATGAATGGATGACAACACTGCCTCCGGAGAGGAGAGTAAGTCTTGTCAATCATTTATTTTTCTGCTTTTAGGTCATACGAAAAAAAAATACTTAAGTGCAATAGGATGCAATAAAACCTTTCTATATAATATGTTATAGAGTAGCATAGTTTATTATAAAATATAGGGTGAAGTGGCCTTGACTGGTAGAGCCACGAAGTTTGCAAAATTTGCAGTTACGACCGACCTCCTCCCCCAGTTGGCCTCACACACCCCTACCCCCGTCTCCCTGTTCCCTTCCACCAAACATTGGGCCCTACATGTCCCCCCACCCTCTCCGTCTCCACCCCTCTCCTATGAAGTGCCATCACAACCAGTGGCGGATCCAAGACTCTCGCCAGAGGGTACAAAAAAAAATTCATTATAAAAAATATTGGTTCATAGGATTGTTTGATTTTTTATTTTTTTTTCAAATATCCTCACTTAATTTACTAAAATTAAGAGATCAAGTTATCTAACTCCAATTTATGTAAGAGTAAATCACCAAATTAGTCTCTAAGTTTACACACCCTCTCCTTAGCAGTAGAGAAAAACATACAACTGCGAGTCACATCTGAACCCTTTCCAAGGGTCAAGGCTGAACCCTCAATAGAGCTACCACCTTCTAACATAACTGACGTAGGAGTTTCTTCTCCTCACACAGTGTGGAACACCTCAAAGAGAGAAGGAAGTGGTTCCTTCCCCGAAATTTGAACTCGAAAATCAAACTCAGAGGTTAAACCATGAAGGAACTTGAAAATTCTTGCTTCCTTAACGAACTTTGCCAGTGTGGAAGTATCAGCAGTACAAGTCATCTTCAAATTTTGATACTGATCTAATTCGATCCACAAACCATTTAAAACCCATAATAGTCTGTGACTGAAAGGTTTCCTTGTTTGGCATTTAAAACCTTGTTTTGAATCTCATAACATGCTGCTGTATCCTTCTTCATAGAGTAAGTCTGCTTAAGGTAGTCCCAAATCTCCTTAGCAGTAGAGAAAAACATACAGCTGCGACTCATTTCAGGAGGTATTGAGTGCCACAAGGTCATGATAAGAGAGTCCTCAAACCTCCCAAGCCTCAAACTTAGGATCCGTCTTGGCTAGAGTCCCCTTCTATATGATTACGTTTCTTTTTTCCCCTTGATGGTAGTGCGAACCAATTGAGCCCACTGAAGATAGTTGCGTCCATCAAGCCGGTAGGAGTTAGGCAGAACCTGAAAATCATTTGGCCCTCCAAATGAAGTGATATTTTCTTCTGATGGCTTTTCCTCAGTCATGGTTGAACAGATCTTAAAAAAGGTCGGAAAAAAGGGCAAAAAGGATGAAACAAACATGAGTTTCAAAGGGCAGATCGTTACTGCTTAGGGTTTCTGGAAAAAAACAAAAAAACTGTGAAACTGTTGCTGTGTTACTGTAAATGGACTGACACTGCTCTGAAGGCAGCAGCTGCACTGAAGGCAGAGGAAACAGCCTGACAGCTAGGGTTTTTGTGCGGAAGCCAGACTCCCAAAAACGAGAGCTCTGATACCATAGAAAAGAGGAATCTGAATATATTATTAGAATTGTGTGTGTAGAGTACAAACACTAATCGGTTTAAACAGGCTATTATAAACCTAAACCTAATGGGCATGATAAATGGGCCGGATAAGTAATTACAATGATACACTATTTACAACATTTTTGTTTTCTCCCTGGGTTGAGGTTCTGGTAGTGGGATGTTTCTAAATCCTTCAAAGGAATATGTATCGGTGTGTGCCTTAGCTTTGTTTGATTACTGATCAGTATTCTTAGTGTTTTATGGAACTGTAAACCTTTTTTGAGACTCAATTCTTTAGTGCGTGTTTTTGCATTGAAGTTTGATGTGCAGTCCCCTTTCAAAAGAAGTGGAAAACATTAACACTAGAACATAGTAGGCAGATATTGCAGTTAATTTACACAAAAGGCTATGGTTATTTTGGTAACTGATCCCTGCTTATTTCAAATCATTTCACTTATTTATGTATTTCAGCCGGGTGGTGTGTCTATGCAATCGACCACGTTTAGCCGGGGCACAAAGGAAGGTAGAGGAGACACTAGTGCTTGGACAGACACCCCTACTGACAGAGCCCAGAAAGCAAAGATGAAGTATGTATCTTCTTTCATTTAGAATTAGAATGCTTTGGTTGGTGGTATTATCTTCCATTCAACCTGTATTGTCCACTCCGTGAATTCAATAGCTTCATAGCAAAAATGATGTTTACATGACAGTTATTTGGAAGCATACAATGAGGCCGCTGCACTAGCCTCGAACGAAGATGACAAGAAAAGGTCTAATGCGGATGCAGATTTGGTGGACAAATACAATAAAGCAAAACGATCAAAAACGTTGGTACAAAAACATCAAGAAGAGGTTGCTAGCAAATCCAAGAAAAAGTCCAAGCAACAGAAGGAGAAGGAAGAGTGGTTGGGTCAGCATCCGTGGAAGCCATGGGATCGTGAAAAGGATCTGACAGCTGGGAGGCAAAGTGTAAAACTTGATGCAGAAGGCATGACTGAGGGTTTAACTTCAAGGTTTTCTTCTGGAAACTTCCAAAGGAATTTCCTTTGATTTAATTAAGAGATCACATGTGATGCTGACACGCTGTCGAGGACGTTTGCTTGGTGGACAAAATATGTTCAATGAGTTATTACTTATGAGCTTCTTAGAGAGATTGGATTATTCAATTTCCTGATGGTTAGTTTCTGTCATTCTTCACGGACATTATTTTCTTTTCTTGATTAACTGTATCATAGGCTGATTCCATTTTCTACACATTTTGCAGTAGCCAGTAGGTGCTGAATACAGTCATTGGCTGCATATGCTACGCAGAGTTGTAACTATGCAATTGCGTGACTGGCCTGATTCTAATTTTCATAAATTATATGGATGTATATATTTCAAGCATTTTATCTGAGGTATTTATGTTTGTTGTATTTGGTTATAGATATAAAAATAGTGAAGATAGTATGGCACCTGCTGCAAGATCTGATTGACTGGTTGTATGGGTTTTTGTTCGTCACAAAACATCAATTCAGTTCAGTGGTGCATATGGCTCCAGTTTTCTATCTTATGAGTTGTAATCAAATGAGATATACACCGTCAAATGTTACTTGTGATTTTATCAAATTCAGTGGGTGTATTTGCAAATCACCAAAGTGCATCTAGTGCTTATGCAGATAAAAAAAATGAGAAAATGCATAAACATCAAGATCTTTTGAGCACACACTGACGACCAATAAGAATTTTTATTTGAACATCTAATTGATTTCCTTGCTAACTAAGTTTCCCAATACTCCCATGCCTGTTTTTTGGTCATTTTTTTTTGTTTGATAAAAAATCTATGTACATATAGCTACGAGATCAATTTTCAAGCCGAAGTTATAGTGAGGCAAAACTTTGCAAAATAGCAGCTTCAGCATATATTACATTCATGTTTGCATAACTTCACAAATCACATTCATTAGTATTTGTGAGAGCATTTTGTCTTACATAAAAAGGTGATTATTTCATACAAAAAAAAGTTACCTATCTTTGTGTGACTCTTTGGCATCATATGTATAATAAGATGATTAGGATAAAAGACAAACATGTAATGTTTTTTTTTTTATTGAACTTGTCTGTATAATATTTACAATCACTTACTTAAACATATATTTTGTTGGGTCTTTTGATTATTATCCTCTTTTTTTACAATGATTACCATTCTTTTTGTTAGGCCTAGTTTACACCTTTATATTTAGCAACATATTTGTGTATCATGTACTTTATATTTTGATAGCTAAATATCTAATTGAAATGCCAAAACAAGTGTTTTTTTTTTTGTTTTTTTTTTCTTTTCAGAGATACATGTACGTTTTAGCAAACAAATTTGGCTTCAAAAACATAGTAGCAAATAACCTGACGCAACCCATATATGTTTAAGATTGTGGTGGTGTCGCACAAGATTACGATGGCGAATTTTACTTTGCTTTTTCTTTGAAGCTTGACAGGTGCCCAGCAATTTGAAGCCTGGGTGCTTTTCCACGGGTTGCGTTTGTCTTGGGATAAGAGTTACGAGAAGATAATATTGGAACGTATTCTTTTCAACTAATTGAGTTGTTGGATGGTGGTACTTTCACTTCTCTCTCTCTCTCTCTCTCTCTCTCTCTCTCTCTCTCTCTCTCTCTCTATCATCATCATCGAAGAAGATAATATTGGGTTGGGAGAGAGTGATATTATTCTTTTCAACTAAACTCTTTGAAAAATTTTTAATTTGGACTGAAATTTTATGTTTACGACTTTGCCCCTCAGTTTATTCACTCGCTTTCTGCTTGAGGATAAATAGGGCTTTTTGGCTTTATAGTCCTTGCTGGTTTGGTGGGGTTTTTAACCCCCATTTTCTCACCCCAAAAAAGCGCGAGTTAAGTCTAAAACCAATTGACGCGATCATGATTTCCCAACTTTGAAGGACAATTGGTTGCTTAGTGTCGGGTTCAGAACCCATCCAAGAGGGTTTAAAATTGTGTCTTGGGTGCACTTTGGTATAAATTTAAGGATGCATGTGCAACTTTAAAATTTTAGGAAATTCAAAAAAAAAATGTAGAGGTAAATAGAGTATTTTTTTTTCCAGGGTGAACCCCCTTAACAATACATAGATACACGTAACACATTTTTTGTAAATAGTATACGTATAAGTTATAAGAGATAAACGAAAGATTAATTTATGCATATTTTCACCTTTCATCATTCTAATTTTGACATTTTTTCCAACACTAAACATTGACAAAAAATATAGTACTAAATTTTAGGATTGAGTTATTTTGTTAAAATTATAATCTGTTTTTTATTATGAAAATATTATTGACTATTTTTTTCCTGCATTAATAATGATTTTTAGATCTGTCACTTATGATACGAAGATATATATATATATATATATATATATATATATATATATATATATATATATATATATATATATATATATATATATATATATATATATATATATATATATATCTGATTTTAAAAATTCCTTTACATCTCACCAAATGAAAATAGCATCCATAGAATAGAACATAATCCAGGAGGTTACTTGGTCGCCATTGAAGAACCCAAAACAAACATAATATTTGTCCCCAATCTAATGAGCTATTATTAAAATAATATATATAGCTATAGATAGGAACAATAACAGACAAAAGGAATAATCACCACTCGTAATCATCAATTCATCTATGACACACAATCACATTCTCTTAGGATAAATATTAAAAAGGGAGGAGACAAGATGGTTTGTGAAACAAGGCATGTCATTGTCAAAGTTGGGTTTAGCTTAATTTTTTTTTCCTAGAAGCTATGTTGTTAAAAGATGCAAGCATGTAAACCAAAATAAAGTAAAAAATCATTTAGATAACATCGATTCAGAAAAATATTGCAATTATATTCTTTTACACACACTGATGAATTTCATATACATAGTAAATAAAGAGAGTCCAAATAATTTAATGAGATGCACTTCAATATAGAATTTGAGTTAGATTATATTTAACTCAACCTTATAAAATTGACTTGTAGAGTAAGAGATGTCTTTTACTTATAAATTTTTGGTTTAAATATCATTTATCCCCCTGCAAATATTACCATAATCCATTTACCCCCTGTAAAAATAAAAAATTTAAAATGCCTCTTGCAAATAATAAGTGTTTCTAGTTACCCCTACAGGGGGTAACCGTAAAAGTTTTATATTTTGCAGAGGGTAATCGTAAACGGTTTATACCAATTATACACTTAACGCTGTCAACATAATCTAACAGCAGGGGGTAACCGTAAACGATTTATATTTGCAAGGGGCATTTTGAAACTTTTATTTTTACAGGGGGGTAAATGGATTATGGTGATATTTGCAGAGGGTAAATGATATTTAAGCCTAAATTCTTTTTTAGACTATATCACATTTGAAGTGAGACTCTCAACAGCTAGAGTTTGACTCGAGTGGTACAATGGGTCTTTTTTTGGGGTCATTTGAAGTGAGACTCTCAACAGCTAGATAAACTCTGATATCATCTTATAATTTGGGTTGGACATAAATCAACCCAACAAAACCGACCTGTAGATCAGTGAGAGATGTATTCTACTTATAAACTCTTTTTCAGACCATATCACATATGATGTGGGACTCTCAAACACTCCCTCCCACCCAAGACTAGACAGCTAGCTAGTGTGACTTGAGTGGCCCAACGAATCTTGGATAGACTTTGACACCATCTTAGAGTTTGGGTTAGACCTAACTCAACCATACAAAACAATCTTGTAGAGTGAGTGATATCTTCTACTTATAAACTCTTTATCAGACCATATCTCATTTGATGTGAAACTTTCAACACACTCTCTCACGCTCAAGACTAGACAGCTAGAGCGTCACCCGAGTGGCTCAATGGATCTTTTTTTTGGGTCAAGGGCCCAATGAATTTTGGATAGGTTCTGATACCATCTTAAAATTTGAGTTGGGTCTAACTCAATCCTACAAAACCGACTTGAGTGGAAATACCTCTCACTTATAAATTTTTTTAGTCATATCACATCTAACGTGAGACTCTTAACAAAATATTATGAGATGCACTTCGATTCAAATTCACCATAGATACCAAAAGATATATTAAAAAAAGTGTACATTGCAAAATATATATTAATTTTTTACCACTTCTTATCCATATACATGACATATAATGAAGAGAGTTGAAAATGTATGCTTTATAAATACACTTAATGTTATGTGGGACTCAAACTCCTTCTGCAGTCCCACAAACCGCCCTTCAACTTGCTTGATATGCACTATTTCTTTGTTTGATGAAGCAACCCTACCACACCCCTCACCCCCTTATCAAAATGATGAGAAAACCATTCTAATAATAGTGGGGTCCTTCACCTTCCAATACTTTCTTTTCTGCGGCTGCTTTCTTAACAATCTATTGGTTATCCATTCCCTCTCCTCAGCTTCAGTGAAAGAGACTTCAAATAGTTGTCTACAAAGGTTTGGTTCCCCACTACTATTCTATAACTAGACAAGTAGATATAAGAGAGAGAATTGTTTCTTGTTTAGTTTTATAGGACACATGACAAAAAATATTAGCTGGATAGGTTTATATTTGTCTTTTACTTGAAATATATAGCTCTCTATGTGTGGGGGTCACAAAAATCTCAAAATATTTAGGTTTATAAAGAAGCTTCATGACCGTGATTTGGGTCGTGATATTAAGATTTTTGATGTTTCTGCGATGACAATGTGACCATAATTGAGGTCATATCGACTACATTTGATCGCAATTCTCTGTAATATGAAGGATTGTGACATGATTGTGAACATAATTTTAAGTCCCAGTTGAAATCTATTACATATTTCGATCATATTAAAGTTGTCAAGCAACTATAAATTGAATTTGGATTACATGTCGTCATAATAAATAAATGCAAGCAATCATGAAGTCAGTGCATTCTAAACTTTTGAATTATGATTGGACAGTTCATAATATTTAAAATATGATTTTGTGTAATTGAAATACTACTCCGGTTTTTAATATAAACAAAAAAGGTACATGAGGGCAAAAATTTGAACTAAATACATATACCTTTTTACTCATATAAAAAATCAGAGGGAGTATATAGACCATTTGATCGAGACTAGACAATCCGAAATGCGTTGACTAAATGCATTTATGACTAAACACAACCCAAATCCAACTTAGTTACCTAATGTTCAGAAACACTACGACATTTTATTTGTTTGTGCTAATGCTGCTAACCCCATATATAACAGAGAATTAATCATACCAAGCATAATTACCTAAATGATATTTTTATACCCAAAATAAGCAATTCCAAGCATTAAATAAAGTCAAAGTGAAGTTTATATTGGAAGTTTCTGTTAAGACCACTCTGGTGACATATCACTGGATCCTGGTGCCGTCCGGTTACCATTGACACAAGTTGATTACCGGCCATGACAGTGACAATGTCGACATTTTTGATCATCAATCTCACTTACTAGACATTTTCACTTCCTCACTATCTCAAGTTGACTACATATATATATATAATTAATGAGTTTTCAACTGAGGTTAGAATTTTATGATTGCTGAGATGAAAATTGATATTTCAGCCACTTGAACAAAAACTGTAGCAAAACTAATTAGTGTGAATGGTAGTTACATGTTTTTGGCTGCAATATATGTGAATTTATTATGTCTATGAAAAAGTTGAATAAAGAAAATGAAAAAAATAACAAAAGAGAAAATGTAATATACTTTCTGTTATCACATTACATATAATAATGAATAATAACAAGGAACAAGATATATTAAATACAATATCATAATGATTTTCTTCCTTCTGTTGCATGCTAAAATAATAATAACCCTTTTCTCTTTCAGCCAATCAAAAGTGCTTCTAGTTCACAGTTCACACACAAGTTATATATATACGGTGCTTGCACTAAAATCTAACCAGATTTTTTTTCCTTTTCCCTTTCTCCCAATTCTGAAATTATACCAATACTCATTAAACAAAGAAAAATCTAGTGGTGGTCCTTGTGTACACCTTATGTAGGCCATTTTACTCATAATGTTTTTTTTCAAAATAGCTTATACACAAGACTAAGTAATTTCTAAAATTATGATAAAATGGTCCTGATTTGTTACTTTTACTGCATAAAAATAAAATAGTGCAGAAGTTGAATTATACATGCATGTGTATAGATGTCATGTATTGGGTAAAAAAACATTATAGTCTTGCACATGCAATGTATTCATCATAGTATTTGAGCAATCTTTGTCTAACAAACTTCATGTACAAGTTGAAATGTTTCTATATACATCAATATTGATCCTCACACTTCTCAATTCAACAGTCTGTAATTGAAGCAATAGAGTCATTTTCAGACAGTTTTTGAGTTCAACAACATTACCAATAACAACAGTATCTAGCATAAGATCTGAAGATGTTAATTAACATTTTAGACACGCGCCCATAATAATAATGAGACTGTTTTTCTTCTTAATTATTAGTTGCTATGTACTAGTATATAAGTACCATTGATTAGTTCAATCTTAGGCTATCTGAAATATTTAACAAAATTAGAATTTCAAACCCATTTAGCATTTCTTAATCAAATTTATTAATTATTATATGCAAGTTGCAACCTCCCCAGTGAACTGTATAGCCAATCAGAAATAGAAAACCTATATATATTAGCAAATAATTACAATATTAAAATATCATTCAAAATGTAAAGTCGGTAGATCATATCTGTTTGTGATGATTTTATCAGATTGGATTCATCATTTTTTGTGATCTATGTGAATTTGAAATGGGACCCACGATTTTCCATCTTAAACTAGTTTCTTTTTTCTTTGTAAGATTAGGGTTAACTAAGAATATATTTATATGTTTGGTAGTTAAAGCAATGTTACATTTTTATTTATTGTATAGTTAAGTATTAGTAAAAGATTGGTAAGGTAACTTGTCAAGCTTGGTGAACATCAGAATTTGGTTTAACTTTTGTAACTTTCTTGATTCCGTTGAAAAAATTAAGCGTTGTGCACCGACTAAACAAGGTGTGTGGATAGGTTAATCTTAAAAGAGAAAGGCAATCACATTTTAAGATACTGATTTGACAATTATGGAATTGACAGAGTTTTTATATAGCCATAGCTTTCATTGTGTTTGATAGTAATTAATGTAGTTTTTCTATGATTTCACAAATCTTTAACTTCATTTCTATTGCTGATTAACATGTTGTTTGCGTCATGTTTAGCAAATTAATGAACACCTTGTCTGTTGACATTTCTGTAGAAAACAAAAGTAAATAAGAAAGCAAAATAGTAGAGTCAAAAGGAGTAGTTTGACAATTAATGTTAAGAGAAACTTTTCAACATGTAATTAACCCTTTCATAGTTGGAGAATTCCATACCCTGCTAATTTTCTATGTGAAGAACATGGCCACCAATATCTATAGCACTGTATATAAGTTTTTTTTTTGGCATCCCCCAAGTATAGTCGCGAAGAGCGGTTGGATCTAGAAATCTAAAATTCAAGTTTAATCTAACGGCTCTGTTGCTGTTGCGCCATAGCACTACAAGGATCACTTGATCTGTGTGTGTTTGTGATTTATTATAACCATAATAACACCATTATAAAACTTGACCTGGCCATCGATTCGATCAGGATACTGAGTCATTGGTCGGACCACGGGTCAGGGGTCAGATCGATGAGTCAGTTATTGGACCACATGATTCGGGCATTACTAAAAAATAATCAAAATAGACATGGATATGTATAACTTCATACATTACAAAACCATCAAAACATTTTACCAAACCTTAACAAATATCTCTAAAAAAAACTCAACACAGGATTAACATGATTTACCAACTAAGTCTTCAAATTCAAGAGTTTAAACTGAAAATTAGATCCATAATGTCAATAATGATGTAGTTTTAGTTTGTTTTTTTTTTTGGAATAATGCGCAAGACTTGGCCCGAGTCACTGGTTATCAGGATGATGCTAAATTGGTTGAGTCGTACCAGGTTGATCTGGTTCAAAACTTTTTAATAGTGGAACGAAATTTATAGTCTAATATTTTCTAGAAAAAAAACATTATGAGCATTTACAAAACGCATAAGCTCACGATAAAAGAGTAAAGATCCAAGTCGATACTTGTAAAAGATTTTTTTGGGTCTTGACTCGCAAAAATCAAAATGCTAAAGCTTTGCTTTTCACATGTATTTAGTGTTAGCCGAAATGATAAAAATTAGGAAAATAAAAGAATATAATATTAGTATCTTGTGTCTCTTATGATTTTGTATGTCCATTTAAAAAATGATTGACTTATAGAGGCACCTCCTTTTTTTTATCGGAGCAAAACAAATTTTATTAAAGATATTTTACAAGAATATATATTTTTATGTTAAGTGGACAATTGTCGTCCCGTCCATCTATGTGTATCCGCCGCTATTGATGATGTGACCTATCTGCAAGTGACTCGACCTAATTGTTTAACCGGTTTGATCGGTTAAATTGATTGGGTCGGTCTGAGTTTGATAGCCTGTAAGGCTATAACACCCTCCCCTCTTAGTTGATTTAGCTTATTTCCCTTATCCACCCCCCCCCCCCAAACTATACTTCCTCTGGTCTCTTTTATAAGAAAAAAATTAGTCAACACAAGTTGATGTTTCTAATTTATATTATATGGACCAGATACATCAACTTACATTGACAATTTTTTTTTATAAAAGAGACCGGGGGAGTATAAGATTCTAAGCTTTCTCCCAACCTTCTTTCTTCATCAATTTGATCATAGGTTGGAAGTTGGGGTCGGAAATAGAAACATTTGATCCCCTAGGTAGGTCCACCAAATTAAAGTTCACAAGTGGGACCTAAACAATCATGAAATTTATATATATTTTTTATTAATTTGTTTCCATCGATCTGCTTATCTTCTTGATATAAATTATGGCAGTGATCGAAAGGTGAAACCAAGTGATGCACATTGATTCTAGAATAAACCAATCCGTACCGTTTTATTCCAGGAAGCTTTAGTTTATATTTATATATGTATTATATTTGCAGTTGTTTGTAAGTTAATAAAGCTAGCTAGCTACCATTTCACAAAATTTCAGGGATTATACACAAGCAACCTGTTCAACACCACAATATAAAATATACATGATATATATTTAGAAGCAAAGAATACTTTCCAGTTTTATTTAACTTCTGATTCCTTATAGTGCCCTTTTGTAACAGACCTCAGTGGTGCACTGCATATAATATATATATACCTTTGAAGTTGGAAAACTACATTGAAATAAAAATTATAACCTAAGTTTGTTTCGTCATATGTGAGACATCCAACAAAAATAGTTGGCGTGATTTGGTTTGGTTCAGCTAACAATTTTCAAAAATTAGAGATCTACTATGAAAAATTTGAAAATTTTAGAAGTTTATTTCTAGGAGAAACAGTCACTTCCATATTTGAAAGTGTAATTCGCTGTCACTTTAGTATCTGACTTCAAAAAAACTACAAACTAATTCCTCTATATGTTGCATTCGTTAGTCTCTTTGGTCCTCGTTGTTATATAACTCAATTTGTTAACTCCATTTGTTTCATTTATGTGACACGTTTTCTACCAAACTGGATACTTACATGACATGTTTACTTAAGACAGATCGTCCCACTTGACAGTCCATGTCATCAAGGGATATTTTGACAATATTTGCCTATATTCAGTGATTAAAATGACATTAAAATAATAAAAATTATTTTTTTTTGCTAAAAAAAATCTTTCTCTCCTCTACGTCCCCTCTATCTTCTCCCCATCTCTCTCGCCTCCCCTCTTTGTCTCCTCTCTATATATCTCTCCTATCTGTCTCCCTTCTTTCTCCCTTTTATTCTCTCCGCTCTCTATCTCTCTCTCTACCCCCTCACTTGTCTCCCTCGCTCTCTTCTCTCTCTCTCTCTCTCTCCCCTCTCTCCTCCATTTTCTAACATTTTTTATTTGTTATATATCTAGCCCTCTCTTTCTCTATGTCTTATTTTCTCTTTCTCCTACTCTCTCTGTTCTTTCCTCTTCTCTCTAGTATTTACTTTGTATTTGTTATACTTTTTGACAATAAGTATTCATTATACTTGAGAGTTCACATTTCTATGTTTAAGTCTTCATAGAGTTTATTTACTACTTTTTAGAAGAAGGCCAACTCAATTTCATGTTTCATAATGTCGACGTGGACGGATTTGAGTTTGACATCTCATCTTATAGCCTATGAAATAAAAACTTAACATTAATATGTGTTGTTTTTAATTGGAAAATATTGCGACAAGAATCAATTTAATTATTGTGTATACAGGATATGATTTGTAATTGATATGTCACGAGTTATAAGTTTTCACTATCTATTTAAAATAAAGTAAATATAATTCTTTTCATAAATGTTTTAAAAAGTCCAAAACAAATTTTCTACTTTAGACTGAGATGTCATCCCAACACTTTAAAGTTTCCCTTATAAATAATATGTATTTTAGTTTTTTTTAGCAAAAGTAGAAGGAAATAAGTCTCATTTAAACCTACTGATGTTAAAAACCATTAAGAAGGAAAAAGAGTATTTCCTCTTGGTTTTATTTAAAAAGGAGAAAAAAGAATACAGAAAAGGCGAAGGGGGACTAGACCAATACCGTTGGCAAGAATAGAAACTAAAGTCGAAGCAGTAATAGTGAACCCTAACTTGAAGACTCCTTAAAACAATCCTGCCTAAAGAAAATTTATAAAATAGTTTTAAAGGAATAAATTAGAAAACCAGATCAAAGAAGATTAAAACATAATTTTCTTTTGAAAGAGGATTATATCCAGCGACCAATTTCTTTGTTTGCCTTAATTTCTTCTTTCCGGTCTTAGACACAACCAGTTCGAAATAGTCATACTGCACAACCGATTCTTAGTTTCTCTTTTGCATTTTATATATTTTAAACCTTTTTTTTCCTATTAGACTCCTAAACATATAACCGAGCCATGGTCAATTATAGCCCTAATATAAAGCATCTATGCCAAATTAATTACAATATTAGAGCTCAGACACAATAATTTGGTCTAACGTAACATTATTTTCCTAAGACTAGGTCAAAATAAACTAACATTATCCTTTCCATGAAAAATTTGAAAAAAGAATATGATTTACGGGTTAATCGAACAATTCTTCTTTGTAATCATAGAACCATAATTGAAACTCTAAAACAATCATTATTCTTTTTAACAAAAAATTAGGGTGGGGTGATAATTCTTCAGCGTTAGGCAGAGAAATTCTCTGAAGAAACTAGTAAAAATTATGAAATTTTTTTTAGTAGAAACTATAAAAAGAACCAATTGAAAGAGATAAATGACCAATTCAAAATTTTTAAATTAAATAAGTTTATGTTTGGTTGAAGTATTTTTTGAGGATTATGTAATTTTTGAGGGGGATTGAAATAATTTAGTTTAAATTTTGAACTAAAATATTTTAAGTAATTTTTCGAGGGGAGTATTCTATCAAGACACACGAAGGGTCTGTAAGTAATTTTTCTGTTAATCTTCCTATGCACACAATGAGAAAGTCTTATGGGAAACATGCATATTTTCACTTAAGTTGTTGGTTAAAGAATTTAATATATAAAAAAGTTACTACTAATAAAATTTTACTTTTGTCCCCCTCATTGATGTTAAGACATGGCAAGGCTCTGCTTTTTTTTAGCGGCTGGTAAATGATTGCCATTTGGTGGTGGTTAATTATTATCATAATTTATCTATAATCTATTACTCTAAATATTATTATCATAGTTTATCATAATTAATGAAACCTACACCCATAGCTGTCTGAATTAAATTATTATATTAATTAAAGTTATAAATGTTAACGGAAAGAGCACATTCCCTTTCTGCAGGGAAATTATGATTTTGTTTGATAAAAAGTAGCGGATAATAAATTAGAATTAGTTTATAGCAGATAAGCTTGTAATGTATAGTTGATACTACTAGATAAGTTAGTTGTGTAAATTAAAAGTGTTTAATAAACTTAGCCGTTAACTAACTTAAAAATATAAAATGATATAAATAAACATTGTTAATTAATGCTAAAAAATAAAAAATCTTCATTTAATGCAAAATAAATATTAAAATAATTTAGGTAAAAACAAGAGTAAGTTTTTTTCTTGAAATACAAACATTATATTTATATAATATATTAAAAGTCGAGCACAATGGGTACACAAATCAAATACAAATGAAAATCTCACTCCAAATCAAAGTTGGAGAAAAAAACAGAAAACCAAAAAACAACAAAAACTATACTATTTCCTGGAAATACAATCGAGAGGATCTACAAACCACTCATAAAATAAGCAGGATGGAGAAATACCCCTCGCCTGGAAAAAAAAAATTAAAGTAAGTGCTATATTACCTCCTGCTGCATCACTGCATGTTTTTGTTATTTTTCTCTTGTGATAATTATTTTAGTTAGCTCTACTACAATAGTCTTGTATTTTCTGTGGCAATTTATTAGTTAGTTAATGCTGTTTAAAGTGCTGTAACATAATTCTGTTAGATATTGTTAGTCATGAGCTAGTTTATAAAGCTCCATCATAAAAGTTGATAATCACTAGTTTGAGAAACACTAAGAGAGAAAATTAGAGAGATCAGTGAGTGAGAAACACTGGTGGTGTTGAGTTCATAGATAGCATTGTCGGGTACTTTAAATGTACCATGCAGTTGTAAGTCATATCAAGATTAGTGAAGATTCCAGTCGAATTCTGTCATCCAGAGTAGGAGAATAAACTCCGAACTGGGTTACCTATCTTGGTGTTAATTTTCAATCCTTCTATCTCTTTCTTTAATTGTTCTTTTGTTTTCTAATAGCTTGTTAAATAACAGTACTGCAACCTAGTGTACAACACTGTGCAAATATTATGCAATATTTGTGTGTTTTTTAGGTTCTTGGCACATTAATTCGCAACCTCCACCATTGAAGGAAAGACAGATTTGGAATAGCTTTAAGTTAGTTCCATTAGATTGACAAATAAGAAATTGCCATACACCAAACACCACTACAAAGAGAAGAAAAGCTAAAATTGAAACTAAACCAATTTATACGCGCCCTAGCATAAAAACTGGATATATAGAGTCACTAGACAAGAAACCCTTGGTCCACTTATTTCAGTTTTAACAATAAACAAATGAAAGCTTCAGCATAGTTTTAATTAAATACAAACAAAGGAGACCAAAAACAGAATATATAGTATGTATTGTAAGCAAATTGGGACAAAATGACGTCAGAGTCAGTATTAAACTATTACTTATAGTTTGTAGCTAGGTGGTTAAGTATAAATACTGCTGTTCTTCTGTCCATAGTCCCTAGAAGGTTGTATTCAGCAGTAGTTGTAAAGGGCACTTTCAGGTATAATTAATTAAAATGGAGTAATTTTTATATAAGTAGTAAGCTTTGTATACAATCTTTCGGCTTTTCATCACTACTGTCTATATAATTAATAAATAAGGTTTGTGTACTATAAGATTATTAATAATGAGCCCATCTGAATAAGACAACAAACCATTCAAAAGTACTTTGTAATATAACTTATCTAGGCTTTATGTGACGCATATATAAAACAAATTTATGTATATATATATATATATCCACTTAACACAAATCCCAAAATGGCCTTTTCGATTCAAATATATATATATATATAGACTGTCATTACTATTATACTATGATGATATAAGAAAAGTGTGAAGTGTTTTCAAAGAAACCTGTATATATGATCAGTTAGTTAGTATTACTTTAACAAAGGATAATGTATGAAAATATATATGTATTGTTTCTCAATAATCAAGTCATGTAGCTGGAACTTTGTTAACAGAAGCATGTACTGATCTTGTAACTTGAACTGTCGAATTTGTTGTGTATGTATTGACAGTAAATCCAAGAATTCATTATACTACCTATACGTATGCTGCTAATAGTAATTACAATGCTAATTAATGTATATTAACAGCAACTAATTACAAATTAAAAAGTGAACTACTATATAGTGGAGGTCTTGTGTTATAGGACCTAAAACAAAGGGATTAACACTGATGGAGGTGTGCATATGAAAACAGTAAAGCAAGGATACATTGAACAGAAATGATCACAAAATAAAACAGTTTGATTAGGACAGCTTAGGGGTGTAACATAGGTTTCATCCAGGTGTCAGAAAAGCAATGGTGGCAAATGTGGAGGGACGGCGCACCAAACAGACATGAAGGAGAATGAAGAATGTGACATGCATATATTTTCATTTTGTTCTTTTCTGAGCCTCTTGTTGAGTTGATATTATTAAGTTACTTGTCTGTAATTTCGAATATATATATGTATATAATGCAATGCAAATAATAAATTAAAACTAAAGCATATATATAATATATAATTGAGAGCCTGTAATAGATATGTATATAATGCAGCAAATAATATATATATATATAATATATAATTGAGATTAGAGCAGCACAATATATATATAGTAATAGTGTTGTGTTGTTTAAAGATAAACAAAGTTAAAAGAGTGGTGGAAAGGAAAAGGGTTCTTAGGGTAGAATATAACGGTGGAATGGAAGAGGGGTGGCGTGAAAACTCGGTGTCACGCCGTCCAAACAATAACCTTTTCATTTTCATCTATCTATCTGCCACCCCACGCGCAATCAATAGTTTCATTCATCTATATATTTATTATATATTATTTCTCTGCTTCTTTTATGTACAACATTCTCTGATGCTTTTGCAACTACATACATATATATACTATATATACACCTCTCCATCCTCTCTTTAAACAAACAAACAAACAAACATTCACCACCTTAATTAGCTAGTCCAACACAATTCTTTCTCTCCTATTCCCTTCTACTGACTCTAGCCTATATAGCAACCTCAACAAGAAGAACATGACACTGACTCAAACTTCTGTGACTGTGTGAGTATTCATTCATATATAGAATGGTGTAGCAATTATTTCTTTTTCTTTTTCTTTTCTTAAGGGAAGGAACATCAGCTTGAAACCATTTGATATAAATCTTTTGATTACTCCAGCTAGCTAGCTAGCTTCTCATGTGTTATATATCCATGTCTATCTATATATAAACCTAGAGCTTTTATTTTCTTTCACATTTTTGAATTACCAATCCAAGTCTGAAATGTTTTTCTTTGTCAACTGAGATGTACATCATCATCATCATCAGGAATAGGAAAGAAGCATGCATATATGTGTAGTGATCAGTGATTGTGTTATTGGAAATTAGTGTGAAAAATTAATTAGGTTATGGTGATGATGAGTGAAATGTAGCATGCTATGCTATGCTATGCTATGCGTTGTTTGAGATGGTGAATGGTGATCAACGATTGTATTCCACAGGCATGTCTTTGTCTATTCCACCAACACCAACAGGAGTTGAGGTTGAGAGTGCACTGCAGTGCACTCAAAGAAATATTTTGACAGCAAAGTCAAGCTTTTCGGCCAACCTTTTATGTTCACATTCACATATATATCATGCAATTAAAGCCATAATAAATAACAGGATTGTTAATCATAAGCCTATATATCCATCTTTTGTTAGTTAATTTTTCTTTGTTTTATGGTGGGATCCACACATGGTCTGCCAATTTTGGCATTGCACATGCTACACATTTGTTGGGTCCAATACCAAAGTTGCATCATCATCAAATACATCATCATTACCGCTATATATCTCAGCCCTAGCTAGCTAGCTAGCTACTACACATCTTTTAGTGCCTTATATGAGGTTGTAAATATACTACACTGTATCTATCATGACAAAGTAATGATCTAGGAGATAGTGGAACTTTGCCAAACAACAATTTGAGCCTTTTTTTATCTTCATTCACACAAAAGATAATAAACTTTTATATGCATATATATTTTAATAAATATATAATGAATCATCCTTTTTATTTTGGTTGTTTCAGGAGAGATCATCAATGGATATGGAATCATGTGTACCTCCAGGATTCAGATTTCATCCAACAGAAGAAGAACTTGTAGGGTATTACCTCAAGAGGAAGATCAACTCACTGAAAATTGATCTTGATGTTATTGTTGAGGTCGATCTATACAAAATCGAACCATGGGACATACAAGGTATTGTTAATTATCACACTCACTCACACATCAACTTTAATTAATGCTAATCCTAAGTGGTGAGAAAATAATGATTCTCAGAAACAAAAAGTTTGATAAATAAAAGTTGATAATTATATCCATTATATAGTGACTAATTAGTTAATTATGTGGTTGTTGCAGATAAATGCAAGCTAGGATATGAGCAACAGAATGAGTGGTACTTTTTCAGCCACAAAGATAAGAAATATCCAACAGGAACAAGAACTAACAGGGCCACTGCTGCTGGATTCTGGAAAGCAACTGGAAGAGACAAAGCTGTAACTTCCAAAAACAGAATCATAGGAATGAGGAAAACCCTTGTTTTCTACAAGGGACGTGCCCCAAATGGAAGGAAAACAGATTGGATTATGCATGAATATAGACATCAAACCTCAGAACATGGCCCTCCACAGGCAAGTTTTACAAATCACTTCAATGCTAATTAATATATAGTTATATATTTTCCAACAATATATTTAATATTGTAAAATGTTGTCAGAAAGTATTTTACAAGAAAGTACTAAAAACTGTTGTCTTAGACAATAGGTAACAGTATTAACTCTACTTTTAGGCAACACTTTTTATATTGGTTTTAGTCATAATTTTTAACTGTTGCTAAATGTCTGATAAGTATTTGTAATTACTGCAGGAAGAAGGATGGGTTGTATGCCGAGCATTTAGAAAGCCTCTACCAAGTCACAGGCCAGGTTTTGAACCATGGTGCAGTAGTAGTAGTCATAATCATCAACCACATTATTTCAGAGATGATGAAAGCTATGCAAATGCAAGACCATTATCAATTACAGATATTTTAAATGAAACTCGCATGCAAGGTCCCTTTAGCATGGAGCAACAAAACTTTCTAAACAACCAAACTGTTATGGATCATAAACAACTCATTGAGCTTCCACAGCTAGATAGTCCCACAGAAACAATGCCAATAAAACATCAGAATGAAGAATATTGCAGTGAAGAAAGGAGCAATAATAACAATATTGGACAAGGCATTGATTGGGACAACTTATTATTCTCTTCACAATTTACAGATGCTTCTTACTTTTCACATCAAAACTTGCCTTTGATGAATGATCAGCTACAGTCTCAAAATATCCTAGGATGTTTTCCTGATTCATAACTTGAGTGTCACCTCATCTCACCTCACTATATCCATATTATAGCCAATAAATAAAGTATCTAAGTAAGATGATTGATACATTATTATGTTTTAGTTTTTCATTCATCTAATTACCACAAACTAATTTAGAAGCTGCATGCTGCTGGAGAGATGATCAAACTGAAAGCTTAAAGTTGGTTTATTAGGAGATGATTTTTTTTTTTTTTTTTTTTGTGATAAAGGAGATCACTTGAAGTGTGACTCTTTCCTTTAATTTGTTTAGAGCTCAAAAGACATTTTTTTTTACTTTTTAATTTGTTTCTTTTGGGTATTAAGTTTAACTTTTCACTGTGTCCTTGGCTATATGTCACTCAGAAATGTACATTCTCTTTATTGCATGCATTGCATTGTGTGACTTTTACTTTACTTTAAACTATTTTGCATCATCATCTAATTTTGTAGAGCTTTGTCAAAGCATACTTATGCGTAGAATTATATATCAATGTTCTTCATTTTTTCCCCTTTCTTGCCAATTATTAGTATTACATTGTCCCTCTGGTCTAACTCAGTTGGTTAGAGCTAGCTAGGGACATCTTTCGCTTGCATCCGAGTTGGAACTCGGTATTTGCCAACCTCTTATATAAAAAAATTATAAGATTAGTTACATATCAAAGATGTAAATGTTAGAAATTTTTATATGTCGATTATTAGTTATTGATCTTTTATTGATAAACAACATACTGATAATATGAACATTGTGGCGATTCATGTACAACCTGCTCTTATTGGATTTGAAAACACTTTAAATAGATCTCAGTATCTCAAAAAATAAATTTCTGCGATTGAGGTTTACAATTTTTTTTTTTTGAAATATTTGCTAAATTTTTTTATTGAAGCATTGTCATTTTGGCTAAGCTATGTGTCTCCAATAATATTCAAGTTGAGGACCATTTTGACCAAAAAAAGAAGTTGAGGACCATGTCCTTTGGCGGACCCCAGCCCAATAGATTGTTAGTGAGGTGTTGTGATTGTGAAGAAAGAAACAAAGAGAACAATAATGTTATTTAAACATAGGTTTTTAGACAAAAATCGACAAAAACCAACTCACAAAATTAACCAAAGTTTTTAGACTATTAGCCAAGTGATCAATTAACCAAGTTTTTAAACAACGCCAAAAACCGTGAAAAAAAAAGCGGGTTGGCTAATAGTCTAAAAAATTTTAATTAATTGTGTGTGAGTTGGTTTTTGTCGATTTTTGTCTAAAAACTTATGTCTAAATAACATTGTTGCAAAGAGAAAGGGTTTTGTGTGCAACAATGTTATATGGACAAAAAAAATTAGACAAAAATCAACAAAAACCAACTTACAACACCAATTAACCAAGTTTTTTAGACTATTAGCTAAGTGATCAATTAACCAAGTTTTTAATCAACGCCTCGAAAACTGCGAAAAAGCAGGTTGGCTAATTGTCTAAAAAACTTGGTTAATCGATGTTGTAAATTGGTTTTTGTCTAAATTTTTTTGTCCAAATAACATTTTTGTTTTACGTGTTTGGTATTGACTTGAGCAAGGTCAATGAGACATCAATCCCCAGTATTTTGAAAATATTCAAATTTGTCTTTTTTTCATGTGTGAACTGTGAAGGGCGAAATTTGGGTGCAAAATAAAAAGTAAAAGTGAGTTCAAATTATTAGGGGCCTAAATATGTGCAAAGTATCTAACATCAACAAACATTTTGAAGGCATATTATTAAAATAGTTTAGGTTATTCTAAGAATGCTGTTTAATGAAAAATGACATATAATGACAATTACTATTAAAAAATAAATTAGGGACAAAAATTGTAGTTAACATAATAAAATGTGTTTCTAATTGTCTTGTTACTAAATTTAACAACATAGTTAGAGACAAATTTTATTTGGACTTCGATCATAGGCTTTCTTGTCATTAGGTCTAGAGGTGTCAAATTGGGTTGCTCAACCACGACCTAGTCCAAAAAATAATGATAGCAGACTCCTAAGACACATGATTGATGTCATGATGACTGCGAATTCAAATAGACTTTTCTTAGTTTGCCTCTAAATAAAAAAACCCAAGGTTAGAAAAAGGAGGTGACCATCACCAAAGCCTAAGATAGAGGAGACAACATTTAGCTTGCCATTAGATTTGGTTGGTTTAAAATTTCTGACAACTAATCTAAATTTTGTTTTAATTAATGAAATTTTTTTACACGGAAAAACTTAGCTCTTCTCATTAAAAATCAAATATGTAATACAAGTTGGACTTAAGTCAAAATGTTGGGAGCTAGCATAGTCCTTTGAAGCTCTAGCTAGCTTATGAGCCACAAGGTTGGTTTGCCTTCGAATGAAACTCATACTGGCCTCATAGTATATTCATTTTCTCAATGTTAGTATACTCATACAGATTCATTACTGTTTGACTTTGTCTCTTGGTTCTTCTTTTGTGACAACTTATAACTCTCTGGGTATGTTTGCTGCAGTGGAATTGAAACTGGGCGTGTTCGCTGCAATTGAATGCCCACTCTTATCAATGTGTTCACGCTCTTGAGGAGATAGGGTAGATGAAACTTTTTATATAACCATGTCAAAGTTATGCAATTAACTCATGTTAGCGTGTCTTAGACTAGCATCTCCATAGTGTCCTATATAGTCGTTAACGTGAAGATCTAATTGGTGTGTATTTATGTTGTTTGGGATCTGTCTAATTTGAAAGTATGATTTAGTACATGGGGGTTTCTATGTATTAGTTTGAATGGCTGTTGTAGGGGCTGTATTGAAGTTCAATACTAAAAGGGGCCTTCCATGCAAACTAGATTATGTACTACGCCAGATTTGTCAAAAAAGAGCACCCGTATAAGCAGCGCTTTAAGTAAAAATGCCACGGATGGCCAAAACAGCTAACCCATACCCAGCGCTTTTTAAAAAAATGATGCCCATTGCCTTTAAACGCACTAGCCATACCCAGCGCTTTTTAAAAAACGATGCCCATTGCTTCACGCGTTCTCCCAATACCCAGCGCTTTTTAAAAAACGATGTCCATTGCTTCAAGTGTTCTCCCAATACCCAGCGCTTTTTAAATACAAAAAATTCATAGATATCACTATTAAAAAATATTTTGGATGTATGATTTAATTTTTTTTGTTGCAAATATAAAATGGAAAATACACAAAAAGCTACAATGGCCAAAGGAAGTCTTGCCTATAGGACAAGTTTGGGCAATGGGCAGCACTTTTTAGGAAGCGCTGCCTATTTGAGGACGTGTTTGGGCAATGGGCAGCGCTTTTTAAGCGCGCCTATTTGAGGACGTGTTTGGGCAATGGGTGGTGCTTTTTAGGAGCCCTACCCAACCATTCGCAAACTAGATATATACTAATTATGTTGTAGTATATATAGATTTAATTCAAGTGGTAGGAGTTAGTACTTGTTTTTATTTACATTTAATTTGAAAATATGATTTAGTACTTGGGGGTTTGTATGTATTTATAATAGATTAATCAATAATTTCTGTGAATGAGTTATCAGTGATCTAAATATTTATATCTGTAACTATTTTTTAATGAAGTTTATATCAGTCTGTTATATGGTATTGAATGTCCTGTTTCATGCATTCTTATACAATGATAATTTGAGTTATTCTTTTCTCATTCAGAACTTTGATAATGCCCTTTGCTTTTATTTTTCCATTTAATTTCATTAATACATTTGGAGAATTTGGCTGGATTAAAGGTTTTTTTTACTGCTTTGTTCATTAAACTACTTTCTCAAATGTTTGTGCATAAGTTACCTAATAACAAATTGCTGGATTTAATTTTTTTTAAAATTTTTTAAAAAATTTGCGACGGAAGGTGTCAGAGTTTGCCACGACTTTGCGACGAAAATTTGCGATGGATTTGCCACGGGTTTGCGACGGAAAAATTTGCCACGGAAAATTCCGTGACAAACGATTTGCGACGAGCGTTTTTGCCACCATTTTTTGTCCGTCGCAAATCCGTGGCAAATGCTATTTTGCGACGGGAATTTGTACGTTTGCCACGGAAATGGCCGTCGCAAATCACCGATTTTCTTGTAGTGAAAGAAGTACATACACTAATAATAGAGCCAAATTCAGTAATAGGATTGCAATTTCCTCCAATGCCATCAACTAAGTAACTTTTTGGAATTGCAATGACTGCAGCCATTGCATGGCTATTAACAAATCATGTGCACATGCTTCTCGTAGAGTAAGAACGCCTCTATAGTAGTGAGTTTGCGCCTTCGCAAAGTCACCATGATCATTTCAAAATGCACATCCTAATCTCAAAACACCCTTCTTTTGCAAAGAGCGCAACATCAACATTGAACTCATCTTTTCCAGGTTTAAGCCACCCCTCCACGCTCCTAGGCCCCAGACGATGAGGCTCCCCTGCCTTCCTCTTCCTAGCGCCCTCCCATTCCACGAGATAGGAATTATAGCTATGCTTGTAATTATATTAATCGATTTCACAACATCCTCCCAAACCTTTTATCCTCTTCCAAATGCTCCACGACATTATAGCAAAAATCTTCTGAGGTCCTTTCTGCAAAGATCAAAGGAGAACAAAAAAGAACGGTTTAAACCCCTCCGCCTCCTCCACTTGGGAGCGCATTAAACCCCACAAGGTCTTCTTCCAAATCGCTTCGACAAACTACACCCAAAGAAAATGTGCCACTTGTTCTCCTCACTAGACTCACATAAAAGGCAAGTAGCAGGGCATGGTACCTTTTTTCGTTGTAAATTATACTTGCAAGAAGACACCCTATAGCCGTTCTCCAAAGCATAATCTTGATCTTATGTGGAATTTTGAGACGCCACAAAACTTGTCAATCTCCAGACACTCGCAACTCGAGATTAATCGAAACATATTCTTTTTGTTTTTGTATAGTAAATCCAATATATGTGACATATCATGTGAAAAAGGCTATTATCAGGTGATAGTGAGAGGGGCTCATATTAACCCTTAAATTAATATAGATACCTTAGATTAAACGAGGGTATTGTTGAAAATATAATAAATATTATATTAGTATTCTAAAGTAGCAAATAATTTGAATCAAAAAATTTGAGAAAGAAGTCACTTAAAATGAGACAAAATGAGTATAACTAAAAATTTATCAAATGCAAGCGAAGCTTTAAGTTGCTAGCTTATACAATTTAGAAAGTGAGTGGGTATAAACTAACAAATGATGTAAGATTTGATTTAAAAAGAATGTATGTAAGATTTACTAAGATATAATCACTCATTTGATTTAAAAAGAATGTAGGTAAGCGCTCAACTATAAAGATTAATCTCTCGAGCTGAATAGGATTACAATAGACGACTCCCTCAAGAGATTTAACCCCACCGCATGTACAAGACTGAACGCCACTCATTTTAAGTTATATAAGTTAGCAATTACACCACCTTCATGTGTTTTTAACAATTTTTTTTAATTTTTTGGTGGTGCCTTTTTTTTGTGGTGTAACAATCTAATATCTTCTAATATCTATTTATACAAACAAATAACTTACAAAATAACAATTTTAGACATCTTACTTTTTTGATACATCACCACTTTTATTTTATTTATCCTTTTTTAATTCTACTTTCTCTTCCTTTCCCACTCACTCTCTTTCAATCTCACAATATTTTCCAATATTTCTTACACATCTACTATTAGTGGCCCCACACCCTTTATTTAAAAATATTTTTTCCCAATTTTTTTTATCCACTATATAATATTAAATAATCTATAATTTACTCCTATTTACTATATATCTAACCTAATATCTATTATCTATTTATACAAACAAACCACACTTAAATTACTCAAACAAGTCTCCCTATTTACTTGACAATTCATCTGACTAAGGACAACATTGTAATTTACTATCATACTTTTATCAAATTTATTCTCTCCATGCATTTTCTTCTCACTCTCACTTTTTTTGGGAATGGATTCTCTCAAGTGGAAAAAAAACTTGAGGAAATAAAGTGTTACCAATCTCACCTTTAAAGCTCACCTCTCTCTTATTTATTATACTATACACACGTATTCTCTCTCTTTAATGAATGGTTAGGATTTCACTGGTGGACTCTCATGTCACTTGAGAGTATCCTTTCCCTTTCCTTTTTTCCTACTTTCTCTTACTTTTTTTTCTCAAAATTCAAAATTCAAATCAAACTCACCAACTTTCTTTACCCACTATCTACTAATCTAATCTAATATTTATTTATACAAACAAACCATACTTAAATTAATCAAACAAGTTTCCCTATTTATTTGACAACTAATCTAACTAAAGGCAACATTGTAATTTACTATTACATTCTTTTTCAAATTTCTTCTCCCAATGCACTTTTTTCTCACTCCAATTTTTCTTTAAGTTTCCCCTTTCTTCTTTTTTTCAAATTTTGAAATTCAAATCAAATCAAATCTACTAATAAACTAAAATAATCAATCTAAACTACGAGATAACTGCACTAATATATAAAAACACGGAATAACTTCACTGATATATATAAAAAAAACACGATATTAATTGTTCCTATCTATTTCCCTGAGTAGGGTTTAGCAAGAACAAGAGAATATGAGATAGAGTATATGAGAGTCTATATTGAGTAATCCAGAGAATGTCCGTCTTTTCATTGGCCTCTAAGGGTTGTTTATATAGTACAATTAGAGTTTAATGCTAATCAATACAATAAATGACTGTTGCGAGATCTGTGGAGGAATCATATGGATTTCCCTAAATACATGTTTAGAGTCACAGATAGGCCGACCGATGGTTGGGCGACCGATAGTTAGGCCGACCGATGCTTAGGCTGACCGATAGTTAGGCCGACCGATGGTTAGGCCGACCGATGCTTAGGCCGACCGATAGTTAGGTCGACCGATGGTTAGGCCGACCGAATTATGTAGGTGGCCGAACATATAGGCCGAACCGATGACCGAATGGTTGTAAGAGTCGACTGTGTGAGGAATGTGATCGACCGCATGATAGCTCCTATTGTGTTCTTCATCCATTGAGTGCATTATGTCCGACCGAGCCTTCTAGATACCGGTCAGTCCGGTTGGGAACACAGTCCTTCGAGAGGCGAGCACAAAGTGTGAAGTTGTTCTAATATTTGGATAGGCTCGGTCGCACTTAAGTTCCTCAGCCATCAAGTCCTTCAGCTATTGAGTCCTTCGAGTATCAAGTCCTTCAGGGGTTACATGTGTTGCTTCATAGGTGCTCGTTTTCGTAACATCTTCCTTTATACTTTGCTCCGTTAATTTTGGCATGACTGTGTATCACTCTCAGAGCAATGAGAATGTTGTCTTCATTGCAGCGAGCGCTTTAGCTTCGCTTTTTATCTAAGAGGACTTTTCATGGGTGGCAAGCGCGTTGGCTTTGCTTTTTTCCCATGAGGTTCGCCTGAGGGTACTATCGAGACATTGCTCGGTTTTTACCGTGTATCACTCTCAGAGCAATGAGTGTGTTGTCTTCATTGCAGCGAGCGTGTTAGCTTCTCTTTTTATCTAAGAGGACTTCTCATGGGTGGCAAGCGCGTTGGCTTTGCTTTTTCCCATGAGGTTCGCCTGAGGGTACTTCGAGACGTTGCTCGGTTTTTACCAATCAGAACTTTGTTTTCGGAACATTCTGTGTCAAAGCTATTGGAGAAAAGTAGCGAGGAATCTGTCCGTTTCGGAGACACCGTTCGGTTGGTTGATAACTTAATTTCTGATCTGTTGGTCTTCTCCATTTTTGTTCGGCTAGTCCTTGTTTAAATAGTATCTGAGATTTACTCAAAGTAAAGTATCAGTAACTTCAATATAATTATAATTTAATCACTGTAGTTATCGCACCAAAAATAATTAATATTGTCTTGAAAAGCATTAATATTCTCAAAACGTTTCTCTTTTATTTGAAAACAACCGACTAATTTGACGCAGTCAGATAAACAATCAAATTTATTTATTATAAAAATACTAAAAGGTTAATTGCTATTTATTCTTGCAATAAATGTGATCATCGGCAACAAGAAAATTAGAAACGTAAAAACAGTCCTGCAGTTGGTGAATATTTGGCCTTTAATCAAAACTTAAGGGTTCTTCACTAGCCAAGCAATGTTGAAGAAGAAATAATGTTTGAAAAATGCTTGGTGATTTCAGTAACAGATATGAAGTTGAAATGCCAAACTCCATTTTTAAAATATGCCACACCGCATTATAATAGCATTCATGAATGATGCCGAATAATGAAATTATTTAGCAACTTTCGATATCTAAAAGTAATTATGCTACTTCCAACCGGATCTATCCTATTGTTATAAACATTTCATTATGCATAGATAAAACAAGAAAAGAAAGCATCTGGTTAGAAAACGATGCTGAGGTCTTTCCTAAGATTCTCGACATCACCCCATGTGTTCTTGGATGATCAACTTGACGGACCGAATGTGGCGGGTAATGATTGGAATCGTAGTAGTCTAGAACTATGATTCGGTCTTGGATCACTATAATTCGGTCAAGAACTATTTCCTCTAGATTCGACAAAATAGTGAAACTAGAAGCGACGAACAGTAGGGACCAATAGAAATGATATTTTCTAATGGAATCTGCTTTTGGAGAAAATGAATTTGTGTGGAGCGCAGGAAAAGTTTTACTACCTGCACGGTGGCGCGCAAAATATTCTAACTATTTCCCAGAGGATTTAGTCGAAACAAAAGTGTAAGAGTATAGAAAATGAGAATGAGTAAGATCTCTCGAATCCGGAGAATGTCGTCCTTTCATGGGCCTCTGAGAAATTGCTTTTATATAGTACAATTAGAGTTTAATGCTAATCAATACAATAAATGATCATTATGCGAGATTTGTGAAGGAATCATAGGGATTTCTTAAATACATGTCTAAAGTCACGGATAAAGTCGACCGATGGTTAGTTAGTTAGCCGACCGATAGATTAGTTAAAGCCGATCGATGGTTAGGCCGACCGATGGATAGATAAGCGACCAAACCGATCGATGTAGGTGGCGTAAACATATAGGCCGAACCGATGACCGAATGGTTGTAAGAGCCGACCGTCTGAGGAATGTGGTCGACTGCATGATAGCTCCTATTGTGTTCTTCTTCCATTGAGTGCATTATGTCCGGCCGAGCCTTCTAGATACCTGCATCGGTCGGGATATCTGGCCGATCGGGTTGAAACACAGTCCTTCGAGCGGCGAGACGAAGTGTGAAGTCGTTCTAATATTTAGATAAGCTCAGTCATTCTAATATTTAGATATGCTCGGTGGCGCTTAAGTCCTTCAGCCCTCAAGTCCTTCAGCTATTGAGTCCTTCGACTATCAAGTCCTTCAGTTATTGAGTCCTTCGACTATCAAGTCCTTCAGTTCCTTGAGTGGTAGTCCTTCAGGGGTTACATGTGTTGCTTTATAGGTGTTCGTTATCGTAACATCTTCCTTTATACTTTGCTCCGTTAATTTTGACATGACTGTGTATCACTCTCAGAGCAATGAGCATGTTGTCTTCATTGCAGCGAACGCGCATTGGCTTTGCTTTTTCCCATGAGGTTCGTCTGAGGGTATTGCGAGACATTGCTCGGTTTTTACCAGTCAGAACTTTGTTTTCGGCACATTCTATGTCAAAGCTATTGGAGAAAAGTAGCGAGGAATCTGCCCGTTTTGGAGACACCTTTTGTTCGGTTGGTTGATAACTTAAATTCTGATCTGTTGGTCTTCTCCATTTTTGTTCAGCTAGTCCTGGTTTGAATGGTATCTGAGACTTACTCAAAGTAAAATTTTAGTAACTTCAAGACGATTATAATTTAATCACCGTAATTATTGCACAAAAATAATTAATTGTCTTGATAAGCAATTATGGTCTCAAACCGTTTCTCCCTCATTTGGTGCAATAATAACCAAGACGTTTCTCCCTCATTTCAAAATAGTTCATCTCCAATTTAATTACTATGCAGGATTTCCAGCCCAATTTTAAAGAGAAAAGAACATTGATATATATAAAATTTCAACTAATATGTTGGCCGATATAAAAAGTAGTAACTGATATATCAATTTTAAACTAAAATGATGTCAATGATGTACTAGATCGGTTCGGTTTGCACAGTATGCATAATAATAAAATTAATATTTGTGAATTACGTAATGATTATGGTTTTGAAAACATAGGATTTAAGATGGAATTAAGAAAACTTATCCGAAGGCTTATGCACTGTGAGAATGTGAATGCAAGGCACTATCTTCACCATCAGTTTTCCAAGTTCCGCCACCGACGTTGGACATTTGGCACGTTGCTCATCTACGGTTTCTTCATAACACGATCATGCGACGATCATGAGGACAACTCCTAGCGGACCAGATTGGTGATAGCGCCAGTTTTCTCAAGGATGATGTTTGTGAGAGCTAGGAGGCATGATGTTGAGTCATGTGTGTGTGTTATGACCGTATCTGATTTTGGTGATTCAGGTTCAGATCTGAAACTATTTCAAGGTCAGATTTACAACTGTTTCGAGGCTTTGTTTTTGTGGTAAATTTGGCCAGGACACATCAAAAGGTCGGAAGGTGATGAACACATGCAAGAACAAATAGAAATGATATTTTCCGTCCCTAAGGTAGGCTCGATTAGCAGTAAAAAGATGACGCGTGAAGAAAGACTCATATATGAGTGCAAGAAGGAGGTCTCGGGTTCAAGTCCCAGAAACTAACATTTCCTCCACCCCACTAACAATTGCCTATCTAAAAAAAAAAGAAATGATATTTTCCCTCAGGATCTGTTTTTCTGGAGAGATTTAATTCGTGTGGAGCGTAGGAAAAGTTTTACCCGGCCCCATGGTGGGCGCCAATGTTCCTAACTATTTCCCTGAGTAGGGTTTAGCAAGAACAAGAGAATATGAGATAGAGTATATGAGAGTCTATATTGAGTAATCCAGAGAATGTCTGTCTTTTTCATTGGCCTCTAAGGACTGTTTATATAGTACAATTAGAGTTTAATGCTAATCAATACAATAAATGACTGTTGCGAAATCTGTGGAGGAATCATATGGATTTCCTTAAATACATGTCTAAAGTCACGGATAGGCCGACCGATGGTTGGGCCGACCGATAGTTAGGCCGACCGATGGTTAGGCCGACCGATGGTTAGCCGACCGATAGTTAGGCCGGCCGATGGTTAGGCCGACCGATGGATAGGCCGACCGAACGATGTAGGTGGCCGAACATATAGGCCGAACTGATGACCGAATGGTTGTAAGAGCCGACCGTCTGAGGAATGTGGCCGACCGCATGATAACTTTATTGTGTTCTTCTTCCATTGAGTGCATTATGTCCGGCCGAGCCTTCTAGATACCGGTCAGTCCGGTTGGAAACATTAATATATCAAAAAAATGAAAACTTAATGACTATTTCAACTACTGATTAATATATAAAACACGGGATAACTGTACTGATATATAAAAAACACAGGATAACTATCCTGATATATAAAAAAACACGGGATAACTGCATTGATATATTTGATAATCTATCTTTTACTATCTACTATAATCTACTAATCAACTAAAATAATCAACTGAAACTATGAGATAACTATACTGATATATAAAAAAACATGGGATAATAACTATACTAATCTAATGTAATCTAATCTAATATCTATTTATCTAATCTAATATCTATTTATACAAGCAAACAACTTACCAAATTACAATTTTAGACATCTTACTTTTTTTTTGACACATCACCACTTTTATTTTATTTATCATTTTTTAATTCTACTTTCTCTTCCTTTCCCACTCACTCTCTTTCAATCTCACATTTCTCAATATTTCTTACTTCTTACACATCTATTATTAGTGCCCCACCACACCCTTTATTTTAAAAAAAAATTCCCAATTTTTTTAATCCATTACATAATCTAATATAATTAAATTAATATTAAATAATCTACAATTTACTTCTATTTACTATCTAACCTAATATCTATTTATCTATTTATACAAACAAACCACACTTAATCTATTTATACAAACAAACCACATTTAAATTACTCAAACAAGCCTCCTCCCAATTTACTTACTAAGGACAACATTGTAATTTAATTCATCTTACTAAGGACAACATTGTAATTTACTATATATCACACTTTTTTATCAAATTTCTTCTCTCAATTCATTTTCTTTTCACTCCTCTCAAGTGTCACTTTTTTCTACTTTCTTCTTACTTTTTACCTTTTTTTTTTCAAAATTCAAATCAAACTCACCAACTTTCTTTACCCATTATCTACTAATCTAATATCTATTTACAAACAAACCATACTTAAATTACCCAAACAAGTTTCCCTATTTATTTGACAACTCATTTAATTAAGGGCAACATTGTAATTTACTATCACATTTTTTTTTCAAATTTCTTCTCCCAATGCATTTTCTTCTCACTCGAATTTTTTTAACTTCCCCTATTTTTTTTTAAAAAAAAAAATTCAAATTCAAATCAAATCTACTAATAAACTAAAATAATCAATCTAAACTACGAGATAACTTCACTAATATATAAAAAAAACACGATATTAATATATAAAAAAAGGAAAACTTGATGATGACTATTTCAACTATCGTAATATTTAAAACACGGATAATCAGATCGATATATAAAAACACGGGATAACTATATCGATATATAAAAAAACACGATAATCTGCACTAATATATTTGATAATCTATCTTTTACTATCTACTATAATGTATTAATCAACTAAAATAATCAATTGAAACTATGAGATAACTGCACTGATATATAAAAAAAAACATGGGATAACTATACTAATATGTAAAAAACACACGAGATAATCTATGATGATATGTATAAAAACACTTGGATAATCTATGATTGATATATAAAAAACACTTTACTGAAATATTTGATAATCTACCATTTATCCGTTACTGTCTACTATAATCTATTAATCAACTAAAAATAATCAATTGAAACTATGAGATAACTTTACTGATATATTAAAAAACACGTGATAACTTTATTGAAATATAAAAAAAAAAACATGGGATAATTGCAATGATGTATGTAAAAAGACGAGATAGCTGCACTGATATATAAAAAAACACGATAACAACACTAGCACTAATATATAAAAAAACACAGGATAAATGCACAAATTGTTTTTAAATTTTATATTTTTAGATTTTAATATTTATCTAATTTTTTATCTAAGTCTCCCTTTTTAACTATTTTAAATTTGTCTTTTTTTTCACGAGATGTTTCAGACTATTTAAATTATGTCTAAGTTCGTTCATGAAAAGAATATGACAGCACCCGTACGTATGTATGCACGAATATCCTACTAGTTTTTAATTAAATTAAATGTGTCGTTACACTAAAAAAAAACTCCTTTTTTTATTAAGTACTAGCATTCTCCTACAAAAATGAGTGAATGTAATAATAAAAATATTATCCATAAAGTAAAGTATAACATATTTTTACGTCCGTTTTCTTCTTCCTCTTCTCCTCTGTAAGTTCTTCAAAGATCGAAAGATCATTTCCCCCCTCTCTATCTGTAACAATTACATTGCACCTAAATCTCCCAGAACGACCATCCACCACTCTCTTTTCCCCCACCAATTCACCTAAAATTAATAAACCCCAAAATAAATTCCAGCTCATATACATCATCATCTTGATTCATCAACTACACGCCGACAGAACTTCTATGGGATCGCCGTGATTGGATCGGATCCACCGTACCAACGATGGCGGCACCCAGGAACACGACGGCGATGAGGGACGAAGAGAGTGGCTTGGAGCTGGAGGACGATTCTCCTTCCGCCAAGAAGCCCAAATCAGAAAGGTTCCCACTCAACAGCTGGGAATTCGCCGTCGCCGTCGCCATCTTCTTCGTGTTCTCCACTGGTCTCTTCTGCATTTACCTCACCATGCCTCCCACCACCTCCGCTAACCTCAAATTGCCCCGCACCCTCTCCGATCTTCGTACACTCAAGTACTTTCCCTTTTCCCTCTTAGGTTTTCATTCTTTTAATGATTTTATGATTTCATTATTTTGTTCCTATCAAATAATTTGAGTTCTTTTACTTCTTATTTGGTTGTGACTATAAAAATGCGTGCTTTCTTTCAATATATGTATGTGTGGATAGAGGTTACAGTGTTTTTATTTTCATTTTGGGGGTGATGCAGAGATCAACTTTCAACCTATGCGGAAATGAATCCAGCACAGTTCATTCTTGGTTACTGCTCCACTTACATTTTCATGCAGACTTTTATGATTCCAGGAACAATCTTCATGTCATTGTTAGCTGGGGCACTTTTTGGAGTTGTTAGAGGAATAATGTTGGTTGTTTTCAATGCTACTGCTGGAGCATCTTCATGTTTCTTTTTGTCTAAGTTAATTGGCAAGCCTTTAGTTACTTGGTTGTGGCCTGAAAAGTTAAGGTTTTTCCAAGCAGAGGTTTGTTGTGTTCTTGTTTGCTATCCCCCTTCTTTGATGTTTATCTGGAAATTATGATGGTAGAAATATAATGGCATTGACTGTGTTAAGTCCTAAGCTGTTTTTTTTTCTTTAATCAGATAGCAAAGCGTAGGGATAAGCTGCTGAATTACATGCTTTTTCTGAGGATAACTCCGACTTTGCCAAATCTTTTCATCAATTTGGCATCTCCAATTGTTGATGTACCATTTCATGTATTCTTTTTGGCAACATTTGTTGGTCTTATTCCAGCCTCTTATATTACTGTCAGAGTAAGTTTTTTTTGCCTATCTTACTGTTATTTTACAATACGCTCGCTCTTTCCCATTTTTCTATGAACTTGACATTTGCTAATCCTGGTGTTTATGTTGTATTGTATGCTTTATCCATGTTTTCACTTCATTTTAATTTGTCTCTTATTGAATGCCTGAATTGTATTACCTGCATTGATTTTTCTTTGCCTATTTGCTTGTACATTTGGAACTTTTTTTTAAGTACAAGATGATGTATTATTGAAGTACTTTTTGTTCAAGGATGCAAGTGTTTAATAAGAAGACACAGATAAAGCAGCATTTATTTCTACTTCTCTGAACTAGTAGATAAAACAAAATTAAGTAAAAACTGTAAATATCATAAAAAAATGAGTCCCCAAGGAGAATGTGGGGGTTGTCCTTCTTGGTTTTATGGCCGGTAGCAAACAATTCTTAGGGAATTATTGCAGTGTTGAATCTGTTGATTTTGAAGGAATTTGAGGATTTGAATGAATATGCTGGTAAAGTTCAAAATGAAATTGCATAGGTCTAGTTGTATGAATATGTTAGAGAAGGCATTGTTCTCGTGATCACGAAGAGTAGTACCAAGTTAGTTGAGGATTCCTCCAAAACCTATGATTACATTATTATGAGAGAACTCTAAAGTGTTTTTGGGGAATCTGCTTAGAATGGTCTTCATGTTGTCCTTTTGCTTTCAATTATTTGGCTGGTTTAGGTAATTGAAGTGATAAGAATGGTTCCATGTTTGGTTCCATTATTTGTGCTATATTAGCATGGTTTGCACCGAGGGTCCACTTTAACCCCTTATCTTTTCCTGTTAGTTCTAAATGTGCATATTGAGTATATATTCAAGAGATGGTGCTGTAGTGCATACTGTTAGGGGATGATTTGAAACAATTGAAAGTCAAGAGAAGAAACAAGTGGAGAGTTAGAGATATGGAGTTAAACCTATGCTTTCACTTAACTTAAAGCAAAAAATAATATATGATTGGGAGATGGGGATAGACCTCAATCATAGGATTCAAGTAGGGTGAACAAAATAGAGCATGACTTCAAGTGTATTTTGTGATAGTATCGCTGAAGCTAAAAGAAAATTTGCCTGCACAGTTGTTTTAAAACTTGCAACTTAGAATACAACTAAATGCCAGGCATTAAAAAGCCAGCAAGAAAGTAAGTTCAATGCTATCGGGGTAAAAATATGATAGCTGAGTGGATATACAAGACAAGATTAGGATTAAAAAATAGATCATGGGAGTAGCTCCCATTGTAGAAGATAAAAAAGGTAGAGGCTCATCTTAGATGACTTCGACGCATGGATAAGACGGGTGTAAATTATGCAGAGGCTTCACAATGGTGAGAACTGAGAGGTAGAAGGAGACCAAGGACAACTATAGGTCAATCTATTAAAAGAGATTTAGATTTATAAGACATGGTTCATGACAAGATATTATGTCATCATTTGATCTATGTAGCCATTTTGACTTAATAGGAAAGGATATTGTTGTTATTTTGATTGTATCCATCTTGAATTTTTATTCTTTTAATTGATGAAGAGGCTAGATAGCTAATAATACTATTGTTGTTTAACCAGGCCGGCCTTGCTCTTGGGGATTTGAAGTCAGTGAAGGACCTATATGATTTCAAGACATTATCAGTCCTTTTCCTCATTGGTTTTGTTTCTATACTTCCAACGCTTTTGAAGAGGAAGCGAGTATACGAATGAAATTGTGCAGGCATAACTTGCTTAATCCATTTGTCATTTAAGGCACATTACGTGATCATATCAAATTAGAGTGTGAAGACAAGACAATGGATCAGGGAGGATAATATTTAACAAGATATTGATGAGAAATGATGTATTAATATTTATAGTATTGGGGAGCTTCCTTTTTCTCGTCTTTCATTTTGATCCTGTGGAAGGAATGAGGGTAGACCTAGCTAGTGGTGATCAATGGTGGAGCACTTAAATTACTCCTAATGTGGCTTTGATTGCATCAGGAACGAACAATGTGGTTAATGTTCATTGTTCAGCTATGCTGTAGGCATTTCTGCCTTGCACCACACATCACATAGGAACTGACACTTTGTTTGTACTACTCCTTGTTTACCCATTATTACAAGATATAATATAATATAGAATTTTAATTTTATATTAATATTTACGAATTGACTTTCATGTCGTGAGGCATTTGGATCCCTTCAAGTGGGGGTTTTCACTTAAAAAATTTATACATGCAAGTGGGTTTCAATGGTGAGATCCACACATTTGACCCCACCCACCCCACCCTCATGTGAAACCTCTGCTTGAAGAGATTCAAATCCAGAGATTTTAGATCAGTAATGAAACAAATAGTTATTGTTCAAGATATTGAAATTCCTTGACCAAAAAAAAAAATGCTGAAATTTCATACTGAAATGCTGTTGACAAGTCCCAAACCGATAAGCCCTAATTTTGCAGAATCGTTGGTATTGGATGCTGTTTGTAGCAAGGAAAAGGGGGATGAGATTGCCTTGTACAAAAGGGCAAAGGGCCTCTCAAATATCGTCTATTGAAAATGGGGTTTTTTTTTTTTGGCTAAATTATTGTTTTGGTCCTTTATCTTTGGCCTCAATTTCATTTTGGTCCTTTATCTTTTTTTTTTCTCGCTTTCCTCTTTTGTGTTTTGATTTTGTGTCAATTTGGTCATTTTGTAGTTTTTTGTCTACGATGACGAACGGACGCCATGCACGCCAGCGATTAATAATCGACGTGGCGTCTCAAATTCATTAAATGACATGGCACAGTAATTGACTTGGCAATACACATCACCATTTCCTTTTTTTTAAATTAAAACAAACAAAAACTTAAATAATACAATGCTTCCCCAACAACATTTTGTTCTGCTTCCATTTTACCCAGAAATACTTCCTCTCAAGAACAACAACAACAACCCAACATTTTGTTCTTCTTCCAACAACAATAAACCCAGAAATCGAACTCATTCTTCGCTGAAATCTTACCAGATATTGAAAGAGGGAGAGAAATAGAAACCCAACCAAACCCATTATTCTCTAAAAATATCGCAAACTCCCTTCTAACCTTCGATTTCTCATATTCGAATTCTCTCCTTCTCACCGGAGCTAGATCCTCAAAAAACCGCTCCAGATCTAGATCCCAAAAAACACGAAAAACAGACAAAAGGAAGGAGATTAACTGTGTTTAGCGCTTGTTGTTGATGATAATGAAAAAGAACACGAAAAATTGAGAGAAGGAAAGGAAAGAGAAATGAAAAAGTGAGGGTTGTATCTCAGATCTAGAAGGAAAGGAAAGGAAAGGAAAGAGAAATGAAAAAGTGAGGGTTGTATCTCAGATCTAGAAGGAAAGGAAAGAGAAATGAAAAAGAAGGAAGGAGATTAACGGATCTCAGATCTAGAATTTATTATGCTCTTTTTTCCTCTTTGTTTTAATTAAAAAAAAAGGAAATGGTGATGTGTATTGCCAAGTCAATTAACTGTGCCACGTCATTTAATGAATTTGAGACGCCACGCCGCGAGCTTAATCGCCAATTGTGGGCGTCTGTTAAGGTCATAGACAGAAAACTACAAAAAATATCAAATTGACACAAAGCTGAAACATAAAGGACCAAAACGAGAAAAAAAAAAGATAAAGGACCAAAATGAAATCGAGGCCAAAGATAAAGGACCAAAATAGTAATTTAGCCTTTTTTTTTTGACCCCACCCTCTCCCCTTAAACCCCCACCCACACTGAAATCTCCAAAATGCCCTTTGTAATCTATTTTTTTTTTTTTTTAAAGGGCTCATCGAGATATATATCATTTGGGGACATATATCGATGGGTAGTTTTAACCATCGTATATATATGCCTTCTGAAGAAGTATATACGATTGGTCGTTACACTGGCCAATCGTATATATTCTTGAGTGGCATATATATACGATGGGTTAAAACTACCCATCGTATATATGTCCCAAATGATATATATACAATGAGCCTTAAATTATTATTTTTTTATTTGTAAAAAAAAATTTAACGGTCCTGATTTCACTTTCAAAGTTGATCAACGGAATCAACGGTTGATAATCTTTTACCTCATCTATAAATACTCACTCCTACCATCACTATTTTCACACCAAAAATTCAACTTCCTCCTTCTCTCACAGAACCTCACACAACACAAGTGAAGATGATGCAGACTTCGCTAATGTCATACTACGAGGCTTCTTCCCTCACTCTCGTTCATTCTAATATGGGGTTTGCTGATCATCAATGCATCATCTTGAAAGATGATGGTATAAGTTTCGATGGGAGAGATGTTGTATCGTGTAGATTAAACCATCGCGATATCATTTGTTTGCTCTTAAGCAGAAACTACTGCGGATGGTTCAACTAGAGAACGACGAGCATGAGATAATTCGTATCGTTTATCGGAAACCGGAATGGGCTGGCGGAGGTCTTCACTGGTCTGCCGTGGATGTCAACACCGAGGATGACCTCCGACAGATGATGTCCAATCATATTATGTTTAAATGGAATAGTTACATTCATCCATGCACGTCGAAACCGTAAGATCGTCATTTTGAAATCCTTCGTCGATTAACTCCACCAACTCGTTAGTTTCTATTGTATTTTATTTTTATCTGTCTATTTTTATTCTAGTTGTTTATGTTTTATCGCCAGTAACTTTGTTTTATCGAATCAATGAAATCAAAAATTCATGGAAACTCGTAAAATAAATAAAACATCCAAAAAAGTTAATAATAAAGTGCCAACATCAAATACATCAAAAACAAATAAAAATCCCTAACGCCGTGGCCCTCGCCCTCGCCCCCGCTGCCTAAGCTCCCCAAAGAATGTCATCAGGTCGCCGCCATCCCCACCACCCTATGGAGTGTCCGATACGCCCGATCGCCATGCGTGATCTCGCCATCACGAATCCCTCTCTGGCAAGCGGCCACAACCTCCTCATCCAATCGGATCGTCGAGCATGATAATGAATAGGTGGGGATGGTAAAGAGGAGGCCGTGGATGGTACCGAGGAGGAGACCGATGATGATACTTGAGGAACGCCCTCCTCTCGCCAATCCTCCCGCTTGAGTCTGCTGCAGATAATCCCCAAGATATAATCGCCCATCATCCGGAAAATACTCACCAAGTCGACTGTCTCTCTCTCTCATCGCCAAGCATGGAGTGATTATGCCTCCGAGTCCTCGTGCTCGGTGCGGTACCAAGATGACTCCTCTCTCTCGACAAGAGATACCTCACGTCTCCCTCTATGCCTACCGGACACTGCAAGCAAAGGAAAAAAAAATTAGTAAAAAAAAAAAATTGCTCATCGTATTTACATCAAAAATGGCGTATATACGATCCTTACTTTTTTGCTCGTCGTATATAGTGGTCTCACTGCCAGTGATATATCGCGAGTGGATGATTTTTCTCGCTAATCGTATATACGCTGAAAAAAAAAGTATATACTGTGAGTAAAAACTTGCTTCGTCGTATATAGGGTGCTGGTGGGGTATATGCGAGTGGTGATTTTCTGGGTAATCGTATATACGTCTCTCTGGCGTATATGCGATTGGGTGGTGGTCAATCGTAGGTATGACCAATTATGTGAAGAAATGTTGATTTTGTAAAAAGACAGGGGTATTTTGGTCTTTTCAAAAAGTTAGAAAAAAGTTTTAAAAGAAGTGAAAGAGAAGATGGAATGGTGCAGATTTAACAATTGAGAGTGTCAAGTGAAAAGTCCAATAGATCACACAAATTTAATTGCAGGAGAATGATATTACTCTAGTGATCATCTTTGTGTGTGTGCGCGGCGCACACGTGTTTGTGTGTCCTAAGATTTTAGTAAATCGAGATCACGTTTTTTGATTAAAATAAAAAAATCATTATTTGTATACTTGCTCAGCAATCGAAAACTTAATTTGTTCCAGCAGTTCTCTCTATGAAAATACAACTTACACAAGCAAACAAGTTCTTCATAGCAGTAGGAGTTGGAAGTTTGCTTGTAAGATTTGGATACGGAAAAAATAGCACTGTAATTGGAAACAGAATATTACAATACGCCAAATAGTAGCTACATTGACGTTTAAACAACTGCATTACTGATTGAAGCAAAACTAATCATGCTAAAACGATTGCTTAAGATTACAAATACAATTATAGATAAGAGAAGATACAATACTGGAACGGGGCACGGGCTGTTCATGATTCTAAATTCACATCGTCCATAGTAACTTTTGGGTAGTTCTCATAGCCCATAATGCTATTTATTCTGATACGCGTATTTGGCTGTAACAAGTTGAAAACCAAATCAAACATCATAAACACTGTCAAGCATTTGTTTGAAACACAAGGTCAAAACCAGTTTTTTAAATTATTCAAGAAAATTAGGTAAAAATTAAACACAAATCTCTGCAAGTCTTATTTTGTGAAGCATTGTTTGAATTTTTATATCAGATTCTGATAAAACATTGAATCTAAAATTTCCTATTTTGCTTATACTTGCTTCCTTGAAAGCTCAGATAGTCCATTTTTCCATGTTGTACCCCAGGACTGGGATTAGTTCATATTGGCATTTTGCTTTTCTCTTTTGAAAAGGAGCAAAATTGAATTTCTGATACAGTTTGGCCTTCCCTAATTCTTTCATGGTAATGCAAAATCAGGGTAAAGAAAACACAAGAAAGACATCTGAAGGAAAGACAGAAGCTCAGAAGATGATGAGCATAAAGACAAAGAGTAATGCAGGGATTTATTATTCACTCCTGGTTGAGTTTAAATTCACCAAAGATAACTAGAAAAAGATAGGAAAATTAAGGTAAATGCATTTAGACAACTTTCATACATTACAGCTTGTTTTAATGACGAACGACGTGTATTTTTGACAAGAACACATAAACCTGCAGGCGCACACACATTCACACCCACAAAGGATTCACATATTGCCAAGCTCCTTTCAGAAACTGGAAGGTACAAAAATTTACCGCTATGAATAAATTCCCAACCACTCCCAAGCAACACATAGTGGCATTTTAATTGCAAAAATATTTTGATTGCAATTGCATAAGTTTGCAGAGAAGTGGTAGTACCTGTCTGTGCCCAATAGTTCTGCTATAGTGTTTCTTGTTTTTATACTTGAAGACAATTACTTTCGGATCTAAACCCTGAGTTAAAAATAAAATGGTTAAGGTAGAAGAGTTATTTTCCTTTAAACTCCTACTGGGAGAAAAGAAGAGGGAACGAGGTGTACCTGTTCTTCCACCGTTGCGTATACCACAGCATTTGTTACTATTGGTTTCCCAATGTAGCAGGATGTATCTGTGCCAACCAGTAAAACCTTATGTAGGGCAATCTGCAGTCCCGAAAACAAAAAATAAAATTCTTTGAAAATAACGGCAAATAATCAAATATTACCAATATTTTTTGGATGCTCTAAAGAAGGGTTCAGAGGAAAAAGGTGAGGAATTAATTTAAATAACTTGATAGATTCTCAGGCATATGCATATAGATATGATCACAATTTTAACAGTTGATTTTTCAATCAATTGCTATAGTTCCATGCTTTCCCAATAAAGTGACTCTCCCCCTTTAGAAGAGTCAAATCCTCATATTTAGCAGGCATCCCACTAACCCCTCATTTTCATTCCCCCAGCTTTTGGCATAATTTCTTATAACATACTTCTGCATTGGACCCCTTCAACAGATCCTAGTTCAGGTCATTAAATATAATAGGTCTTCATTATTGATTAAACGTTGACAGCATATAGTTATAAGCAGCTAAATTTCATGATAATAAATCTTATGAAAAATAGTTAAAGGGAGCACAAAGCACTCACATATGTAAGTGAACCATATTTTTAAAAACATTGTATGAATGAGCAAGATAATCATTACTTATAAACTTCACTCTCCACCACAAAAATTCTGTATCAAGGTCTCTTGGATGGAGAGACAAAAGTTTGATGTGATGCTGTAACAGATAATTGTTGTCTATTTCACTCACTTACATAAACGCCCTACTGGAACTTCGTTAATTATAATCTCAGCCACCCATTGTATTCAAATGGCAGCAATTTTAGCAGCAACATTTAGGGAGAAAATGGTGACAATAAGCTGGTATGATCAAAAACAAAATACAGAAATAAATATCGAATGAGTTTAATACGCACCTTGTCATTAACCTTAGCATCTTTCAGCCTCTGAACAACAAGCCAGCGCCCAGGGTGAACAATATATTGGCGTCCACCAATCTAAACAAATCAACAAAAGAAAATATTAATAAAAAGCACAAGAACATAAGACAAATTTTGCAGAACTCACCCTGAACAAAAACAAGTACTACCCATTAACCCACCCAACAAACTAGAAGAACAAACTAACTATAGCCCAAGTGCCCAACAACTTAAAATAAGTTAATTAACCATTTTACTTAAAATTTGCCAGTTTTCAATAGCACCATTTGCAAGTACATGCAGTGCAATTCACCCTTAAAATAATCATAAATTCGTAATCAACGAAGGAATCACTCAAAGCTTCCTTTTCTACTTAACAACAGCACAAAAAAACAGTTTCAGATAATTTGTTAAACAAGACAACACAAATCTGCAAAATACACATGCAGTGACCAAGAAAATTACCTTCAACATTAGAATTATATGCATTAACAATTATCCTCAAAGGTTGGAACTTTTCAACAATTTAAACAAATGGGTCACCCTATCCATACCCAACAATTGAAAAAGCTACGCAGTAGTGTACTCACCATTACAACGGCGAAGAGACCCTTCTCCCATGTAGGAGTTTGGACAATTTGGGCGGATTCCGACTCGGTCTGCGGCGGTGACTCGACAACTGCCCCCTCAGATTCTGAGGATTTGGGGAGGGGTAAGCGCGGTGAGAAAGTGGATTGGAAAGAGAGTTTGTGAGATTGAGAAGGAAAGCGAGAGAAGAAAGGTTGAGAAAATTGAGGCTTAGTGGTTTGGGAAATGGTGCAATGGGTTCCGAAAGAAGCGCAGAGAGTGGAAAGAGTTGCAGTTGAAGAAGCCATCGTGGATTTTGGAGAGACCTTCCTCTCTCACCTCTATCCTTTTCCCTCTCTTCCTACTTCCTATCCATTTATACTTGTTTTAATTTTATTTATTTTATTTTGGTGAAAATTATTATATTTTGTTTACTATTTTTATTTTATTTTCTGTAATATGTTTACTATTTTTATATTGGGACATTTATTTTAGGCAAAATACCTCACGGGGTCTCTTAACTTCTTTTCAGGTTTCGAATAGCTCATTTATATTTTTTTGTAACGAATATACCCCTTATGTTTTTAAATCATTACATTGTTGCCTTTTTTAAATATTTTTTGTTGAAGTGAGTTACAGAAAAGGTCAACGGGGGATGGTTTTAAAACATATAAGAGATCTACTTAAAAAACATAAGGGATCTATTTGAAATCTGAAAAAATGGCAACTATGCGATGATTTTAAAATATAAGGGACTTCTTCGCACAATAATTACATAAGGAGACCTATTCGTTACCAAAAAAAACATAAAGCACCTGTTCAAAACTTGAAAATAATTTAAGAGACCCTAGGAGCAATTTTGTCCTTCTTTGAAGAGCTTGTTTTCAATTTACGCGCTCTTAGGCAATATTAATCCGCTAGCTTATATAGCAGATGATCCTTTCATAAGTGTTTAGCATGACTAGCTTATGGCGCTTTTTAGTAACTTATAGCGCTTTTTTTCGAAACGCTACTTGAAGTAGTGTTTGAGCTTATATAACTTAAAGCGTTTTTTTCTCAAATTAACCATTGCACTTTAATTAAGTTCTTCGTTTATCCTCCATGAAATAAATATTCTCTCTTATATTTACAAAGGTCTATTTATGTCCTTTAATATTTATAATCTAGTTCAGCCGTTAATTTTACTAAACATTTTAAATTCAATCCGCTAACTTATCTGATATTAGTTGTATCTTATCAGCTCATCCGCCATAAGCTAGCCTATCCTTAGTAGCCTAATTCCGATTGTTAAATGCCTTAAAAAAAATACAGCGTATTAATCAAAAAAATCTTAATATCAAAATGAGTGCTTTTAGAGTGAGGGATCTCTCACCGGTGTACCACTTAAATTGGCCGTTAGATATAACATAAAATGTTGAGTGGTTGAGATTTCATGTTGATTGATACAATCTCAACCACTCATACATTTTATGTTACATCTAACGGTCAACTTAAGTGGTACACCAGTAAGGAGCTTGGTTTGCTCCCTCACCTTAGAAGCATCCTATCTAAATTATGTATATATTTCCAAAATAACACTGGTATAAAAGTAAACAAACTATTTGTAAACTGCACGAGACAAGTACGCTAGTATCATAGTAAACAAACTATCACCCAAGAGCGTTTCGATGAGATGATTTGAGTATCTTCCAGCTTAATTAAGGTCATGCGTTCGAGTCCAGCATTGGGAACGTAACAACACGCAAAAGATATCCGATTTGTCATCCATTAAGGTCCTATTTGGCTTGAGAGATTAGTTTTTGCAAGTGCACGCAAAAGATAACCGATTTATATATATTAAAAAAGAAATTAAACAAATTGATGATGACAGATAGCAATCATTCTTAGTTTTTTTTTTCATTAATATTTTACACATTGGTTTAAAGTTTTTGTGTGGAACCAAACATAAAGCAAGTGTTAGAGAGAGTGTGTAAAAGATAAGCTTACTCATACTATTTTCTTTTAATCACAAAAAGAAGGTTGAATTGACGAGATTTGCTAAGGAATTATAACAAGTTTTGCGCAGGAAGTCCCTTAGGTGTAAAAACTAGGCACAATCTTAGTCAAATCATAGTTGAAAATTGGGTTTTTATTCATGCCCTCCTCTTTTCCACTTGCCACGCTCCCTTAACCCTGGGTATCTAGATATCGAGTGACAAATTTTGTGACTCACTATCTGGATACTGAGTTTGCGAGGAAGTGGGAAGGGGAAGTGCAGGAAGAAATGTCTCTGAAAAGAAGTCACAACCTAATTCAATGTGTTTGGTTCTACATAGATGAAAACAGATTTTAGAAAACCTGATTTTCGTTAGACTTGAACGCAAAGTGAAATCATGTATAGATTTTATGTAAAAGTGAGTTGAACAATAAATTTAAGTTAAAAATCACGTTATGAGAGCACAACGAGATAGAAGAGATGACTTATATGTAGTGACAGAATGGTGTAAGAGTGGCCGGTCTAGCCACAATCAGCACCTGATTCAGATGTCATAAATAATAAATTTAGCCATTTCAAAACAAATTGTTTTGAAGTAAAAACTCTAAATCTCAGCTTAAAGTTAAAATTAATTATAGAAGCAAAATCAATTTGTCTCTAGAATCACTTAGCTTCTCACAAAAGTGAACCCAAATATGAACTCAAACAACTGAAAGTTCAGTCACCAATTCCACCAAGCCTAAGTTCAGTCACCAATTCCACCAAGTCTAATGTGATAAATTCTTGCAGCATGACAAAGTAAATTTAACTATGATATTTTTGCTACCATTCGTTCTTCCTAACTGTACAACAGATTCAGTTAGCATATCAAGAAGAAGAGTCCTCCTTCACTCCGAATGCATCTGCAATACTGAAGTTCAAATTTCCTTTCATGGTTCTGCTCCTACCAATAATATCGTCTCCTTGTTTCATCATCGCCACAAACTCCGCATAATCAATTCTCCCATCCTAAAAGAATATTAGAGAATTAGGACCAAGATAATTTGACAGCAATTAAATATAAGCACATGTTGGTGATTAAGCAAACACATTGAAAGGAACTTACATTATCTTGATCAATCTCTTTAATCACTTCATCCAAATGTACTTCACCAAGACCAAAGTCTTTACAGGCTTGTTGAAGCTCATCAATGGTGATGTAACCACTACCATCCTTATCAAAATAGGCAAAAGCTGCAACCAAATTCTCCTCTCTTTCCATCTTGTTCAAGTGCAGTGTAGCAGCAAGAAATTCGCCGTAGTCTATTGTTCCACTGTTGTCGATATCAGCCTGTGAAAGTTAACAAAACATGTACAAAAATCAGCAAACACATCATATAGATTACATTCTATGGTAATGATGATTCACTTACCGCTTCCATAAGAGATTTAATTTCAGATTCCATGAGATTTGAGCCAACACTTTTTAAACCCTCCTTGAGTTCCTCAAAAGTTATTGTTCCACTGTTGTCTGCATCAATCATTTTAAATAGCTCTTTCAACCCACCTATTTCTTCCTCTGAAAGTCTTTCGGCTATGACCTGAAAATGATTTTTAAATGTAAAATATAAGTGCATGATTTAGATGAAAGCAGAATCATATAAGAAATGGCTAGAACATACAAATCATAAAAATCAAACTGTATAATGATAACTAGACATACACGTAGTGCCATCTTCTTAAGTTTATTCATCGCTGAGAAATGCTTTAGGCGAGTCAAAACAGCAGAATCCAAAGGTTGGTCTGGAGCAACTGTATCATCAACAATCCAAGGGTGACCTGAATATATTACAGACTCCATTGTCATTAGATATTCCACGAAGTTGTGACACAATAATACTCTGGCAATGGTATATACCAGTAGCACATGAAAATCCAGTTACAAAACAGTATAAAAGGAACTCACATAAGACATTATGAGCAGAGATTCTATTCGTGGGGTCCCTATCCAACATCTGTTTTACCAATTCTTTAGCACTTTCTGAGATAGTTGGCCATGGTTCAGATGCAAAATCAAGATCTCCATTTAAAATCTGCCTGAAAATTCCTGCTTCGGTTTCTGAAGGTAATAGAAAAAGTGATTGCAGCTCAGGCACAAAAAAGATAACAAGTAGGTGACTAAATAATATACACTTGTACAGAGAAGAAAGGCTTGAAAAGCGCGCAGGCGTAAGATAATTATAATAACACTAGGATCATTACCAGCCCAGAAAGGTGGGACCCCACTCAGTAAAATGTATAGAATCACACCAGCACTCCATACATCCACTTCCGGTCCATATTGCTTACACAATACCTCAGGAGCAACATAGTAGGGACTTCCAACTACATCATGAAATTTTTGTCCTGAAAAGAAACAAAGTCTCATGTAAATGTTTTAAGTATCTTAGGTCCATCATACAAAGTGAAGAAAAGATGGAGGGAGATGTCGAACATAGGATCTGAGTAGGTTCCATGAAATGGAGGAACGCCTCGAGTGTGATATGCGAAAAATAGTACCTTTTGAGCTTAAAGAAAAAAATCATTGCACATTTATAAGACTTGTAAAAACCAAATGTTGGGTAGTAAAAAGACAGCAATGAAGCAAAAACTTGGTTTGCAGATATGAGAGTGATATGTGAGTTGTCGCGCTAGAAGAGAAAGAATCGGAAAAAGAAGTATTGCAGAGAAAATTGGGATAGTCCCCATGGATGAGAAGATAGCAGAATCTCATCTTACGTGGTTTGGATTTGGACACGTATGGAGAAGACCTGTAGAACCACTGCCAAGGAAAGAAAATCGGCGTAGTCCAACAGTTATAGGTAGAGGGAAACCAATGAATACAACGGCCAAATCATTAAGAGTGATTTAGAGGTAAGCTGGTCTATCTTTGGACCAAATACATGACAGGACTTTACGGCATCAATTGATCCATTTAGCCAATCCTAATGGGAATCGGCTAAGCGTGTGTTTGAAAAATGAGATTTCCACGGCAGAAACGCACATCAAATTAGAAGCTACAACTGGTTGCTTCTCTCCAATCGTGCATTTCAGCCTTTTTGCCGTGACTCCAAACAAACATTTACTTGTTTTTTTGTTGCATCTCTATTATTTTCTGGTGCCAAGATAATTAACAACAAATTTGTTGAGCACATTACCCAAAACATGTATATGGATTATGAAAATCAATACAAAATATTGAAGCAAAGGAGCTGAGACAAAAACAGCATACTCCCAATTCAAAAATGTATCACAGACCACAATACAATCACCACATTGAAAGCAATGCTAATTGCTAAACATAACAGAATTACAACAAATTCATCATTCATTTCATTTCAACAGCAACAACAACAACCACCTACATTGATTAAAATCACAAGCAATAAAATCATTTTAATATAAATAAAACACCAAAAAGTGAAGAGACAAAGAAAAACGAACCTGGCTTGTAGAAGACAGAGAGGCCAAAATCGGTGGCCTTCATCTGAGCATCTTCACCAGGAGTATCAAACAAGAAATTCTCAGGCTTAAGATCTCTATGCATGACACCAAGAGAATGACAAGCCTCAACAACACCAACAATTGTCTTAATCAATTTAGCAGCCTCTCTTTCGCTATAATGACCTTTTTGAATGATCCTATCAAAAAGCTCACCACCAGCACAAAGCTCCATAACAAGATGCACAAACACAGAATCCTCATAGGTTCCTTGAATTTGAACCACATTTGGATGTTCAGACAAATGATGCATGATCTGAATCTCTCTCCACACATCATCATAATCCTCTTTGCATAATAGCTTCCTCTTAGGGATTGATTTGCAAGCATATAATTTCCCTGTTGTTTTGTGTGTGCAGAGATATGTGGTCCCAAATTGACCTTGACCAAGCTTTTTCCCTAGAAGATAGTGATCCCTTAACCTTGGGGTTTGATAGGGTAATACAGCTGTGCATTTTGATGATGATTTTGATCCGATACTTGGCTTCTGCATGTTATCAATTGAAATGGTGAAAACCTGAAATTGAAGATGATTGATTTGTGTTTTTACCCCCTTTTGTTCTCTGTGCCTCTCTTCTTTGATGGTGCGTTATTTTTGTTGGTGATGAGCTATATAAATTGCATTTGTAGTGCTGTTTAACAAATGTCAAAACTGGAATGATTGTTGTGGGGATTGGAGTCGGAGGTTATATTCATTGGTCGAGAAGCAACTTCATTATAGCATGGGATGGATATTTGGATTATTACATGGGGTACATTTTTTTTTACACGCGTGGGATACTTTAATATTACTTCATCCGTCTCATTTTATGTGTCGTTTAAAGTCATATGCAGGCAGGTATTAAGAAAATGATTAGGTATGTTAACTTTTATAGTAAAAAAATGTGGTAAGACTAAAATACCTTTGCACTTTTCTCGATTGAATCAAAGACACAGTTATTGATATTCTAAAGTGATATTCTAAAGTAAGGGTATTATAGGAAATTAATAATAAATGTTATATTGGAATAATAAAGTGACCGATAATTTGAGACAGAGAAAAATGCTAAAGAGGACACTTATTATGAGACGGAGGGAGTACTAGTTGTTTTGGTTCGTATCGTATTGTATAAATTAGGTATCATCTGTGCGCAATTGCAAAAATTTTACACTCGAGTCAGGTAAGACTACGATGAGCTGCAAAACTCTCCCTCAAAGAATTTAACACGATTGTATGCCCAAGATTGAATTTGATGTCTATTATCTAGAGAGTATTTCAAATTTTCAATATTTTTAATGAAAGACTAATTTTTATTCATGCTTGAAGTTAATTTTCAAACATAACAACACTGAGTTTGTCATTGCAGAAATCAAATTTGGGAGTACCACCAAATGGACGCCCAAGTTTTATGATGTCATTAGAGTTAGACCAAAGATGTTTATTTTTTTTGGTAAAATTATTGTTAGCTACCTACAAGAGTGTCCAACCATTTTCAATGAAAAGTGTCATTTAGCTGGAGCCAATAGACAAATACTTTTTACTAAATTTAAATAAACAAGTTTTTTACCAAAAGATAATAGTATAAGTAGTTGAAATTTTAAAAAATAAATTTTAATTTAAAAATTGATAAAATAATTAATACTCAAGAGTTAAGATTATAACAATTAATATTCAAAAATAGGAAATATTTAAGATAAGTGTATATAGAAATTATCTAAAAGAAGACATCATTATTATATATATATATAAAGTTATTATGTAATTGCACATAATCATAATTGAGAATGGAATATGTTAAATTAATATACAAGCAATTGAAATTTAAAAAATATAACATAATTGAAAAATAATTAAAATTTATGAGTAACCTTTTTTGAAAATAAAAATGTACTATAAGAGTTAAGATTATCAACAATTAAGATTTAAAAGGAAATAGTAATTATTTAATGTAATATAATAGAACTTAGAAGAAGTAATCACAAACTGTTTTGGTGGACAAAATGGCAAATATTTTTATACTAAATTCAAATAAAAAATTTAATAATATAAGTAGTTGAATTTTTGACAAAATTAATTTTAATATAAAAACTGAAAAATAATAATAATTATGGCTTAAGAGTTAAGACTGTAAACAATTAATATTTAAAAAATAGGAAGTAATTAATATAATTGTATATATAAATCTTCTAAAAGAGGATATTATCTATCAATTATATATACAAACTAAAATGAACCAAAGGGCCTTTTTGCTTACGTGTCACACAACTAAGGTGTCCACGTAATTACAACAAAAAAAGCCACCTCATCCTAATAAATTTGACGTGTAATTAACTAATAAGCCATCTCATTCATTTTCCTTATTAGTAAAACGTCACCATTTAATTTAATCAGATTTCGGAATAAATTTTTAATTTTGAATTATTAGTATATCACATTTAACTCATACTCATAAATACAATTAATTATGAATAATCATTATACAATTATAATTAACAAACCAATCACAAAACCTATACAATATGTTAATTGTCGGTTTTTTCCCCAAAAATCCCCAAAATGCGATTAATCAAATAGGTATTGACAAAACACATTTAACACATTTAAAATCAAATTCGAATCTCTTATTTTCAGCTTCGAATTATACCTTAACATTCTTATATTTATGTAGGTCGATTGTGTTGTGTCTCATTGCTAATAAGAAAAATCATTAAGTAAATGTAACTAACAAATATTGTATTAATTAAAAATGTTATAATTAAATTAATACGAACTAAATAAAAAAATTCAAAAGAGCCCAATAATAGCCACACCTAGCGGTTTTATTAATATTTAATGCAAATTAATAAATTAAAACTCGGCAATTAATTGTGTTTATTTCGGTTGATTGTGTTGTCTCATGGTTAAAAAGAAAAATCAGCAGATAAAAGTTATTAACAAATACTATGTCGTAAAAAAAACCGTCCTAAAATTTAATACTACGTAAAAAAACTCCAATTTAATCTCCGTAATTTTCCAAATAATCACTTACGAAATTCCCTCAAAAATCGGATCTACAGTTATAACATTAAACAACCACTAAAACTTCGCAATAAAACATAAATCAAAAATAAAAAATGGCTTAAAATAGCGTCAACCACATTTAACAAATCACTAATGTTTATCATCACTTATGTTGTCAAAAAAAATTGTTTAACATCAAATCTGAAACAATAAATTAGTAACCAAAATATCGAATGCTAAAAACCAAAATCTCTAATAAAATTAGATATTTTTTTCCCTCCCAACAAATAGAAAATCCCCTAGGCTGATTTTCCCATATCACCACCATTATTATTTAAGATTAGTCCTGATAAATTACAATTACAAATTACAGGTTAATTATATAGATTTCCAAAAAATCATGGAACAATTACTTGGACAACAATCACACAAATCCTTATAAATTTAGGCGAGGAAACCCAATAGGCTCCACGATTCACACTCACACAGACTACTACATACCTGCTATTTCCTCGCTGCTATAGGCAAAAGCTACCCCTACCTTATGGCTTCTCAAACCATCCGCTTTGTTGATATTGTCCCAAAAGATGGGAACTTTACTGTCATTGCTCGCGTGCTGAGGCTCTGGACTGTGCCAGAGAAGGTCCCTGGTCAAGGTCCGTTGAACATGGAGATGGTCCTCATGGACAAGATCTTTGTAAGTAAATCAACTCTCACGATGAAAATTATTTGTATCTATGTATATGTCGTAATTTAGTAATATTATAGAATATGTATTGTTAGATAAATTGCATCATGCCCAACTTGGTTGCACATCTGTAACATAACAGATCCGTTAAATTATATGTGAAAAATAAATAATAGAAATCATATTAATGTTATTCTTGTGCGATAGACCAATAATTAGAGGGAAAAGTTTTTGTTATGATTTTCAAAGATTTGAAGTTGTTTTTATTTTTTTAAAAAATCCATTTAATGATTATATATTTTGATTCAATGTTACTTCTAAATCTGCAGTGTGAAAAATAAAGAATAGAAATCATATTATATGTTGTTCAAGAATTAGTTAATCAATTCGAATGTAACATAACAAATCGCTTTTCACTCATTATGTTGCAATAGTTTTACAATTGATCTTTAATCGATTTCCTATGTCTGCATTAGCTTTTATGCATACATTGTTGTTGTAATGTGGGGTGATCGCATAGGAGCTTTCGTGAAGCAAACCCCGATTTATAGGTTCAAAATGTTCTCACAGAGGGTGGTGTTTACCGCATCTCAAATTTCAGGTGTAGGTGCAAACATTGGTCCATATCGCACAACATCTCATCAATACAAAATCAACTTTGGCCTTCGTCACTGCCGCTCTCTCTGTCTTCAAAAAATTGTGCCCCTCCGATTCATCGCTTCAATGACCCACGAGAAGGTCTACGACCTAGGATACAACACGCACTATTTAGCCGGTGTGTATTACTTGCTTGATATTGTAGAATCCCAATATCCTATGCATAATAGTACAATGTTTTTAAGTCTAACTTTTATTTGAATGCGGATGTATTTGGTCTCCTAACTGGTGTTGGAACTGAAAAGACTTATGATAGGGATGGACCACGAAGCAAACTAAATTTCATTCAGCTCGACAACAATGGGTAATTAGCACATTTGATATTTGATATATTTAATTTTTATTATATTACCAAAATGCTTTAACATCCACTGATGTAAATTACAAATAGGTACCAATTCAGGGTCACCCTCTTTGGAGACTACGTTGACGAGCTCAATGCATTCCTTGCATCAGGCGATTCTGACAATGCCGTTGTCGCCGTGCTGTGGGCGAAGGCTAAACCTTTTAACAGTAACAACTTTCATTATATGGAATTATATATACTTATATATATAATATATCTAATATATATCTGGTCAACGTCACATATTTAATATTCATTTAACTCATGGTCAGATCAAATGGGCCTACAGACCTCAATATATACCACAAAGGTGATCTACAAGTTGGAATCTGCTGAAGCAACTGCCCTTATTAGTCGGTATGGAACATATATTCTCATGACTGTAATCTTTTGTGGGATATTCTGCCTGTCAGATTTTTTGGTTTTATTACTATTATAATGACTTAGCGCTGACGTTGCATAACATGATGCTTGATAACAATCCCAGTCCAGTTCAGGTTGGATTAACTCAACTTGATGGCAATGCTAAAGCATCTGTTCAGGAGGAATTCCTAGAGGCCACTGCAAGATGCACAATTGACTCTCTCAAAAGTTGTATGGAGGTTAGTTCAAGTCTTTGTTCCTACATATCAATTTGTTCACTACAAGTTGGTATTCTTCTTTTGTGCGCATAGTTTGCATGCCCACATATAATTTAACAACTATAATTGTGCATCTAATTCTTATTAATTTACAGCGAGCTATGTTCGTGGTACTGGGCACTATTGACAGTGTTGAACCTGGCAATGTGTGGTGGTATAATGCCTGTAACACGTGTCATCGCAAGGTTGTTGATGATTCAGATTTATACTACTGCCATACTTGCAGGCGCCATGTTGTTGTGTCTACAAAAAGATACCGCCTCAACGTGCGCGTAATTGATGAGACAGACTCAGCTTTGTTTACTATGTTTGACTGTGATGCATACACACTGCTGGGTAGGACATGTGCTGATCTGATTGAACACATAAATCAGGTATTCCAATAGTTTATTGACAAACATGTTTTCAGATGACTATTTGCGGTAGGCGATGCTCCAAATTGTTCTTTGTTTTTTTAGATTAATGGCAACCTTTTAGTGCCTGATGAGTTCAACCATCTGGTTGGTAAGATGATGCTTTTTAAGGTGGAGGTGCCACCCCAAGAGAGTCTAGGTTTGAAAGGACATCATAAAGAAGATTGCTATTGATGAGGGTGTTGTTGGCAAATTTGTGGGTGAATATTCTTCAGAGGTAATTCCATGTTGTTTGAAACACAATTAAATTTGTGAAATCAATGTCCTCTAGCAAATGAATTTTCATGTAGCTTATCAATAAACAATTACCCTTATTCTGCTCCGGGAGCCATTGAAACACCAATTGTTGAAGGAGAAGCATCCATTGTTGGAGCAAGTGGATCAACCGATCTTTGTTGCCACGAGACTTGATGGACAAGTTTTTTCAAAGAGTTAACTAATGACCACTTGATTCCACAAGTTGCATAATGTACTGATTAATTCCATAAGAACTATATTTTATCTTCTCTCAGCACTTTGTGTGCTAAATTAGTTCATATGATATATATATATATATATATATATATATATATATATATATATATATATATATAGATATAGTTGTTATATATACACTATGCGAATTTTTGTATATGTAATTTAGTCAGGGATATTGGTCCCCGTGCATCGCACGGGTTCCATACTAGTTATATATACAAACTAAAATGAACCAAAGGGCATTTTTGCTTACGTGTCACACAACTAAGGTGTCCACGTAATTACAACAAAAAAGCCACCTCATCCTAATAAATTTGACGTGTAATTAATTAATAAGCCATCCCATCCATTTTCCTTATTAGTAAAACATCACCATTTAATTTAATTAGAATCAGCATAAATTTTTAATTTTGAATTATTAGTATATCACATTTAACTCATACTCTTAAATACAATTAATTACGTATAATCATTATACAATTATAATTAACAAACCAATCACAAAACCTATACAATATGTTAATTGTCGCTTTTTTCCGAAAAAATCCCCAAAATGCGATTCTGCAAAAAACACCAAAAAAATCAATTTTTTTTTATTTTCACTATCAACTCAACAATTAAGATCAACTTTTAATATCGCACTTAAATGCAAAATCACTTTTAATTTTGGAACGGTCAACACCGTGGTCAATAGCAATTAACCTCATATTTGAAACCTCTAACATCAATTTTTCACTTTCAATTATTGACAAAACACATTTAAACCATTTGATTCATCATCTTTTTTTTTGAGATTATTGATTCATCATCTTAATTGCAATATATTCCTACAATTTTTCAAATTCGAATTATTGACAAAACACATTTAATCCATTTTTTAAGAATCAATATCAATATTTTATCGAATCAAAATAATAATTTTATGTTGATTTTAGAAATTCCATAAGTAATTGTGTTAAATGCAAATTATAACCTCACGATTGTGAGGTGCAAACCATATTTGCCTAATTTTAAATTCAAATTGAAAAATTACAGCCCATTTAATTATATTTATGTAGGTCGATTGTGTTGTGTCTCATTGCTAAGAAGAAAAATCATTAAGTAAATGTAACTAACAAATATTGTATTAATTAAAAATGTTACAATTAAATTAATACGAACTAATAAAAAATTCAAAAGAGCCCAATAATAGCCACAGCTAGCGGTTTTTATTAATATTTAATGCAAATTAATAAATTAAATGTCGGCAATTAATTGTGTTTATTCGGTTGATTGTGTTGTCTCATGGTTAAAAAGAAAAATCAGCAGATAAAAGTTATTAACAAATACTATGTCGTAAAAAAACCGTCCCTAAAATTTAATACTACGTAAAAAAACTCCAATTTAATCTCCGTAATTTTCCAACTAATCACTTACGAAATTCCCTCAAAAATCGGATCTACAGCTTATAACATTAAACAACCACTAAAATCTACGCAATAAAACATAAATCAAAAATAAAAACGGCTTAAAATAAGCGTCAACCACATTTAACAAATCACTAATGTTTATCATCAATTATGTTGTCAAAAAAATTGTTTAACATCAAATCAAACAATAAATCAAGAACCAAAATATCGAATGCTAAAACCAAAAACTCTAATAAAATTAGATATTTTTTCCCTCCCAACAAATAGAAAATCCCCTAGGCCGATTTTCCCATATCACCACCATTATTATTTAAGATTAGTCCTGATAAATTACAATTACAAATTACAAGTTAATTATATAAATTTCCACAAAATCATGGAACAATTACTTGGACAACAATCACACAAATCCTTATAAATTTAGGCGAGAAAACCCAATAGGCTCCACGATTCACACTCACACAGACTACTACATACCTGCTATTTCCTCGCTGCTACAGGCAAAAGCTACCCCTACCTTATGGTTCTCAAACCATCCGCTTTGTTGATATTGTCCCAAAAGATGGGAACTTTACTGTCATTGCTCGCGTCTTTGAGGCTCGATCGTGCGGAGAAGGTCCCTGGTCAAGGTCCGTTGAACATGGAGATGGTCCTCATGGACAGTGCTGTAAGTAAATCAACTCTGTCAGTAAAATTATTTGTATCTATGTATATGTCGTAATTTAGTAATATTATATGTATTGTTAGATAAATTGCATCATGTCCAACTTGGTTGCACATCTGTAACATAACAGATCCGTTAAATTATATGTGAAAAATAAATAATAGAAATCATATTAATGTTATTCTTGTGCGATAGACCAATAATTAGAGGGAAAAGTTTTTGTTATGATTTTCAGCATTTGAAGGTTATAACAAAAATGTAGGGGTACCTTTTCTTGTGCGACGGTTTCCATTGTCACTTTGTTTTGCCATGACTATAAACAAAAGTCAAGGCCAATCACTTTCACATGTAGGGTTATATTTACATAGACCTGTTTTTACTCATGGCCAACTTTACGTAGCGTTATCCAGAGTGCGGTCAAAGAAAGGATTGAAGATTTTAATAATAGATGAAGATGAATTGGTGAGTAGCAGTACGAAGAATGTGGTTTACCCCGAAGTCTTTGACAATCTATAGTTCATTCATCAACAGATGATAGAATTCTTATTTATTTGTTTTATCTTATTCGCAATTGTTTCCTACCATAACTTTATGTTTTAATTTTTTTAGAGATGTTGGGTTACTACAACATAATTAATTGCTGGTGTACTTCAAATAACATAATTAATTATAGGCCTGGATACATCAATTACTCAATAAACCCGAAAAGTGTTTTTTGTTTATAAATGAGGCCAGTTTATGAGTATTGTTATTGTTATAAGGACATGTTAAAGTTTTTTTTTAACTTCCAATATTATCTACACAATATTCTACTTTTCCCGATACATTTTGCATAATGTACCGATTAATTCCATAAGAACTATCTTTTATCTTCTCTGTACTTTGTGTGCTAAATTAGTTCATACGATATATATATATATATATATATATATATATATATATATATATATATATATATATATATATATATATATATATATATATATATATACACACACACACTATGCAAATTTTTGTATATGTAATTTAGTTAGGGATATTGGTCCCCGTGCATCGCACGGGTTCCATACTAGTTACTACATAAAAACAATTTTTATGTAATTGTGCCGAATCATAATTGAGAAAACTGAAAATTGCTAAAATACTATACAAACACTTGAGATTTAAAAAATATTAAAAATTGAAAAATAATTAAGACTTAAGAGTATAAACAATTAAAATTGAAAAAAAAATAGTATATATTTAATGTAATTTTATAAAATTTATCTTGAAGAAGAATCATTATTTAAAGGAACTATTTTAATGGACGATTTGCAATTAATGGAGAGAAAAATCAGAATTACTGAGAATGGATAATTGTTTAAATTATTATATCATTTTTTATCACGCGGCCGATACTTTTTCTTCTTATCATTTCTCTTTATTCTATTTACATTACAAGTTTACTCCGTTGAGAGAAGAACTACACAAAAATGGTAAAGCCGAGTATACACAGACCGACAAAGCTAAGTATATTCGTGGTCAGCCAGATTCCGAGCGTGAATTTGTCCTCGATAAAATCGGTAGGTACTGCACACCAATAACACGGTAAAAAAATGTATTACAAATCTACTTTTAGGGATGATGATAAGCGGCCTCGCAATCTGAGTGGTAAGAGCTAGTCTTATATACTCAAAGTGCTGAGTTAGAATCCCCTAGGGATAGTTGTAAAATAGTTATTAGTACCACTTTGATTAATAAAAATTTCCCTCTCCCCAATTTAAAAAACAAATCTCAACAAATGGATGTCTGTGATATTCGCAGACATACCTAGCTAGTAAAGCTACTGAGTGTAGCTTTCACGCCCATTTCTTATTCGGTGTGGTTTTGGTGTAATCCAAATTAAACATATACAAAAACATAACAATGGTGTCCCTCACTGTTGGTTGTCTTGGCAATTTCAACGACATGGGACGTCGGCTCCCGGGTTCAAACCCGGGAGTGAGTAGTGGTAGTGTGTGTGGTGTTTATTTGTCTTTTCTTCTGGTAGACCAAAAAGAAAACACAACAATGGTGTCTTCTGTCTCTAGTGTTACCCAAGCAAAAGCAGTAAAGAGATTATTTCAGAACTTTGTAATTAAAAAGTATAAACTTTAAGGAACATTTATATCCATGACTTGAAATTGTTTTTGGAAGAAAGAAATAGGTTTTTTAACCAAAATGAAAAGGCTTGAATAGTTAAAAACATCTTTTAGTTTTCATTTCAAAAAAAAATGTAGTTATTTAAAATTGCTAATAGAGAGAAATAAAGACTAGCTAGTTAAAATGTAATTTTGGAAATGATAAAAATAACTCTTTTTTTTTCATTTTCAGAAAATTTAAAATTACTGAATTAGTTTTATTTCATGATACTTCTTAGTTTCAAAGAAAATAAAAACAAAAAACAAACAAAATGAAGTAAAGTACACGGACACCAAACATTTTCCTTCATATTTATTTTTGGTCTTTTTGTCAAGTTTTTTTTTCATATTATGGGAGTACATTAGCTATCCTGTCCACTAGTGTGTTTGGATTAGATTATTTTCACCTCAAAATCCATAATATCACTTCCCAATGCCCCAAAACCATGGAAAGCTTCTACATACACAATTATGAACTACCCTATTTTGCGGCGGTTTGGGATGAACTATCGCCGGTCATCCTCTAGCGGCGGTTTAGATGGTGTGAACTTAAACACCACATATAACTAAGGATTGTTGTAGCTCAAAATGTTTAGTGGCGGTTCTAAACCGCTGCAAATAAAACAATAGTCGCAACAATTCCAAGAACCACCGCAGAAATATGGGGATTATTCTAACTCATCAAATGTGTAGTAGTGTTGTTTATCTAAAAAAAATGTGTAGTAGTGTTTCAAAACCACCGCAAATATCAAGCCACCGCTAAACTGCTACTCCAGCGGTTGCACAAACCATCGCAAAGTTTTCTCTCGGTGGAGAAATCTGCAGTAATTTTGAAATCACTGCGAGAAACATTTGTCAGCAGTCAAAATTGCCGCAGAATGCCTTTTCAACTGCCGCCAATTTCTAGTATATGTTGTAGTGTACTTGCAAATCTTTGTTCCCCTCAATTTTCTATCTGGATTTTGGAATTCCTAAATCTTAACTCTTGTGTTTAGAATGAGAGCTTTGAAAGGCACAGTTAGGGGCGACTCAAGGATCAAGCTACTAATTCAAGGACTTTGAGCCTCATAATTGGTCAATATATTTGATAATAAAAAATCTGAAATTTTAAGCTTTTACTTGATATTATCATCGTACTTCTTCTATTTTAATATGCTTGTTTAGCTCATATGGTAAAATCCAATGTTCCTTATCTTATGGATTTGTGTTCAAGTTCTACTTGAGCGCTGAATTTCATAGTGAATCACTGGTTCAACATAAGAAAAGAAACATTTAATTAATGGAATCTCAGAAATGAGTTACAAATCATGGGTAGAATATTTCCACTTTTAAGCCACATCACAAGCATAATTGTAAAGAAAAGAATTAATTAAAGTAATAACTCAAGTGAATGACTGATAAACACATAAAGGTAGAATATATATCATATAATTAAGTGATAACAAAGAATTGTAACAAATTATAAAACTGATCTAACTCTAGATGACATGAAAATAAACATATACCCACCCACCCTCATCCATCCAGAACCAATAACCAATCTTTCTGTAACTATATATATATAAGCCACCATGAATTTAAATTAAATAAATTTAGTCTTTACAAAAATCACACTTCATCATCATCAGAACCTGTCAATACATCAACCATAACCTGCATGACTCTAACTCTTGTTTGTAAAGACAATATATAATCAGCTGTCTCTCTGAACAATCCATCCAACCCCATCACAGATTCACTATTTGGTACAAGCCTCTTCAATCTTCTCACACGTGTCTGAATTCCATTCGTCCCTGATGATCTTCTTCTACAACCACCTCTCCTCTTCATCAAATTCCTTCTTGTCCTCCTTTTCCTTCCAAATGATGAATTGCTATGTTCTTCAGTTCTATCAAGAAGATCCTTCAAAGCCAGAGAAGCAAAAGAAGGCTGTGAAGAAATTCCCATATCTGATATCTCAAACACAAAGTTTATGGTTTATTTACATGCTACATCATAGGCTTGTTATATATATATAGTGTATTAATTAAGGATTATTCAGATATTAAAATATTATAAGGTGGGGACCACAATACACCTTTGAATGTAGCTTCCAAAGGAATGGGAGAGAGACAGGTGTACCTAAATGTTTTGCTGTTGCTTTGAGCATGTTCTCAAAACCCAATGCACATGGATTCACATGATTTTTCTTCATAGCAGCACCCAACCTCTCTACTCTAAAACACTAACACACCTTCATATCTAATAAGACCACTCTGGATTATTCCTCTATACAACTTTACAAATTCAATGGATTTACAAATTAAATTAAATTTGGCATCCTTTACCTTACTTCCAGCTCAATAAACGTGGCAACGTGGTATTAAACATGCACAAATTCATTGGTTTTGTTATATTTAATGTTTGCTGCTTCAAAGGAAACCGTTTTATAAGTCGACACAGTTAAGAAAAATAAAGTATCATCAGTGGATTGTTACTTGTCAATGCTTGTGTAAACAAAAAGTGGACATTGTAGATCATAATGTTTGGGATAAGGCACATAATCTCTGTCGACATTCATGAACCGTATATTTATTTTTCATTTTACTTATTAATGTATTCTCAAAGGAACCATCATCTTCTTACGTGCCTTGACATTTATATTAGACAAATAATAATATTATTATGACACAAACCAAAACCGATTCATTGTACTTACGAACAATATGAGATCTGACAAACATTCCTTCATCCCATTCAAATTGTAAGATACGAATCCTCTGCTGCGGCACATGATGCGTCAGCGAGGATGTTATTCTCCCTCTGGATCCAACAGTTCTAGCTAGCGCAACATGGTGCTGCTGCAGCAGGGGATGCTGGTTTGTAATCTTCCCTAGGATCAGAGCTGGAGTCTGGAGAGGTGCATATTTATGATTATTTTGCCTCCATCAAAACATGAAGGTTGATAATAAAACTAACTACAAAAAAATTAATCAGGGACATGTTCACCTAATGACATCCATATATTTGAGAATCGGAGTAGTAATATAATTCTGCACTGTGCATTTGTAAGGCAGGAAAAACTTATAATTTGCTAAATATCAATTTAGCTGGTTATTAGTTGGCTGGCTTGTGATAACAGTGGTGCTACCACTAACCTCCCTACTCTAATCTTGTTCAGTGGGTCATTTCTCGATCGAGTGGGACCCGTGCTAATTAAAGAGAAAAGGAACAAATGGTTAGTTGGTCATGCCAGGTGTCATGCTATGCTGGAATTTGAATCCCTAATTAAAAGGCCAGCAGCTGAGGAAAGAGGTCGATTGAAATTATGAGGTTATTATTTGAGTTGGTTTCAGCTGAGAGTATTAAGGTTAGCCAATTGGCACATCATTGTGAAGGGTAGCTAGCCAATTTGAAAGCTGGTTTTAAGGATGGATCAAAAAATCTATTAAGGGGGAAATGATTATTGATTAGAAGTTGAAATTAAAAGCAATCAATTATAAATTTAAAGTGACATATAATTACACAAAAAAAGGACGATACAAAGGATTAGTCTCGAACTCCAAGCTTGGGTGCAAGTGGTTAATGCACTCCATCTAAAGGGGCGGATTAATTTAAGACTCTAGTTCGATCCCGGATGGAACAAATTGGAAATGACTTTCTTTTACCTCCCTACTAACTCCGGATTATTCGCGCCCCTTTTCCTGACACGAGTGGGGTCAAAGACCCCTAGACCAAAAAGGATTAGTCTCGAAGGATTTGTTGGGTCCTTAAATAGATTATAATGAGATGATGACTCACACGACTCATGGAAATTGGAACCCTGACTCACTTGATCCACTTACCTTTGAGATTTTTGCTCTGGCGAATCGCAACTGGAAGAAGGTGGTAGGCGGGAAGGATAAGGGTCATCTGTATGGTTCGGGGCCCTTTGCTCCATTTATGCAGTTTTGAATCGATCACATCGGCACCAGCTCTAGCAGTCGACCTCCTCCTTGACAGGCCGCAGTTGAGGTGGCAGAGCTTAGGCACCACCGGACCAGACGATTAGGAGTCTGCATGGTGAGATAGCGAAGATTCATCGTCGACAGGCAAAGATGTTTAGGTATTATAAGACCATGCGGTCAAGTGAGTCTGGATCCTTTGGGACAGACGATGATGATGATGATGCCTCTCTTAGGACTTTTTTTTATTAGTTTGGAAATTCAGTATTATGTTATAACATTTCACACTAGTTTATAACGATTCAAATTTTATTCAAAATTCTCGGAATATTTATTTTAAATTGTTTTATTTATTTAACATTTTAGTATATACTAGTATGTATGACCCGTGTTTTTAATTTAATTTTAAAGTATTTAATTAATAAATTTGTATGTATATAAATATGTATGTGTGTTTTTAAAGTAATGTCAATCCATGTGCTTCTCCTTCCCTAATGAAATTTTTGTCACACCTAACACTCAAACTTGAGACATTGGGTGTGACCCAACCCCAGTTACCACGAAGGCCAACTCTTGTTGGTTTCGGAAATAAATGACCAAACTAACATTATAATTTAGGCTTAAATGCACTTTTAGTCTCCCTATTTTACTAAATGTGCAATTTTGACCCCTACTTTTATTTGGGCAATTTTGATCCCCCTATTTTACAAATTTTGGCAATGTTGACCAAATTGGAATTTTCAACTCTTAGATGTTGATGTGTCAACATCTTAATTGACATGACACTTGACTAGGCGTACTTGACATGCCAACTCATTTATTTTTCTTAAATATTTACTTTTATTTTATCAAATATTTATTTTAAATAATTAAATTACTTTTATATTCTAGAAATTATAATTTTTTTATTTTAAATAATTATGTTATTTTTATATTTTCAATAATTAAATAATAATTTTCATTTTAAATTAGATTATTTTTTTATGTTAAATAAATTATTTAATATTTTATATTGGTTTAAATATGTTTTTCGTCCCTGCAAATATAACTGTTTTTTAAATTATTCCCTGCAAAATATTTGTTTTAAATAAATCCCTGCAAAATTATTTTTTTTAAAAAAGTCCATGTAAAAAGTTTACATTTAAATTAATCCTTGTAAAATTTTAAATTCTTCATTTTGGTCCCTGTAAAAAGTTCTTTTATTTAAAATAGCCCTTCAAAAATTAAAATTATTCATTTTGCAGGGACGAAAATGAATATTCACTGTATTTGTAGGGACCAAAATGAATAATATTAAATTTTGCAAGGGCTAGTTTAATAGAAAATTTTTGCAGGGACCAAAATGAATAATTTTAAATTTTGCAAGGACTATTTTAAAAAAAATAATTTTACAGGGACTAATTTAAAAAACAACTATATTTGCAGGAACGAAAAACATATTTAAACCTTTTATTTTAAAAATTTGTTTTATTTATATAATTAAGTTATTTTTATAATTTAAATAATTAAAAAATGAAGTAAGAATTTTTATTTTAAAATAAATAATTTATATTTTTTTTCTATAATTTAGTTATTCTTTATATTTTAAAATAATAATTTATTTTATTTTGTTGTATTTATAATTTTAAAAATATAAAAAATAAATTAATAATTTAAAATAAATATTTAATAAAGTAAAAAAAATTGAAAAAAAGAATGAGGTGACATGTCAAGTGTCATGTTAAAATGTTGACACATCAACATCTAAGAGTTGAAAATTCTAATTTGGTCAACATGCAAAAATTTGTAAAATAGGGGGGGGGGTCAAAATTGCCCAAATAAAAAGAGAGGGATCAAAATTACACATTTAGTAAAATAGGGGGACCAAAAGTGCATTTAAGGCTATAATTTATTTATTTATACCAAACACATTTAAGTGTTAATGGAACAAATTGAATTAAAAAATTAGTCAAGAGATGAAAGGGCAATTTAACATTGATTTTATTATTTTTAATAATAATTGAGGTATTTTTGGTTAGAAAAGCATTAATAGAAAAAATTTAATGTATGCCATCTAAAAATAAAATGAAATCCTTTTATCAAAGAAGGGAAATGAAATCAAAAAAAAAATATGAGATGAAAATATGTATTTACTAGTGTAAAAATGTTTATTTATTTATGTAAAAATAAATTGTTACTCCCTCTATTACACAATATAATAAAAAACGAGTCAACAAAAATTGATGTATCTAGTCCGAAAATGAGAGCACACCAATTTTATTTATATTCTATAATACTATTAGCACCGAGACACATAAGATCCACACCATTTAAAATGAGTAATGCATTCCATGTTGGGAATGTTATTTAGTTAATGAATTTAGATATTGCAAGTCATTATTTATTTACGAAACTACATTAATAAATATTCATTTTATAAGAGACAAATCACTTTTTAGGTTAATTGAATAAATAATATATTTAATCTATTAACATAGATTGAAAATGATTTTTGTCTTATAAAGTGGAACTCTGATCTATATATAAGAGAAAAATACAATTTTAAATTCATTAAATAAATATAAAACTGTATTTTTCTCTTATACATAGAACTAGAGGTAGTAATTCAAACATAATTAACTGTAATTTTTGGATGTTATAGTTAACATATATGTGGCTATTTACAATTCCCATTTTTCTTATATATGGTCATTGTGCAAATTTCTTGAATAAAAAACAACAATAATAGATAGTACGAATCATTTTCAATGATTTGTAAGAATTACACTGCATAAAATAGACTTTATAGTAATACACGGGACAAATGAGTGATTGAAAAGTTTGCAAGACACGTACATTTTGTTTCGTTCTTTCTCTTAAAAAAATTGTGATTAATTATATTCAAATTTGTGGTTAATACCTTGGTAAAAAAATTGTGCTTAATAAAGTTAACTAGTTAATGAGTTGGTACATATGATATAATCATTAACTCAATTCAATCTTTTGTGTCAAAAATAAATTTAATCCACTGTTTCATTAACACATTTGTGAATTTGTGAATTGTGCTCACAAGTTAAAATTTGTCATTTGTGTAGAAATACCATTTCCCCTTCCAAACCAAAAAAAAAGAAAAAAGAAATACAATTTCCCAAAATAGATGGCAAAAGAAATCCAGATAATTTTTGGCAAAATAGAATGAAATTGGAAGATTCTCCTATGAACTTTCTTTCTATCTTTCTTCCTACTTGGAGGAAAACAGAAAGAGTGAATCAGATCTAAAATCAACGAAACCACCGCACCACGCTTCTTCTCTCTTTCATCCTCGTTCACATTCAAAGCAAAGAAGAAGAAGAAGAGTGGAAATGTCGAGCGACAGCGACGAAGACGAGCTTCTCCAGATGGCGTTGAAGGAGCAAGCTCAGCGAGATCTCAACTATGGAAAATCCTCCTCCAATTCCCGCAAGCCTGTCGCCAACTACGTTCAACCGCCTTCCTCTCAATCTAAGAAGCCTGCCCCTCCTTCCACCTCCAAGAAGTCGCAGGGCAAAGGGAGAGCCGTCGTCGACGACGATGATGATTCCGAAGTGGAGATGCTTAGCATATCCAGCGGCGATGAAGATATCGCTAAAGATCCGGTTATGTCGTCCAGGAATCGCGGCAGCGGAAGAGCACCGGCACGGGATGATGATCGGACCTGGGACGGTGTGGAACCTAGTCGCTGGAAGCATGTTGACGAAGCTGAGGTATGCTATCATTACTATTGGTTAGGGTTCATGATCATATATGCCACACTTTACGCCCTCTCACTTTCTTTAATTTCTTTGTTTTCTTCGTTTAATTCATTAATTGTTTATTTGTCAACAATAAGCTTGTGTATTCGTGCCGGCGAATTGATAGTTTAATTCATGTAAATAGGTAGTTTAGGGTTTTATTCATTTTAGTGATATTCTGCTGCGTTTGTTAGAAATTAGAATAAATTTGATTATCTTCGTAGTATCTTAGAATTTCTTTTAGCTTCCAAATGCTATTTCTCGATGAATTTTGACAAGCTGGACCTTGCTGTGCATGCATGATTGCTCGCATCTTCTACTTTGTGAGTGTCACTTCCTCCTTAATCATGCAACCTTCCAACTGCCTCTTCTGGCTATCTTACTGAGTTATCTTGCTAACAGTGCTAAGTTCAGTTTCCAGTGTTCGTAAGCCATCTTTCCAGCTGTAGTTCTAGAGCTCACATTACTCTTTAAGCTTATTTGTAGTAAGCTCAAAGCTTACTAGCTTTAGTTTGATGGGAAATGTTAAAATATCTTTTAATACTCTTAGAATTAATTGGTCATTTAGGCATGTTTCCCGATTCCATTATTTTTCTACATTTGTTTCTGATAGAACTGGACCAGCAATAAGTGAATGGCCCCCTTCCTAGTTCCCACAATATTTCTATGGCTATTACAGCCCCCTTCCAATGTTGTCAATTGCGGATTGCGGCTCATAGAAAATTGCCAAAATCCTGCTATACTTTTCAATTTTCATCATATTGAAAGAAAATACTCCCATTTCCCACTTTCTCCTGCATTTCAGCCTCTGTTAATCTTTTGAATTTGGTCCTTATCCTTGAATGTTCCGCATTGTTATTACTGCTCCTGTTGTTGATGATGCCCGAGAAATGGTACTCCCCATTTCAATGATCTTTGCTGTTGTTCTCATCCCTCTTCCCTCCTAGTAACCTCCTACCTTCGTAACAATTGTTCCTCTCTTCAATCTTTTTGGCTTTGCTCATCACTTCTAACAAGGTTTTTGGAATATACAACTTCAGCACTAATCTCTTCCTTAGACCATTAAAGAACACTCCCCTTAAATACTCTCCATCCATCCATCCATCTTATTGCACCTGCGTATTTCTTAAACTGAGTCACAAACTCATCAACAGTCTGAGTCTCTTTCATTGCTAACAGTAATTCAAATGGATTCCCCACCATTGCTGGGTGGAAACAATAAAGAAGAGCAGTCTTGAACCTCTGCCAAGCTGTGTTCAGATTGCAAGACTGTTAACATCGAAACCAGGTAAGAGCATCACCTTCTAGGGCCATCATTACTGCACACATATTTTCTTCACGTGCGACCCCTCCAAGCCTGAAATGGCGTTCCAGCTTGTCGAAGCATCTATAGCTTCTTCTCTCCCTCATAGATGGGCATCTCCAGTTTCCTCCATTTGTCTCCCACTACACTACTTGGGTCTCCCCCATCTGATGTGCTCTTCTAGTTGTCCCTGAGTTGTCCGGGCAATTTGATTTATAGTCATCTCGTTTTTTGTGCACTATATTTGGTTTGTTATTTTTGTTTGTGATTCCGTTTTCTTTTTGTCCTCTTCGGCTAGGCCTAACTCAACCCCAAAAGCTAGCTCAAGAGGTGAGATTGCCAAAGCCCTTTATGAAATACTTTTGGCATGTGTCTGGTCAATGTGGGATCTCAACACACTCTATCATGTCTAAGGGTGGTATCTTGGGCATAGACAAATGCGAATGACCCAATAACAACATCCCCCACGCCTCGGATTTAGCTTGTGGACAAATATGGGTGGCTCAATAACAGATCTAGGATAGACGTTGGTATCAATATCATGTCATATAAGGACTGCTTTGGCAATATCTTTAGTCGATTTGGTGTCTGAACACACTTGCTATTTCCGTTTTTAATTCTTTTTCTAATCAGTACTTGTTAATAGTTTTTTTGGCTTGAAGGGGTAAAGGGTTGAAAAAATTGCTGTTTTAATTTATTTTTTTTTTATGTTGGATTTCTTCCATTAGAATATTAAGCATATTAAATGGAAGTACTTATGAAATTCTGTTTAATTTAATGTAGTTGGGCTTCTTTGACAGCTTGCTCGGAGGGTTCGTGAAATGAGGGAAACAAGGACAGCCCCCGTGGCTCAAAAATTTGTGGCTCCAAAATTTGAAAGGAAAGTTTCTGTGTTGGGTAAAAAGGGGCTTACCTACCTACAGTCATTCCCCCGTGGCATGGAATGTGTTGATCCACTGGGTTTGGGGTAAAGTTCTTTTTTATGCTTATCTTGCATTGCAGTTGTACTGTTCCCCTTTTCCTCTTGTTTCTTTTGGCTTTATGACTGCCATTATTTTCCATGTTTCTTCAGTTTTCTGAGAGATTAATCCTGGTGTTTTATTGGTATTGGCTCATACAGGATCATAGACAACAGAACACTAAAGTTGATCACTGAATCTTCAGATAGTTCTCCTAAGACTGACAAGGATGCGGATAGCAGCCTACGTGGTAATTATGTTTTGTTATTAGACATCACTATCAGTAGCACTGTTGCACCAATACATGATTTTTCCTGCCGTGTCAGTATCGGATACACTTTGACACGCGGTGGCTATGTCACAAGAGCATCTGAAATGATTTGCTTAAAAAGAATTAAAATTAGTTTGGTTATGCCTTTGGTACATCGTCAATACGCGTTCCTGAATTCTGTTTCCTAAACATGTAACCAGCAGACAGAAAATGGGGAGATGTGAGCAGAAAAGCTGTGCTTAGAGTGTTGCTATCCTCCCGTCTTTCATTTCCCATTCACACCTTTTTGAAACCCGGCCATTTACTAAGATCAATTTCATTTCTCATATAGCGTTGCAACCCCTTCGATTTTTGAGAGAGCTCATTGTTTTTCTGGAGCCTTCTAGTTGTTTCTTTTCTTTTGTACAACATCCGTTTGTTTCTTTTATTATTTTATTTGTTGTTGATTGTTGACGACTTGTTATATACCTCTTTCCGGTTTTGCTTTCTTAGGTTGTTATTAGTATTGAGCCCAACCAAAACAAGTTTGTGTTTTGGTAACATAACAAGTATTGAGCAGGCTTACTAAAGGAATTTTTTTGGATCTCCTCCAATATAGTAATTGAATCAAATAGTAATAATAATAAATTTTAATTTTTTAAATTTAAAATTATATTTAAATTTAGAAAATATGTATGAGCTTTTCAAAATATATTTGTAGTTAAGGAATTATTTATACTTCTATTTCTATATACATATCTTGAACATATCTTATCCTATATTTTTCAAAAAACAGTGATCTGTATCGAACACTTGTTTCATGTCTGTGAGCATATTTGCATTATAAAAGTCAGTTGGTTTATGGTTCTTGTATTTTACCATACATAATAATATATTTTTTGCGAATCATGTCTTTAGTGACAAGATTTGATTAAGAGGAAACAAATGCCTAGAAAGCACTCTTACAATCGAACACAACATATGAGGTGTTGTTCTGCAGTTGTTTTTGATGCAGATTACCTCAGTACTTGTTAGTTGAGCAAAGGTTCTGTTTTAAGATGGTAAGCACCTGCAGACAATAATGCTAGAATTGAATTGTGGGTGATAGGAGGCCTATGGTTAAGAGGCTGTTTGTAAGAAGAAATAAGCAGTAAAGGAGAATGTGTAAGGGAACAGAATCTAAATAAAGGTAGGGGTAGTTACTAGTTAGTGAGAGGCGGTTAGAACTTAGAAACTCATTGGCTTGTTGGAGAGGAGAGGTACTATCTAATTTACCTCTATCTTAACCACTGGTTTTCCATAACCAGAATTCTTTGTGAATAACACAGTCATCATATTCTTTCATACCTAGGGTTCTCAGACCCATCTCTTATGGTTGAAAGTGGAACAAAAAATTTGAAGACCAGGGCCTCAAACATCTTCTGGTTCTGTAATTGCTGTTATTGTTGCTTAAATATGAGTGGCGGTGGTCAAAACTTGGGGACTAATGAGTCCACAACTTGGGACCAAAGCTAACCAGCCTATGATAAACATAGGCAAAACCCAACATGTGGGATAAATCAAAGAAACGCTCAGAAAAACTAAAGCCTGTTTATAGAAAGATTTGAGTAATCCCTGGTTATGTTTTCATTGGATTTGATTATGTTTATGGTTTTTCTTAGGTTTTTAGCTTATGGCTATTTTAAGAGTGTTTCTATTTCAGATTTGCAAGGAGAAGAAATTGCAAATTTCATGAGCTGTTCATGTTCCTCTGCATTTAAATGGCTTAAGAATGTGCCCATGGTTTAGAAACAAATTTCTTAAACTAAAAGTAAGATATCAATCTTAGGAGATAGTTTTTGATATTGGAATATAGATGAAACACCATGATGGGTTTGAAATATTTTGGGCAATTAGGTCTTTTTGGTATGAAGCGGAAGGATATTATGTTCCTGCATGTGTTTGTGGTTAAAAATATCAAACTTCGATTTGAGCCGTGAATTGAAAGATCTATGTTTTGAATCGAGAATCTAGTCTCCATATAAACAGTTTGACACTGTATACACGAATACATATAATATTAAGTAATGGTTTAAAAAATGTAGCTATGAAGGGGTATGTATGTAGTGTTGCGTAAGTTTTTGTTTTCACTGAGTTTTACTTTACATAACCATGCAGCAAGTAACTATTAGCTAGTATTTCCTAGATTGATTAAAAAACGTGTCACCTGTATTACTATTATTTTTAAGTTCTACTTTTGGTTTGCGTATGTGTAAGTGTTGATGAAGGTGACAGTGTCATTGATGCAATTCTACAGAGAAATTGCTGTTTTTTTCGGAGAATTTTGATCCAAAGTTGTTCTTATCGCGGATACACTGTAATACAAGTGCTGCCGATCTGGAGGCTGGTGCGCTTGGTTTGAAAACTGACTTTAAAAGTCGTACGGAGCAGCGAAAGCAGTTGGTCAAGGACAACTTTGACTGTTTTGTCTCTTGCAAAACCACAATTGATGGTATGGACTTGATTTTTGCATGTATTCAAATCCTAGTTTAACCATATAGAAGTGATATTTTATTCTTGGGTGACTGTTTAGTGCCATGCTCAAGTTCTTACTCTTTCTCATTAATTTTGCATGCGTGTAGGTAAAAAAACTAAAGTTCAATAGTGTCATTACCTAAAAGTATTCCTTTATTTAAATGTGAAACACTTTTTTATTTACAGATATTGAATCAAAGTTAAGACGGATTGAGGATGACCCTGAAGGATCTGGGACTTCCCATTTGTCTAGTATTATTCAAGGGGTTAGTTTACAGGCTAACCGTGCTCTGAAGCCTTTATTTGAGCGACAGGTGGGTGAACTCTAAATTCTAGATTTTCTTGTGACTGCTATTCGAGATTTTGGAATAAGTTTAGTAGTAACTTCTATGAGTTGTGTAGGCTCAAGCAGAAAAAATTAGGACTGTCCAAGGAATGCTACAAAGGTTCCGTACACTTTTCAACCTACCAAGCACTATCCGTGGCAGCATTAGCAAGGGTGAATATGATTTGGCTGTTAGAGAGTACAAGAAGGCCAAGTCAATTGCTCTGCCATCTCATGTATAACACTATTGTATTGATTTCAACCTTTCTGTAATTTCCATTGTTTCATTGGTAAACAAGTTTACTTCAGGTTTATTGAAATTCTAGTATACATGTTTGTGAATTTTTGTTATCAATCTTCACCGATATAGGAATTATACACCCATTTAAGCATTTATTAGGGCATATCATGTTTGCGGATTTTCTCTCATTATTGTAACTATTTACTTCGTCCTTTACTTAATGAAGTTAATTCTTCTTATGCTCTTTATGTAGATTCAGGTAGGGATCCTGAAACGCGTTCTCGAAGAGGTTGAAAAAGTGATGAATGATTTCAAGTCTATGCTTTTCAAGTCTATGGAAGATCCACAGATAGATTTAACAAATGTGAGTTACGAGTCTCTTAATTTGCCAGTTATGTTGGACATGATTTTATTGAAAAGAAGCCTTCACCTGTAAACAAAATGCATTTCCTTACATCGTATCTTTGCTTTTGGTAATCAATGTTATGATTGTTCTACATCTTGCTCAGTTGTTTCTATTTACTAATGCATAACACTGTATGAGAATGTCAGTTGTTCTGTAAGCATGTTTGCTTTTGAATGAACTTTGCCAACTAATCTCTAACAACCAACTAACTACTAGAAGATAAGAGTAACAAACTCTTAACTAACTAGTGTTACAGAATAACTCCCTAACCAACTAATTAATCCCTAACAAACTAACAACCCAAAACCAACTAGTAACTAACTCAACAACCAAAACTAACTCTCACTTATACAAGGGCCTATCAGAATTTTGGATAACATCACTAAAAGGATAGTTTCAAAATCAGACCATTAGCTTTGCCACGAATGAATATCAATAGTTCCAGAGTTCTGTTCTGTATGTTATGAATAAATCTTGAAAGCAATGTATTATGTTGGTTCTTATCAATATTCAATGCAGCATTGTGGTGTTTTAGAGCACATAAAAGAGAGATAATTTATGAATATTATTATCTCTATATATTTGCTGTTTGCATGGTTACAAGCAAAACCTACTTATACTGACAGCAACATGCAGAGGTGATATTCATTTTGGAGCACATATGAGAGACTCTTTGTGAGCATTACTATCTCTATATATTTGCTATTTGCATGGTTAGAACTTAGAAGTAAAACCTACCTATGCTGACAGCAACATGCAGAGGTGATATTCATTTTCTGTGTTGATGATATTGTGATCAAGTTAGAGTCTGATTACAGTGGCCTCAGTGTTATTCTGCATTCAGGGCTATTCTAATTTCTAACACTTGTTTGTTCTTTATCTAGCTTGAGAATACAGTGAGGTTACTGTTGGATTTGGAACCAGAGTCAGATCCAGTGTGGCATTATTTAAGCATACAGGTTGGAAATTCCTATTCATGCCATGTTTTGAAATACTTATCATTTACTTTTCATTTTCACAGCGAGAGTTGTTTGACTGTAAAGTGTATACTAAACAATATCAGAGAGTATGGATAAAATGCCAATTGCTGGGATGTTGCAGTTGGTACTATTATAGACCTGTTGTAAAGACTATGAGTCATATTGATTTGCACCCTCTTCCCCTTTCATATATTTTTTCCATTTTTAGTTACTTGTCATTTTTGCTTTGCATGAGATGGTCAAATTGTTGAGTCCACTGTCTGTTGTTTCCTCCACAGAATCAGAGAATACGTGGTTTACTTGAGCATTGTACTTTAGATCATGAGTCCAGAATGGAAAATTTGCGTAATGAGTTGCATGAAAGGGCTCTTTCTGATGCCAGATGGAAGCAGATTCAAGAAGAACTGAATGAATCTGTAGGTGCAAGCTTATTATCATGAATTGTTATTAAGCTATGTTTAAAAATGGTTCAACTTTTTCTTTTTAATATGCTTTTCATAATAACTTTTGTCAGTCAGACATCAACAACTCTTCTATTCATGGTAATACCTATCCTGCGACCCAGTCTCATACAATGGATCTAACTGGTGAAGAGGTGGATGGTCTAAGAGGACGGTATATCCGTAGGTTAACTGCTGTAATCATCCATCATTTACCAGCCTTCTGGAAGGTTGCACTCTCTGTTTTCAGTGGAAAATTTGCTAAGGTATTATGAACAATTTTTTATTTTGTGCATATATATTTATTAGTTATTTATAACATTTCATTTTGAATTTGTCATACATAATTACATCTGCTCTATTTTTGTGGAACCTTTTTCTTTTCCAGTCTTCCCAAGTTCCTACAGATCCAAATTCCAATAGTTCTGTAAATAAAATTGAAGAAAAGGCCGGAGATGGGAAATACTCAAGTCATTCCCTTGATGAAGTTGCCGCAATGATATGCAGCACAATATCGCTGTATGGAGTCAAGGTAATTGAGTCCACATGACCCGTTTTCCCACTATACAGATATATACTTTTAACCTTGTAATTTCTTTATATAGTGCCAGATTGTTTCTCATTATTTTTATTGCATTATCTTTTAACGTTTTACTTTCGATTAAATATGTTTCTAGTCCATGATTTTTTTTTTGGTAATTATTCCTAATTTATATTTTATTCATTTTTAGTTCAAATACAAAAAATCATGCACTTTTAGCTATTGGTGAAGGACTGCAAGCACATTATTTTTGAACTTGATAAATAAAGAGACTAAAAAATGCCAAAAAAATTACTTAGGTATTAAAACAATAAAAACATAATATTTTTCAGGGATTAAATTATATTTAATCCTTTTGGGTTTCATGTAAACATGGGATTATTTTTGGGTCAGAAATGTTTGTGGAGTTTATCCTGGTTTGATTTATCTGAACTCGTGTCTGGCTATTTGACTTAAAAATGGAACAATGCAATGTTTTACATTAAAAAGATTGTCAAGAAGAGCCTCTCAAACGAGATATATCATATATCAGTGAGTTGTACTTTGTTTTCTGACTAATATTTCCTAAGATCATGTCATTCTTGTGGTATTTTTGGGCTAGCAAAACTTTCTTCAATCTGTTAGTGCTAACTGTTTTGTTAGTCTGCTGAATTTAACCCAGATAAGTAGCTTTTTCACTTGGAATTTCAACTACATTAATATTTTCTTTATCAAGATTCAACTTTATATGGCCCTCTCCCCTTCCTTGTCCATGTTATATTTGTGGATATTTTTATATAAACACAAGATTACGTGGATGCTTAAATTGCTATATGACAAATCTTAATCCTGTCCATGATTTTTTCCTTTTCCTATTGGTTTTGCATATGTATCTTCCTGATAGTCTTCCTTTGGTGCAGGTTACTAACATTTTTCATGATCTAGAGGAATCAAATGTCCTCCGGTCCTACATGAGTGATGCCATTGAAGATATATCTAAAGCATGTGCAACCTTGGAATTGAAGGAGGCAGCTCCTACGATTGCAGGTATTAATTAGCTGGATCTAAAACTTATTGTGATACGTTAATGTTCTGAGTGCTTCTTTCTTTTTACTCCAGTTGGTGCTCTGCGAACACTGCAATCAGAGATTATAAGGATTTACGTTCTGAGGCTTTGCTCTTGGATGCGAGCATCAGTTGAAGAGGTGTCAAAGGATGTGTCATGGATCATTGTTTCAATTCTTGAAAGGAACAGATCCCCATATGCAATCTCTCACTTGCCTTTAACATTCCGTTCAGTTGTAGCTTCAGCAATGGATCAGATCAATTCGTAAGTCTAAATGTTATCCTAAAGGATTTGATATGGTTTTTGCTCAATGGGAGTTGAATGAATTTTATAATTTCATTTACCAATCACGTGTTCATAGTCAAAACCTTACTCGTGATAATTTCACCTCTTAATTTCTTAGTTCTTTCTATGTCTGGTCATTAATTAGTAATTACAGTTTGTTTTTTGGGAAATAGGAAAAGCCATTGTGTTCCTCTGACTTCAAAATTTTGTATTCATGATTTTGGTCAGACAAATTTACATAGTTTACCTCTCATTTTCTGATGTTCATTGTTTAGTATACTATCACTGTTTTATTTCACAATGAAGTTTAAAATGCAGTATCTGTTGTGATCCCCATGCGTTTAAATAAGAAATAACTGCCAAAATCCCCTGTCCCCTCTTTACAGTTGTCTTGGTATTTATTTTATCTACTTTTTTTTTATTATTATAATAATGATCCCTTCAGGATGCTTCGGTCTTTACGGAATGAGGCAACAAAATCAGAGGATACGTATAACCAACTTCAAGAAATTCAAGAATCTGTCAGACTTGCATTTTTAAATTGTTTCTTAGATTTTGCTGGTATGTTCGACTTATTTGGCTTAATTTTTTTATGTTAGCATACTTTTCTAGATAATGAAATAGAGTGAAATGAAAGCTGGATGGTGAAAGAACAAAAATGATCTCAAAGCACTTGTTTATTCAGTTGCAAATTTGGCTTATGCGGTTGATTGTCAGGTAATTTAGAGCGTATTGGAATTGACCTTGGGCAACATAGTTCCCACAAAGAAGTCTCCTTTTTATCAAATGGATATACACATGAAGTAGAAGAAAGTGCACATTCTGATCTGCGAGGTGTTACAGATCCCCATCAACAGTTATTGATTGTACTAAGCAATATCGGATATTGTAAAGATGAACTTTCTTATGAGTTGTATGACAAATATAGACATATCTGGCAGCATTCCAGGTACTTTATATTTCATGATTTATTTCCTTTTTTTTATCAGGGGTAGGAGTTTATTTATTATAATAATTGTTAGAGTATGTACTGATTCAAATATTAAGTCTACTGTCAGTTAGTTAGTTAGTTAGAGTCTTATCTGTATTTCTGTTTCTATATTTCTGTTACTATCAGTTAGTTATAACTGTCAGTTAGTTATATAGTTGCTGAACTGTTATTGTAATCAGCATCTATAAATATAGCCTATCTGTTTTGTATCAAATACAATATGAAATATAATGAAAAGTTCAATTCAATATCAGTCTCTATGAATTGTAACAACAATTAGTACAAACAATGTTTAGTTTTTTATATAATAAAATATCAGAATTACCATTCACACTTCACAGTCTTTAATCTTCCTGTTCCCTCCTTCCTTATCTGAAACCTTATATCATCACCATGGCGGTACCATCCTTTATGCCCATCTTGTTACTATTCCACTGTCAATTTTCTAAAACCTAGAACTCTTGTAACAATGTCACGATCTAGTCCTTTCTCTTCCATCAGTCGCTCATATATTTTGGTCACCCTTTCTCTAAGTAATCTCTCTTGTTTGTGGGCTGTTCTTAATAGATAACTAGAAGCTGAAACTTAGAGAAGGAGATAGAGAGGAAGAGTGAGCAACAGAATTTCTGTTATTCTGTTTCGCATTCTATTTTGTAAACTGAAAACTCAAACTAAACCATTACAACTTATTTTTAGGGAAGAGTGGTAACTCAACTGAATCAATTCAGTTGGTTACACCCATTCTTAATTCTGTTCTGCATAACAGTCTTATCAAACTCTCACTAGTAAAAATACTGCTTTGTCTATATCACTTGGAGCTTGTTTCCAAGTGAAACAAATCTGAGGGCAGATAGAGGTTAGTAAGCAGATCTGCTACTTGATCAGTTGCTGGAATGTGTTGCACAATATTGTTGATGACTATTTCTCACCAGAAGAAAATGTCCATCTCCATATGCTTGGTTTTGGCTTGCAAAACTGGATTATGTGAAGAGTGACACGGTGTTAAGATTGTCACAGTACACTAAGGGAGTGGTGAAAGGAATTTTGAGCTCAGTTACTCTTCTTCTGTGTTAGATCTAGCCACTAAAGTTTGCTTCTTTGACCACCAAGGTAAACGAAGGAACCTGAGGTGGATTTGTGATCATCTTTATCACCCCCATCGACATCAGAAATCCTTGACTTTTCAGTGGCTGATTTTGAGAGGCAGGACGAAGGACCAGGCCATGCTGAATTGTACCTTTAAGATATCTCAATATACATTTCACAGCTGTCCAGTGGCTAGGATACAAATTGACAGCTGTGTTTACAACATAGCTAATTTTTGGCCCAGTAATAGTTGTGTATTGGAGAGCGACTATAGACCTATAGAAGGAAGGCGCTTGAGGATAGCAGCATACTTAGAGAGTTTAAGATTAGAGACCATACCCTGGGTGTAGAGATACATTCGGCATCAACCATATTAGCTTTTACTAGGAAGTCTCTAACATATTTGGCTTAAGAAAGAGGAAAACTGCCACTTTTTAGATGTTGTACTTTTATCCCAAGAGAGTACTCTAAGTTGCCTAGCTGTTTGAGGGAGGATTTATCATTTCGGTTGGGAATCAGCTGCTGAATGTGCTTGCCTGAGTTACAGTGATGTTGTGACACTAATGTTATCCACAAAGACTAGCATGATGGTGGTGTAGGAAGGTGTGGTGAGTATGAATGAAGATTTGTCACCTTAGTCTTTAAAGGACGTAGTTTAGTCTATTAAGCCAAGCTCTTGGAGCTTGTTTGAGACCATATATAGCTTTACGGAGCTTACAAACAATAATTTTGTCCATGGACTCAAAGCTAGGAGGCTGTTGTATGTATACTTCCTCCTCAAGTACCTCATTGGGAAATGAGAACATCTATTATAACTGTTAAATTAAAATTAACTATTCAGATTACATCAATAATTACGAACCACACATGATTGTTTCCTTTTTAATTAAAAAACTCTTGAGAATTTTAAAGGATTGCGTGAGATTTTTTGATTCATGTTGCACTCTCAACCGTTAATTTTAGTCTAATCGTTATAATTGAATGTTCTCATTTCTCATAGTAACCTAGTGTTCTCATCTAAGCCGCTCCCTATACATAATATATAATCCCCAAATTTAGTTTAGGGGTTTAAATATCTGAGCTGTAATTAAACTGGGAATATTTTAACACTGAAAATTGACTGCTGAGAGGGTTTCTCTCAAGTAATTCAAGTGCAGTATTTTTTCAACTACTTACATTTATCCTCTTGAATAAATGAATCTATTAATAAAAATCTGTGCTATATAATGTTTTATTAAAATATTTTAGCCTATTTTGTAGTTACTATTGCACTCTGATTCTTGGTTTCCCTATAATTCAGGGGAAAGGATGAAGGAAACAGTGATGTTCAAGATCTTGTGATTTGTTTCTCAGGGCTAGAAGAGAAGGTCCTTGAACAATACACTTTTGCGAAGGTAATAAGAAATATATTGAACAATACACTTTTGTAGAAGATTATATAGGCTATAAAAGTTATAGGAGCATCTCCATCTTATGACTGTTTTGGCTTGTGAATACCATTGTAATTGTTGATTTTTCTGAAAATAACTTTCTGAATTATATGAAATGTCTGCTATAGTTGTGCTAATGACCGATTTAGGGGAAAATTATCAGCTAGAGTAATATGCACTACCCTTTGCTTCTTATATAATCTAGGTGTAGTCATATTCTAAAAGAATAATTTATGCATAGTTCTGAATATTAAGTCAGCTAATACCAGATAAGTGTTTATTTAGTCGAAAATAAAGCAGTTGAGTTCATACTGATAGTGATTATGAATAAAAGGACTGGATATTCTGCAGTGGGAAGGACGGTGGTAGTAAATTAGTGATGATAGGCTTACCCTTTCTTGTTGGAAAGATTGCCTGTAGTGCTGCTTTCACTATTCAATACCATGACACTTTCTTGTGTTCTTTTCAGGCGAACTTGATCAGATTTGCTGCCACGAGTTATCTGTTGAATTCTGGTATTCAGTGGGGTGCAGCACCTGCAGTTAAAGTGAGGAACTAGTGACAATACTGTTTATTGTAAAATATAACAGTTCTCTAAGTTAGTCTGAAATGATTTTTTTTTTTTTGGAAAATGCTGTTTTGATATGAAGTTCTATTTTATGCTGGTTTCTTTCAGGGTGTCCGCGATGCAGCAGTAGAGTTGCTGCACACATTGGTGGCTGTGCATGCAGAGGTAACTATTGCATGTCATAAGGATTCAAATCCTATATTTATTTTCTTAGAGGTATAAGACGAGTTTTATTTAAAGGAAGGACAAACTTATCTTCCTTAGAAAAGTAACAAAATCTAGCGATACCTAAAGATCATTTGACTTGTTATAAAAGAAATGCTCCGACTTGAGTACCTGGCTGAGTTTACTTGATTCGCCAAAACTACCTTTTATAGCTAGACGCTGGTCAATATAAAAGTAAATGTTCCTGTTTTGAAATAGATTATTGGATCTACATCAGGACTACTGTCCCATTGAAGGACTTGTCCTTGGAAAGGGCTAATCTATATTAAAAGGATTTTGAAGGAATGTTGCGTTTCAGATTAGCTTTATGTTCTTCATATACATTTTTTTGGACCTTGTGTTTATGGTATTATACTCTGGTCTTTGTTAAACTTTTGTAGTAGTCTACGCACATGGGTTTTGAGGCCATACACAAAATTCTTACAATTAGATAAAGTTAGTTCTTCCACTGTGCTTAATAAGTTTTTTCCAATATCTGATCGGAACTAATTTAAGAAAATAATTGTTTCACAATATTTGCTCAACAGTAGTTTGCTGAGGTGAACTGTATTTTGTCACAGGTTTTTGCTGGTGTTAAACCTCTCTTGGATAAAACACTTGGCATTCTTGTAGAAGGCTTGATTGACACTTTCATCAGCATTTTTCATGAAAATGAAAGTAAGGATTTTAGATCACTGGATACAAATGGATTCTGTCAACTCATGCTTGAGGTAAGTTCTATTACTGGTTATTAAACCCTAAACGATGTCGATAATTGATATGCCATATTAAGCCCTCACTGAAGCTTGTTGCATGTATTAACCCCCATGTTCCCCCTACTTTTGATGTATCGACGAAAGAAAAACAGATATTTTGTATTAGTATTTTATGCTTGTGATGTGTAAGGAGGGAGATATTGAGTTGGACACTCTTGGAGTTTGTATTTTAGCCTTTTTCTAAAAAAGAAACACTTTTTAAAAGCATTTAGAATGTTTCAGCTTTGCAAAAAAAATTCATGAGTAAAAATAGATAACTAATTATTTTAAAAAGTTACTTCAAGTTCAAATAGCTTCTGGAAAAAAATATTATACGAAATTTGTAATCCTAACTAGTTTTTAAGTAAAATCTTTTTTAGAATAGTAACCAAAACTTCCTAGTTACATAAAATCTCTAAATATTAAATAATTTCTTACACAAAGGGTTCCATATAGTTACTATTGGCAAGTTTTCCCTTTTCACACGGCTCTTTTCTAGCAGTCTCAACTAAGAACATTGCCACCCATTTCTGTGTGTACATCCTATTAGAACTTTGGTTTGGGCCAAACACAACCCCAAAAGTTAGCTTGTAGAGTGAGCAATGTTATCAAAATCGAGATTCTACGTAAGATCAAGAGGGGGTAGCAAGATTGTAACTCGTAAAATTGCAAGTAGGATCATAATATTCTGCTGAAGAAATTACGTAGGATCAGGAGGGGGTAGCAATATCGTAACTCATAAAATCGCAAGTAGATGTATAAACTCATAAGTCTTAATCAAAATAAAATAACAAGTCCACCATGGAAACTACCCAATGTCTTGAACATAAACTAACAACTAAGTCCACCTATGAAACTACTCAAAATAGGAGGCCTACTACTGCCTGAGGCCATGTGATTTTCGCAACCTATTACTGTAAGAGAAAGGAGAGATGCTGCAAACAGAGGAGAGGAGAGCAGCCTGTGATTGTAACAACACTCTCTTTGGCTGCGAACAGAGGAGAGCAGCTGGAATAGAGAGGAGAGATGACTGATGAGTGCGAATAGAGTCGAGAGATGAGTGTTGATGAGTGGAACAGAGGAGAGACGAGCACTGAGAGGGGAGCTGTGAGAGAGGAGAGATGACTTAGGGTTTGCAAGGAAAAGAAACCATATTAGGGTTTAGAAACTTCCAAAACGGGTCAATTTTAATTACTGTAGTGCAATTTTGCTTTGTAAATCTCGATTATGCTCGTCAAATCTTGCGACTCTACGATTCTCATACGATTATGCTGAAGTTGCAATTTTGATCACGATTCAAGTCGTGGAGGTTGAGCAAACTCGTAGAATCGCATATAATCGCGATTTTAATTACATTGAGAATGAGAGTTCTCCCACTTATAACCACTATTGATGCCATTCACCATCCAATATAGAACTCCAACACACCCCTCACGCCCAAGTTTATATATCTGGAGCGTGATGTTTGCAGGATTGGACATCTGTGAGTGGACCAAAGAATCTCGATAGGCTTTGATACCATATTAAAATTTGTGTTTGAGCTTAACTTAACCCCAAAAGCATAGTAGAATGTTTGTGTATGGGCCTAATTTTTGGAACTAATTCCAATCCCAATAGTTAGCTTTTTCAATGAGGTTTCCCCCTCTTCTACTTATAACCACTATTCAGGCCATCTTGTTCTTCCACGTGGTATTCCAACATACACCTTCGCATGTCTAGGACTGTATATCTGGAGCATGACTTGAGTGGCCCGATAACGAGTGGTCCAACAATGTATCTATGATAAACTCTGATACCATATTAGAATTTGGGTTCGAGTTTATCTTAAACCTCAAAAGCTAGCTTGTGGGGTGAAGGTTTCCCCCTACTTGGACTTAAGGCCTAACTAATTCCAACAAAACCGACTTGTATGTTGAAGATTGCCTAAGTCATATAATAGAACGACTATGTTTAGCTTAAGTTCTTTGGCATTTTATTATTATGAGTAGTTCATTGATTTTGAGTATTTTCCAATGTTCTAGCATTTATATATACTCCCTCCAACTTTATTTATAAGCAAAAGAGAATCAATTGGTGACCTTAAATACAAGCAAAGGTCACCAAATTCAACTCTATTCAATATCATTGTTCCAAAAGTATCCCTTTTTAATTTTCCTATTTTCAGACATGAGTGCACCGTCCAAGACAAAGACCATGTTAGTAATTATAACTCATTTTTTATATAAAACCAAGACAGTCAAACTAACTTAATTAACTTCTTAATAATGTGTGAAGTTGGGTAAATTTTTTTACTATAAAGAAGGCTAGATGGAGTGTGTATATATATATATATATATATATATATATATATATATATAAAATATCTTTTAATAATAGCCATCAATCCCATTATAGTGTTTAAGGGGGTAGGCTGCTCTGCGCCGCTAATGGGGATTGATAACTATTGCGTACATCCCTTTGGGGAGGATAGAGATAGGATGTAGGAGAGAGATGATAGGTGGTGTGATGGAAAATGAATAGGTAGAGAGAAAAATGAGGTGAAAAAGGTGAAAGGGAAGAAAGTGCAAAAATATCGTTTTTTGGAAACACCACTTATGCTCTCCAGTCACAGTGAGAAGAATAAGAGAAACCTTTTTCTACTCTGGGATGTGGGAAATATTTAGGAACCAAGAAAGTGTTTTGCTCATGACATCATTTTTCTATATATATGCTACAAAACCAAGGTGCTCGTATCATGTATATGTTTCACGGCCTTTACCTGCAGTGTTTATTTTGATGTGATGGCTAAGAACATTTTTAGCTATCTTGTTGATTAACTAGCATATTTATCCCTGCAGCTTGAGTACTTCGAGACTGTATTAAACCCATATTTTACATCTGATGCAAGAGATTCATTGAAGTCTTTACAAGGATTACTTTTAGAAAAAGCTACCGAGAGTGTGAGTGATGCTGTCGACAATCCAGGGCATAATCGTCGGCCGACTCGTGGTAGTGAAGATGCACTTGCAGATGACAAACAAGGAACAACTATATCACCAGACGAGCTCATTGTAAGCAATTAGATAACGTAGTGTTCATTTCGTGTGTCTAAATCCTGAGTATGCTGAATAAACTAGCGATTATATTGTTTCCTTGATTTGTGCTGGATTTTGAGACTATATTACATTCTGAAAATGAGCTTTATTTTGATATGATTTTATGTCGTGAAAAATTGTTTAATTGCTTAGAAAAGATTTTATGTCGTGAAGATTTGTATGTTGATTTGCTAAATTTATACTCTAAAGCTGTATATTGTACATTTCAGTCTCTTGCACAGCAGTACAGTTCCGAGTTCCTTCAATTAGAGCTTGAGCGGACAAGGATTAACACGGCGTGCTTTGTAGAATCTATTCCTTTGGACTCCGTGCCAGAACCAGCTAAATCTGCTTACTCCCCCTTCAAGAACTCAATGGATTCTCCTAGCAGAAACTATAGAACGCATAATACTGGATCCTCAAGTTTCTCACGGCATAGATATTGACCAGTATAAATTAGCACCCCTATTCTTTTAGTTTGTTTGCCTATTGTGTATTTAATGTTGTATATTTTTGTTTTTGTAGTTAATGAGAAATTGTTGTTGTCCTTGCACACTGTTATTATTTCTTCTTTGTCTGTAAAGGTGGATGGCAATTACCACATATTAACGAGTTTTGGACTATATGTCAGGCATTATTGTATGCCATAAACGGTAAGTGCACTCGGTTTTTCATTTGAGTTTTAAATGTGGGTTATTTGTTTGCTGAATTACTAGAGCCTTTGGACGTGTACACAGTAAATGAAGGAAGCGAATTAAACAAACCAAAGAATGGTGCATTTTTTTGTCTATTTGGTAAAATAATTTGGTTACTGTTCTCCAAATATCTTGATTTGGATCTGTGTGGTTCAAGTTTTTTAATCTACGAATATTTCTTTTCTTGTACAGAATTATATGTTACACGTCCGTTGTGGTTACTTTGGTAATTTCAGGGACATGGAGACAGTTCCTGGTTCTGGATTTGAATTTGAGTGGGTGCGTAGTGTTTATTTGTCATTTCATCTAAACTGACAAAACGAAGAATTATATGCTATACTAGATAAGTTTCACGTGAACTTATAATTAACATGTTTGAAAAATGCTTTTTTTTTAACGAAATGTTTTTTAAGGGAATTTAACGAAATGTTTTAAAAAGTTTGTTTCCGTGAAATCGTGAATGCAAAATAATGATTCTTCCATTCTTATTGGTTGCTTAATTAAGGTTATTTATTCTTGCAGTAATATATTTTAGTTTATATAGCTTGGCCAATTATACGTTGCACTGCTTTATTGGTTACTTAAGTTCCTAGGAGTGTTTCTTATTTAACTCAATCCTATGAAGTTGTCTTAGTTAAAAGAAAGAAGTATTTCTTGATTGAGTTGAAGATCATTCTGGTTTTGTATTATTGAAAGAAAATATAAAGATGAATACAAGAAAATGTGATGTACAAGGTTATTTTGGCATGTTTAAAAAAAAAGCAACTAGATATCATCAAAATTTATATATGAATTAGAGCTTCTTTGTTTCAAAGATTTCATAAACGAAATACTTTTTTTGTAAGAAAACATTGTTTTTGAGATTTTATTATTAATTGCTAAGAAAAATTGTGAAATATTAGAAAACTGTTCTTATGGAGAGTGTATTATATCCTTGGAAATAAACACAACGTATATTATCAAAAATAATGATGGTAAGCCTTTCTTGAAGGCGGCTAGCACATCTCTAGCTAGTTGAACGGATAGTGATTCCACTCAGCCTCCCACCACTAGGCTGGATACGCTTTCTGATCAAAGTTCGCCTGTCAACTCTTTGAAGGAGGCTCATTCTTCTTCTACACAAACCACAACCCAACTAGATGCCCCCTCTTCTAACGCTGTGGAGGCTTCTGACATGAGAATTTTAGGGAAGAAGTGGGGGTGTCTCAGATGATGAGACTGTGTCTGCTGTCTCCGAACAAGTTGCTACATCGAACCCAGTCGTTGAATTTGACATGAATATTTTAAGAAAGCTCTGGGATGGTTCTTTAGATGGTGTTGGTGATCCTGCGACTTCTGACTCGCATGGAATAGGCGTGCGTGCATGCCAGGTTGGTCGCGTTTGTCCAAGTCTCAAAGGAAGAAATTCAGATAGCAACGACACCAGTTGGTTGTTGGTTACAATACTCGCTCAAGAGCTAATTCTGTCTTTGAATCCTTTTGATCTGGATTATTTCTAGCATGGATAGTTAGCTTGAATATCTTCTCTTTCTGTTAGTTAGATTAATTATAGTCTAGTCCGTAGGCTAGACTGTTTTGGGGTCATATTAGGGTCTTTCTACTTTTGTTTTATTTTCTTTGATAACAAGGGTTTCGGCCTAATCCCCCCTTCGCCTTCTCTGTCTTTCTTTTTTCTTAATAAATTCGGATATTTTGTCTGTTTGTCAAAAAAAAAATTATCAAAAATAATGAGAAGCTAATAACGTAAATTATCAAAAATAATATGATTTTAGCGAGAGCGAAACTGATATCAAAAAAATCTCTATAAGGGATAGCAACTCCCCTAATATCATCGAGCAACAACGGTTCAAGGCTAGACGGACACTACTCATAAATAATCGAACTATTGTCATTATGACAATCCAAATTAACTAAGTGATCAGCACAACGATTGTCATTATAAATCCCAAAGGGTGGTATAGTGGAGCAAATGATTTGTTTGTAAGTCTTTAAAGAACTTGAAGGTTTTTCCTCTTTTGGCTTAGAGCATCATTTCCCTCACTCTAAAATGATTTGTTTGGGTGCGCTTTAGGTTAGCTTCCTGTTTCAAAGAAATTGACATTATATATGTTCAATGAACCAAAGAGAGCACAGCATATGATGGATATCCCATTGGCACTTGCTATGTCTACAGTTTCACAAACAATTCCTTCTCACACTAACTATATAGCTTTCAAATTTCAATCCAACAATCCAGTTCAAAAACCACTAATGTTCGATGGATATAATAAGAGAAACACGATCCAGTAAGCATATTTTTGGATTGGCTGCCAAATCACCAAACTTACAAGTGCAAACCATTGTGTCGTTCTCAAAAGTCACGGCAAAAGACATTGGACTTATGGTGGCGATGGGACCCTGCATTTCCAAATACTCACTAAATTCAATACTCCTTTCGGATCAAAATAATAGTCTTTTTAAGTAAAATAAAAAATTTCAAATTAATTGTTGTTTTGTCATTTCAATGCATCATTTATTAAATCTTTTCAATTTTACCCTCATTAATTGTTGTAACTTTTCACTAACCAAAGACATCACCAACATACATTTATTAATTGATGGAGATAATATAGTAAAACTACCATGTTATTTTGTCAATTTATTGTTTTTCTTAATCTTCGTGCCAAAACCTTAAACGACTATTATTTTAATACGAAGGGAGTACTTCTTTATTTTTTTTGGATAATTGGAAAGTTTTATTGATAAAACTTAGGCCAAACAAAATGCAAGGTTAGAGAGGGACGGCCGAGGCCAGAATACACCAACAAACTTAAGTAACACCCAAATAAACCAACACACAAAAACAACACTTGCAACTGCTACATAAACTAAAGTCAATCCTATCATATATCAATCTATTGTATCTTACCTCTCTAGTATACTTCTTATATTATCTTAGAGAAATAACATGACAACAAAACTCGAATTTGCGGTTACCCACCCGACTCTAATCCAAGTTTGACAGGCGAAACTCGCTTTGATCGGGGACAGGGATGGATTCAGGGTTGTTGATACCTGCCCCACCTCCGCAACGAACCCGCTCGACAAAATTTTAATTGTTTATTTTATTCTATTTTATTTTATGCATATATATATTTATTTTGTTTCATAAATGTTGTTTAATTTTAACTTCGATATATTTTCAATAGAAATGTCTATTTTAATACTTTTAATTTAATTTCTTCATCCTATAATAAATATGATTTCATTCTATTAATTATCATAAATATATATTTTTAAATTTGTTCTATACCTTAGTGGTGGAAATGGGTACCTGCGGGGGAACTCATCCCCGTTTGAAAAGGAAATGGAGAATGTAGGATCCGACCTCGCTAGCGATGAGCTGAGGACAGAGGATGCAAAATCTGCCCCGACTCGTCCCGTTGTCATGACGAATTCACATAGAGTTAATAGGGAGTTCTCCCTCCTCTTTTAAAGGATCCACATTTTTACTTTCCAATAAAAAAAACATTAAAATCTGATGCCTTTTTTTTTTTTATCCAACACGTTTTCAGCTATAGAAGATTTAGCACGTGCCAAGCATGAAAGAAACTAGGTGAGGAAAAAAATCGACTTTGATACGTGCTTTTCAAGGGTACAACTGGTATGACGGAGAGTCAAAAACAAGACCATGAAAAATTGTGCAACATAATTAGAGAAAAATATTGAATTATATAGTGTAGCTATTTTAAAAAATTAAAGTTTATAATTTTAATATTTTAATATATTTTTTAGTTAGAATATTTTAATATTCCATGTCATATAAATTATTATTAATGTAAAATGATAAAAAAAAGGGAAAGGGACAGTCTTAGTGAGGCATCATAGATTATAGTAGAAAGGGACGGGTGTATTTCTTAGCGAGAAAGAGTAGTGCTTTAGAAGTTTTTAAGAAGTTCGTAATTATGGTTGAAAAAGAATCGTGGAAGTAATTAAATGCCTTAGAATCGATTGAGGTGGTGAATTCAATTCCAATGAATTTAACACCTACTGTAGTGATAATGGCATAAAAGACAACTCATCGCACCTTACACCCTCAACAAAATGGGGTGGCGGAGAGAAGAAATAGAACTATCTTAAACATGGTTAGGAGTATGCTAGCCGAGAAAAATATGCCCAAAGAATTCAGGCGTGTCCGCCAATTGGTCCATGCTACATGTTCTAAATAGAAGTCCTACTATAGTTGTCAAGGATTGTACACCACGAAAGCTTGGAGCGGTATAAAACCATCCGCTCGAGCATTTTAGAGTCTTTGGGTGTATTGGTTTTGTCCATGTTCCAAATGCTCAAAGAAGAAAACTAGATGATAAAAGTGTAAAATGTGTTTTGTTGGGTGTAAGTGAAGAGTCTAAGGCCTACAAACTTTATAACCTCAATACTAAAAGGATTTTGATAAGCGAGAGATGTTAGATTTCAATTGAAAATGAGAAATGGGATTGGGAGAAAGAGACTACTCACAAAGGCAATTGCATAAAATAGATTCTCGATGAGAATGAGACTACGGTTGTAGAAGAACCTCACAAAGTAATCCCGCTAATGAAGAAGGGATTAGAAATGATGCAACTACGTGAAGAAAATACCGTAAATGGGGTCAAGATGTAAGCAATGACTTGAATAACGGATGGCGGTGAGAATAATGAAACAGGCAAGGAACCGTGGTCCGAATAGATGATGAGAATGATCGAAGGAGAATAAGAAGGCCTCCTCGCACTGAATGACTATGAGACGAACAATTGAGTTTTTATTCGTCATCGATTACAACCGATCCTACTAGCTATGAAGAGGCAAAGAAAATTGATGTGTGGCAACAAGCTATGGATGCCGAGATCTAGTGAGACCCCATTTTTAATAAATGTTGTTGAAGTTCTGGATTTGAGTGGTACGGTTCTTATATAAGTATCATATTAAATAAATATAAATAAATGATGTGTCCCAGTGGGACCCATTTAAGAATTCAATTGAAAGTTTTTCCATTGAGGATGCTCTAAACTGCCTATGCTTGTCTATGCTTACGTTACTTTTGTTTTTGGTAGTACAATAAAGAAATGTATATTATATCCTAAGTCATTTTAGTGATTGTTTGAGGTGAAAAAGGCAAGAGAGAGTAAGGGGAGAGTAATTTTGACATGTTTGATTAATGATAGAAATAAGAAAGAGAGAGTGAGGGATGATTAGTTTAATGATTTTTGTAATCTCTCCACAAGTGGAGAGAAAGTAGAGAGAAATGACTCTTAAGTTTTACTTTTACCATTTTGTCCTCAGCTAAATTACTTTTACCATGAATAACAATTATTATAATTTATAAGATATGATGCTTTATAAATTTAAATTAAATAGCTCAAATAAATATGTAAATAGTTAAGTTAAATAATTAAAATAATTATTTAACTAATTAAAATAAATATTTAGTTAATTTAATTAAATAATTAAAATGAATACTACTTGTCAAAAAAGAAATACTAAGTCAATTAAATTAAAAAAAATTAAATCAAATACATAGGAGTGTTTTTGTCCTTTGAAAAATAATATTCTTTCGCTCTAACCAAATCAAATGGGCACAACTCTCTCTTCCCTATTTCTTTCTCTTTCCCTTAAACCAAACAACTCTCTTAATCTTTTTTTTGAAAAGCAAACATATTATTATAGTATTATAAAAATATAAGAGTAATAAGCTAAGCACAAGGAGTACTCAACTCAATACAAGGAAAACAACCCCTAGACACCAGGGATCCACAAAACAAACCTATCACCGAGATATACAATCAAGAGGATCAACAAACCACTCATAGAAAAGACATGGAGGAGACTTACCTCTAATCTGGAACCAACGCCAAGATAGAGATAAGATCCGACCGAACGAACTCCTAAACACGAGAGTGCCACCAGAGAAAATACAACTATTCCTCAAATCCCAAATGACCCAGAGAACCGTATGCCAAATGAGCATCAACCTGCGTCTGCACCTCGCTGGACTCAGAGAACTCTCCTAATCTACTCTAATTCTGAGGTCTTTCTCTCTTCCCTCACTCTCTCTTTCTTTCATAATCCAAACACACTCTAGTGCAGTACTGCAGTTGGTTTGAATCCATTCCAAGCCATCTAGCAAATTTGAATATATGCCTTGTTGATTAGAGGAATATCGTCACCACTACACCAACTATATATATCAAGCTCTTATAAACACGACAAAGAAAATACACACGTACATATATGCTATAAATTTTATGGTTTGAAAATTTCTAATTGTGTCCACCTCACTCTAATAATAAATCTAGTACATAGCCTAATAATTTAATGTGTCAACTCCGTTTTTATATCTAACAAAAATTGCACATACGAGACCATTTTTAATGATTTAATTCACTCTTAAGTCTCACATAGCTTTAGGCCTCATCTTGTATTAGGCTAACACCGTTTCTTTCTCTCTTATTTACTCTATTTAAAAATGCGTTTTAAGCCTACAAATATATTGAGTAGATTATGAACTGATAGTTGTTTTTAGGTTTAATTACTAGGTCTCTAAATTATTTGGAAATGGTTAAATAGGTTTCTAAATTAAAAAAAATATTGTAATCAGGTTCTTGAACTAATATTAAAGTTAGTTAACACGTACGTGACATTCAAAATTTGTAAATAGATTCTTGAACTAATTAAAAATTGCAAAAAGGTTTCTGAATTAATTTAAACATATAAAATTAGTCCTTAAAAAATAATAAAAATAAAATGATAAATATAATTAAAAATTAAAAAAAAATTAAAAAAAATATTAAAACAAAATGTTGTATTTGATCTTGTTTACGGTACTTTATATAGAATTATTAACTTATAACGGTAGCACTATATTTTGGTAAAGAAACAATGTTTTTTAAACACAAACAATTTCATTTAATTGTTATGAGTTGGGTAATAAAATTGATTTGTCAATTTTTCAGTTTATTTGTCTGAATTTTTTTGCAAACGTGATTAATTGAATTTTGGCTTTCAAGTTATTAGAAAATTATTGTTGGAAGCTATGAAGCCCCGATACGAGATACGATACGGGATACGATACGACACGATACGTGGATACGGGAAAATTTATAAAATCAAGATACGATACGGCAGGGATACTTTAATAAAAAATTAAATTAAAAGTTAAAAAATATAAAACATAAAGATACATGTCACAAAAGGCCAGCCAAGTTAGTATTCGTGGCACCAAGTTCCCGACATAGATTAGTCATCGGCAAAGCTGGTGGAAATTGTGCACTAATGACACGGTAACGCAAAAAAATAAGTAATAGTTAAATGTATTTTCCCCTCCCATTTTAAAATATACTCTTCCTCCTACGAACATGTCACAAAAGGATAAAAGAGTACCAACGAGGGGATTAGTCACTGCGTTCGGTAGTGGATACTCTGGTCTCGACCAAAAAAACAAGGATAAAAGAGTAAGTATCTAATTGTTTTTTGATTTATAAAAATAAATATAAATTCTAGGATACTCCCAACTGGATACGTATCTGGTAAGTATCCAATAAGTATCTGATAAGTATCTGGTCTTTTTTATTTAAAAATAAATATAAATTCTAGGATACTCTCAGGATACGTATCCGGAAGTATCGATCGTCGATGTCGGATCGATCGTGTCGGATCTGCCGATGCGTGACCTATTTTGGAGTATCGGGGTTTCATAGGTTGGAAGTTAATTGCATTGTAAATTGTTGAGTTTATTACAAAAAAAAGAGGCTTAAATACCATTTTTGTCCAAATACAACAAATATTCAATTTGGTCTCTGCAATTTTTTTGTTTAAAATAGCTCTTGCAAAATTTAAAATTATTCATTTTGGTCCGTTTAATTTTTTTAATAGCTCTTGTTAAATTTAAAATTATTCATTTTGGTCCCTACATTTTTTTTTAAAAATAGCACTTGCAAAATTTAAAATTATTTATTTTGATCCCTGTCATGCATCAGCTTTAAAATGACGATCAGGGACCAAAATTTTAAATTTTAAATTTTGTAAGGGCTATTTTAAAAACAATTATTTTTTACAGGGATTAAAATGAACAATTTTAAATTTTGCAATGGCCATTTAAAAATATGCAAGGACCAAAATGATATTTAAGCCTAAAAATAAAAATATTTTGTAGAGCTAGTTAAATTCGTGAAATGTTTGAGAGATGCCATGCAATATGGTATCAGAAGTTGTGCAATGTCCAGTGTATTAGAGTGATACAATGACGTATAAGTTTTGATTGAACTATATTCCAATGAGAATAAATCTACAAGAGATTTATTTTATCCTTAATAGAAATGTTGTCATTTGTGAAAGAAAAAAGAAATATTGTTTCTTGGAAGTCATTGATCAAATAAACCTTTAAAATAAATAAATAAATAAATTGGTTTATTTTTATCCTCATTGAGATGATAGGTTCATCGTTTTTATTTTTTATTATTTTGTTTTTGACTATTTTTTAAGGGCCAAAACAAAAAGTCACAATTCTTTTTATTTATTTCTTAAAATAAATATAATTAAAGAAAAATGTGAATTAGTGGTGTTCATGTACCTAACAAATTGAACAACAAAAACTGATTGGAAGCAAAAAGAATTGAAAATTGAGTGGACAATGTGGTCGAATGAGAAGGTCACAGCATATCACATTACAAAGAAAACAAAAGAAAGTGGGGTGAGACAGAATTTGTGATGTACAATGAATGCATTACCCCAACAACAAACCTATATATACTAGAAAAGAAGTGTCTGTCTGTGGACAGCACGTGCCATTGAATGTACGTGTAATTTGGTCCTGGCCTCTTTTCCCGTACGTTGATCTTGATCCTCTTTCTTAGCAGACCAATATATGCAGCAAAAATGGATGGTGGCGTGTCACGGGGTCAAGGCAGTAGCAACACGATGCATTGCTTTGTGTTGTGTTGTGTTGTGGGTAAAAAAGCGCTGAAAATTATGTACATAACATGGTTTTTTTTATTGAGAAAAGAATTATGTTAGACTTTGACTATTCATCAGGATCAGGATCAGACTTCAAAGTTTTTTTTTTTAGCGTTAACAGAGTATACTTGTTGTACCTAACATGCGGTTTTAATATGTACTCCCCTGTCCTCTGGTGCCAAATATAAGAAATAAATCAGCTTCCTCCGTACTAACAACAACAACAACAGAATATAAACCAAAATAAATTAAAGAAAATTGATTTATTTAATTCAACTGAACTAGATATATCAATTTTCGTTAATCCATCATTGCTTATATTGAGATGCAGAGGGATTATATTACAAAAAGGGGATATTCTATTGAGATATGGGGGGGGGATATTTCTGCAGATCGTGGCTCAACTGCAGGATATTCTGCAGTCTGTCAAATCGATGCAGCAGGGGGGATTTTCGGTCTTGGTTGCCTGATCCAGTTGCTGGTTTTACTGTTAAATGTTGCTATAAAATTCTGGTTGATCTTTTTGCAGATGGTGCAAATCAAGTGTAGGCCAAAACCTCTGCAACTTGTGCTAAACTTTGGAAAAATGATGTTCCATCGAAAATGTTGATTTTTGCTTGGAGGATGTCCATCGAAAATGTTGACTTTGAAAAATGATGTTCCATCGAAAATGTTGATTTTTGCTTGGAGGATGTTGTTGAAGAGAGTGGCCACTCGCGATGCTTTGTCTAGGAGGGTATACTCCAGTCAAGATTTGATTTATGTTGTGTAATGTGCTTCAAGGAAGACGAGACGGTAGAGCACCTTTTTAACATGTAGTGTTGCACGTACAATTTGGTCTCAATTGTTCTCATGGATGGGGTTTCTTTCAATGACATGGAGGAAGTAACTAGTCATTTCTTGGAATTTGAGAAATTGGTTAAAGGGAAACGGTGTAAATTAAAGGAGTAAAACACCTTATTTGGTTGGCGGTCTTGTGCAATATATGGTTGGCAAGAAACAAGATAATCTTTAAAGGGGAGGTTGTATAAATTCCGTCTATTGTTTCGGGTATAAAAGATGGAGTGTGGAGTTGGTTTAAGGCGCGAAGAGGGAGAAATTGAAGGATCGGTTGGTCCGATTGGTATAATTGTCTTGTGGGTTGTCTTTCTTTATTTTAAATGAATTAATGTAATATCATTTTTTTAGTCGGCTACTCTTTTTCCTCCTTAATGCAATTTGCTTATTAAAAAAACAAACAAAACAAACAAACGAGATTTTGTAATTAATTTTGTAATCTAAACTATTATTTCTAATTTAATAACTATAATTAACTTTTCTCATTTCTCAATGTAGTAAATTGTTTTTACACAAATGTTTTCATGCATGTATCTTTTTCCTAAAATACCCTTAACTATTTATCATTTAACTTTATATATTCTCTCTCTATAATAAATAACTAAAGGTATTATTAACAAATCAATCATTAATGTTGCATTAGACTTTAAAAACGGCAAGTAAAATGAAACAAAACAATTCTTTAAAACGACATATATTGTGAAAATCTACTATAAATAGTTGTAACTTAACCACCGCCAAATTTACTATCATATCCTTCTTCCTTTAATTATAATAATGAGGTAAAATAGTTATATTACCACTAAAAGACAAAACTATAATTTTAACTTTTAATTTTTTTATAAAATCAAAGTCTGACGCACTGACACGTCAGTTTACTTTTTAATTTTTTTAAATATTCTTTTTTCTGAATTTATTTTTATAAAAAAACTGATTTTAATTTTAATTTTTTTCAGCTTTTTTTATAAAAATAATTTTTTACCAGCTTTTTATATAAAAATTTTGTAACTATTTTTATAATCTATTCAAACTATTAAAATGTCTTTAATTTGACCACTACCAATTGTAAAAAAGTATTTACTTCTAACTAAAGTTTCAAATTATTTTACTTCAATAATTAATTTATTAAATCAATATTATACTCAATAACTAAATAACCTAGAATTTATTATTTACTATAATCTCACTATTAAAACCAATCAATTTATCCACTAAAAATTGTAAAAAGAACATTAACCAATACCAAAAATTACAAAATAATTTTTTTATAGTTAAATGAATATGATTATATTATTATTAAATCATATAGAAAAAAGGAGTAAACACGTGGCAACGAGAGTGACAACGAGAGTGCCAACGGGAGCGGCAACGAGAGCGCATATTTTACCTTAAATCTTCTTTTTCTTCATTTTTACTCCATCTAAAATTTACTATTTACTATAATCTCTCTAATAAAACTATTAAAATCAAAATCAATTTAACCACTAAGAATTGTTTAAAAAACACTTTAACAACTACCAAAATTTACAAAATAATTAAATTTTTTATATTTAAATGCATGTTATTAATTTAATATTAAATTATATAAAAAAAGAGTAAACACGTGGCAACAAGATGACAACGGGAGTGTGGGAGAACCAACATGAAACTGCCAACGGGAGCACCAACAGAGAAGCATATGATTTTCCTTTTTCTTCCTTTTTCTTTTATTATATTTTACAACTTTCAACGTATTTATATTTTCATAGCAAATTATAACAAATACAGTATCACCCGTGTGTACGCACAGGAAACATACTAGTGAGTATCTTAAAAAAATGGGAACGTTGTTGTTCCGGGGTGTATATCAGCAAAACCGAGAGGTTCAACCAACATTAGGCCAGCGGCCCATACCAACGTAATCGGCCCAAGCTCGGTTGCTTGGAGCGCACTTCGCGCTAGCCGGCCGAAATTCTCGCAATACGGTCGGTACTCAACAGTATAAATGTCGCATGCATTTTCACCATCAGGTACGTTATATATCTTTACCTTGTGATACCCTCCGAGCGACCAGTCCTGACTTGAGCGTCGGAGTGTCATTGCAGCTACCACCCGAGGCGTTCAACGTGCAGCCAAGACCGGTCATTTCCCTCACTCAACGACCGGCCAATCCAGCAAACAACTACAACACTTCATTGGTCTAAGGCACGATCAATTGGCGACCACAGTGGGAGGCCCGAGCGCTATCCTACCTCGACTATGGCTCCACGCGATCGGCCCCCGCGCGCGGCCTCATCTCTACCGAACCTCTCTCGCGCAGCAGCGGCCAGCCTCAAGCCAATGAACTCGGAGGCGTTGCATTCAACGTCCATGAATCGCAAGGAAACCCTCGCCAAGAGCCCTCCGTGCAGGGCGGCCGATGACCGGTTCCAAAGCAGTGCAACCGCCGCTCCTCAACATCTACCGGCCCGAGTTGATCGAGGCGGGGATGGAGAGAACCATTGCGAGCACATCACTCAGGCCATCCTTCAAAGTGCTACAAAACAAGAACCAGCTTATTGCAGACCGAGACGAGTTGATCTCTCGATACGAAAGAGGGTCGATTCCAGGCCGCCCGCGAGTGGCCAATGAAGAACCCTTCGTGACACCACCGCGCGCCTCCTCGAAGAGCCCTCGCCGAGGAAGTACTTCGCCGATCCGATCCGACGCGCCAAACAGTGGCACACAAAGTCGCCCCTGCGCGAACGCGTCGCGTGACGCGCGCTCTCTCTTTGATTATGGATATGAAGATCCCAACTATCGTCCTGAGTCAGGTCGCTCGCCTACCAGGTATTCTTCCCACGAGTCCTCCGGTTCGCGAAGGTCGAGAAGTCAACGTGGGACTCGTACGAAGAGTTTGATGACTATCGTGATGGAGAAATCGGGATGTCCCCAAATGATTGAGAGACACCATTCCGACGGCGACTGGGGGACAATCTTCTCAAATGCCACCGTTGTATGGTCCGCCAGCGAGCGGTGTGTTCCATGAAATGCCGAGCAATGAGGCATACCTTCCCATGCAACCTTTTGGGCCGAGTGGTATCCCGACCGGCCATAGAACTTTAGTTAGAGAGATACGCCATTCTCAGTATCCCCGAGACTGAGGAAACCCCAAATTTGAATAAATTCAACGGTACCGTGGGGATCCGCATGACACTTAAGGTACTTCAAAAATTACTGCAGCTATAGGGAGCTAGGAACGACCATGAAGTGTAAACTCTTTCCACAGTCGCCCGAGAAGCGAGCACTGGAGTGGTGGGAGAGCCTGCCGCCCAACACCATCTCGTCTTGGGGCGGCCTCGGTCGAGAACATTCTTGGCCAACTACACGGCCAACGGATGCCTGAGAGCGGCATGAAGAGCACTTGGATACGATTATCCAAGGGGACAACGAATCATTGAGACAATACATGAGCGATTCAACGCCGAGGCCGATCAGTCGCGCGACCGACCGATAGAGACAAGTCAAGTATCTCAAACGTGGGATCGACCGGACCACGCCTTTGCGAGAAGAGTTCGGCTAAAATCGTTACATGAATCGACCATGTTCCTACGAAGGGCCAACGATCATATGGCCTATGAAGAAGCAATTGATATTACGCTAGAAAGGTCGCGCGTCTGCCCCCGAAGAAGCGCGGATAGGTCGCGAAGAACAAGACGATCCTCGTGATAATAGGACAGATTAACGATCTGTGAAGAAATGTCAGGTGTGCGCTCTCTTTCCCCACCAGGGTTTTTTACTGAGGCCCGACCTTTAAAAGTCGTACTTTGTAATTTATTTCGCATGCAAGAATGAATGATTGGCCGCTCGCCATGCGAGTAGAAGCAGAGCGGCCATAGGTTCCACCGAGTGCCATCGAATGGCCCAAGGGTTAAGTAATAACCCACAAGCAATAGTAGGCCGTCGAAACGATCTACATTGAGTTCCGTCGAACGACCCCGAAACGAGTGTCATCGAATGACCGAGTCAAGCAATGACCCACTAACGAGCATAGACTGCCGAGCGGTCTACAACGAATGCTTCCGAGAAGCACGAATTGGTCAATCGCACCTCCCAAGACGAACAAGATCCAAGTAGACTTCAGGGGTCGGCCGAGTCCTGATCAATTGAATCACACCCCGACATGAGGGGCAGCGACCACCTGCACTCTGTGGCAGCGTCCACACCTCGGCAGTGGCAGCGTCCACATGCTCAGCTGTGGCAGCGACCACATGCAGCGGCTGTGGCAGCGACCACATGCACTCAGTGGCAGCGTCCACACCTCGGCAGTGGCAGTGTCCACATGCTCGGCTGTGACAGCGACCACATGCACTCAGTGGCAGCGTCCACATGCTCGGCTGTGGCAGCGACCACATGCACTCAGTGGCAGCGTCCACACCTCGGTAGTGGCAACGTCCACATGCTCGCCTGTGGCAGCGACCACATGCACTCAGTGGCAGCGACCACATGCTCGGCAGTGGCAGCGTCCGCATCACATGAGGGGCAGCGTCCACACCACATGAGTGGCAGCGGCCACATGCTCGGTTGCTCGTCATGCCCGTGGCAGCAAAGCAACCGTAGGGTCACCGAGTTGGCCTATAACGAGAACCGTCAAACGACCTGCATAGAGTGTCGCCGAGTCGGCCCAAAACGAGTGTCGTCAAAAGACCCAAGGGTCAAGCAACATATGTTTTCGAAAGGCATATTGGTTTACGATTGGCTTAGAGCGGACGCCTTCGAAAAGCCCAAACAGCGACTGACCCATGTCAATCCAAGATGCGGTAGTACAATTATTCCGTGAGAGCAACGATTCAAGCCTCGGCCGCCTTCAGCGACCTAGGCTTGGGGCAATCGTTTGGGGTGTATATCGGCCAAACCGGAGACGTTCAACCAACATTAGGCCAGCGCCCATACCAACGTGAATCGCCCAAGCTCGGTTGCTTGGAGCGCACTTCGCGCTAGCCGGCCAAAATTCTCGCAATATGGTCGGTACTCAACAGTATAAATGCCGCATGCATTCTCACCATCAGGTACGTTATCTTTACCTTGTGATACCCTGCCCGAGCGACCAGTCTTGACTTGAGCGTCGGAGTGTCATTGCAGGTACCACCCGGCGTTGCTTCGTGCGGCAGGCAAAGACCGGTCATTTCCCTCACTCAACGACCGGCCAATCCAGCAAACAACTACAACACTTCATTGGTCTGAGGTACGATCAGTTGTAAATGATATCGTGCTCTGCCTTAACAAATTTATCATGTTCATGAGATAAACATAAGTGAATTTCCACTGTTTTGAAGAGTTGACTACGATTTAATATAAACGTGCACAGTATGTCAAAATCCTTTTTTTTTAATCAAAAACAGCATGTCAAAATCTTAGTCAACAAAATCGAGTAGTAGTATTTTATTGAAATAATTTATCAGAGCCTAACTCTTCAATCATTTTGTATTTTTGGTCTTAATCTTCGACTCAAGTTTCAATTTGGTCTTTCGTTCTTTTCTCACTTTAGTTATTTATATGTCAAAATAGTAATTAATGTTTTAAGATTTCCGTCCATTGGACTGACATTGCGTCTTAGGTGTGGCACATCTGACTAAGATTTCATTAAACTACGTGACATTTTTAAAAAATAAAGAACACTATGAAATGTCTTCAAAAGTGGCTACATATTAAATTATGTATGTCTTCACACGCTGTCCGATGAACAGATTACATTAAGTAGCATTAGATATGTATTTCATGGAGTATTATTTCAACATGGTTTGGATTTGGGTGCATAATAGCTGTTGGTTCGCGAAGTGAAGGAAGAAGAGAGAGCTAGGGATCTTTCTGTGAAGTGAAGCACAAAGGAACCTAATATAATTAAAATTTTATAAAACTATAAGTAGCGCTTAAATCAAAAGCGATAGTAAAACAGTTAGTAGCGTTTTTTTAAAAGTGCTACTGAATCCTATTCTATGTTTTTAGTTTTAGTAGCATTTTTTAAAAAGCGCACTGAATCATGCGCTATGTTTTTGGCATCAATAGCGCTTTTTACGTAAGTGCTACTCATTATGTTCCAGGTTTTTACTTTCAGTAGCGTTTTAAAATAAAACGCTATTTATAGTGCTACGTGTTTTAAGTTTGAGTAGCACTTTCAAACAAAGTGCTACTAAAGATGTTACATAAGTAGCGCTTTTTTGAAAACGCTACTAAAGGGTGCACACTTTTTTTAAACTTCTAACGTAGTGACGAAGCATAAAATCAATAGAAGAAAGCATAAAATCAATAGAAGAAAGCTCTCCTGATAGAGCATGTGTTTCATGTCACCTACATAGAGCTTATAAAAAGCTAGTCGAGTAGCTGTTGACAACATCCAGAAAATTACTTCTCTGATAAAACTTATATTCTTGGGTTCATCTCCTGTCACAAAATTTCTTGCCAGTTCCGATACCTCCATCATTACTGTGATTGAGAAGGATCGGTTGTATCTCGGGGAATTTGTGTTGTAGAGGCGGATAAATTCTTTAGGACAGCTACCAACGCCTCCGGTTAATTTCCTCTAACGTTTTCTGTGTTCGCAGGTTCTATTTTTGTTGCTACCTAGTTGCGTCTTTTCCCTACATGTCTCACATACACTAGTTAAGAATGAGCTAAATAAATGATATATAAGAGAGATCACTCACGAACTCAATGTCTTAAGATTTTGGATGAAGTATAGTGATGTGAGTGACTCACACTTGAGTAAAAATGTTGAGAATTCAAGTGTAAGTGATTATCTTTACATTGATTAGGAGTGAGCAAAATGAAAGATATATAAAAGAGATGATACATATATTGACGTTCAAGTCTCTTGGTGGTGCTCTTAACAGTTGCTTCCAATATTGTTTTTACAAAAAATATAAAGAAAAGTCCAACTTAGACATTGTTTTTTTGAAGGGGAAAAAAAGAATGAGATATAAAGAAAGAAAAAGCAAAGGAGAAAAAGAAATTGGACACTTTCTGATTTCCATGAACCATTTCACATAAGATAGCCACGTAGCAAATCCCCCGAACTGTTTTAGTTTCACTTTGACGTGGCAGTAGCATGAGTCCGGATCCCTTCTCTCCATAAATACCCCTTTCTATTCCTATCCTTTCTTCCTCTCTCACTTCATTCACAACTACTCACACTTCTCTTTCTTTCTCTCTCCCATACCATCATTCCTCCAACCTCCCTTCTCTTCTATTCTCTTTCCTTTTGTCCCCTAACTACTTCGTTGTAACAAAAGCAATAATGCCAACACCAAATGGAGACTCATCCAACACTCATGCCCCTCCCAAACACACACCCCGAGAATCGCGTGACCTTCCTCCTTTACTCTCTTCTTCTTCTTCTTATCCTATCACTCTCAAGGTACACTATTTATTACAAACAATAACTAAACGCATTATTAATCTTTCTTTAATTTATCTCACCATGAATTTGACTCAAATAGTGGTGATGATTCAGTTGACTCTATCTGTTTCTAATTTTTAATTTTAATGGAATAAGTAAAAATAATAAAATGAAGTTTAAAATGTTTTTATTATGTGCTCATGCAACGCAGTTTATGGACGTGGGATACCGACTGAAGATAGAGAACAAAAAGAGAAAGGAGGGTGCATCAAGAAATTATTTACGTGTCACGAATCATCACCGTCGGATCATACATCAACGGCGGGAGCGACACAAGAGCGAATCATTTTGAATGGTGTAACAGGAGTAGCCTACCCAGGGGAGATCCTAGCCGTCCTTGGCCCATCTGGGAGCGGAAAATCGACGCTCCTTAACTCGCTCGCTGGGAGGCTTCATGGAAATGGTCTCACGGGAACAATACTCGCCAACTCCTCGAAACTCAACAAATCCATTCTCCGGCGAACAGGGTTCGTTACACAGGACGATATCCTCTACCCTCACCTAACGGTGCGTGAGACACTAATCTTCTGCTCCATGCTGCGTCTTCCAAGGACGCTGTCGCGTGAGGCGAAGGTGGCGGCGGCGGAGTCGGTGATTGCGGAGCTAGGGCTTAGCAAGTGCGAGGACACTATAATCGGGAACAGTTTCATCCGCGGTGTATCCGGCGGTGAGCGGAAGCGAGTGAGCATCGCACACGAGATGTTGGTGGACCCAGCGCTTCTGATCCTAGACGAACCTACTTCTGGTTTGGACTCAACGGCGGCGCATCGGCTTGTGTCGACGCTGGGATCGCTGGCGAGGAAGGGGAAAACGGTGGTAACGTCGGTGCACCAACCGTCGAGCCGTGTATACCAGATGTTTGATAGAGTGCTGGTGTTGTCGGAAGGGAACTGTTTGTACTACGGCAAAGGAACCGACGCTATGCGGTACTTTGAGTCGGTTGGGTTCGCGCCATCCTTCCCGGTAAATCCGGCGGATTTTATGCTCGATCTCGCTAACGGTACGTCAATCTCATGCTTTCTGTTATTATGATATGATATGACTTCACATCACGCAGAAATTTTTATCTTTTATTGACCAAACACAGATATTTTTATTATTATTTTTATTAGTTACAGTACTCATAAAAAATAGTATATTAATTTTTTGATAAATCAATATACAGTAAGAACTATTTATTACTAGTCTTGTTTGTATTATTGTTTTTTTCACCCATAATTTGTATGAATCACTATTATTTTATTTTATAGTGTTGGGGGTAAAAAAAAAAAAAAAAAAAAAAAAAAAAAAAAATATTGAGTTGAGATTCATACGTGGTTTGCTGAATTTGTGTGTGTAGCAACTGTGGGGTAGAATTTTAATAGTAAGAAATGGGCATGGTGGTAACTTTTGGTTTGTGAACTACCATTATAGCGTCATTTAAGGCATTATTAAGTTATAGACAGCATACTATAGCAGTAATTTCCTCAGCAAAAGCTAATATGGCCTAATTAAAAAATTACTTGTTCAGGTTATAGTGTTTCCTGCAATGAGTTTCTCATTCTTTTATAATAATTGTGATAGTGGTGATGATAGGATGTCCTGATTTTATTTACACTAATTTATAAGTAGAATATATTTAATGAAAGTAGTATCTATAATCTATAATTAAAGGTATGGAGCGAGGACAAAAGAATGAATGATAAAGATCTCTTTCTTAGCGTTGAGTGGAACATATATATCGATTAGACACGTACTAGTAATGGCTTTTGATTTTCGCATCATTTGAATTGGGTTGCTTTGCTTTATTATTATTTAAAAAATAAACAATTCATTGATGCTTACTACGTGTCCATCTTTTTTGGAATTATTTCCCATCCCTCTGCCTCTGCCTCTAATTTTCTTCTTCCGGGGCCAACATGATTTGACATTGACTCTTTATGCTTCTTGTTTTTCCTCCTTAGTCCACTTTTTCCCGTGCAGTTTCTTCTTGCCCAAACCAAAATCCTAGCCATTGCTTCCTCTGGTGAGGCATGGGCATGGGCATGGCTAGATAAGAAAATTATGTTCAGATATATCTCCCGGGAAAGCTGTTCTCCTAAGCTCATTTTTTGAAACAGAGAAGGGTACCGGAATTTTGTATTGTTTCGTTTTTATTGATCACGTTATCTTTTCAAAGAGTTAAAACCTTTCAATTTCCAATCACATTTAGCTTGGTGCCAAATTTTATGTGGGTCCGGATATATTCCAAAATTAGACGAAACATTATTGGAATGCACTTATGGAACTGTGCAGGCATGGCCCCTTGTTACTAGAACCATCAACCGTATCCTTTTCGATAGGAAGAACTTGATCCAATATATCCTTTCCTTTCGAAAGGATAACATCAGAATCAAAAACACTTTTGTTGCGACCTCCACAATAGGCATTGGATTGACTTATCTTGTAGCAGGGCCAGGGGAATGGATAGGCCACGACGAATCATCCAACAAGATCGTACGAAGACATTAATTGTTAGAAAGAAACTTGGTGCAGGAATTAGCACATTCTTATTACAATTCATAAACCACACTTTTTTTTTATCAAACTTTTACTGTGATTTTTCTTTTGTATTGATCTTCCTTAATTTTAGAAGACTAGATATTTTTTTGCTACACATTTTTCTTTGTCTATTTGTGTAGTCCTCGTCAAGGTTAAACATATCATACTATTTGTGTTATAAGTTTTAAAATAAGGTGTGCGGCCGCAATTATAATCGCGACATTATGGTTTTTGATGCAGCCATGACAGCAATGTAATCACGGATGAGATCGTATCGGCCACAACATTTGGTTGTGGCCGTAATTCTCCACAATATTAAAGATCGCGTCGCAACTACGACTTTGATTCAAAACCTTATGTTATATTGGCTGTGCAATATGTGAGCTAAATTAGAAGAAAATCTCTGGATTAGCTTCTGTGGAAGGAGTGATGTAGTCAGATATTAGTAATTATTGTTGAAAACGTCTGCTATGTGGACCAAAGCTATTTTATGGTCAAAAGAGAACGTGCACATGCCATGGTATAAAGTTGGAAATGCTTGAGTAGTGGACTGGACTCTTAAGTTGTAGATAACTGGCCTTCTTACTATAATATATGTGATGCTGCTTTGCTTCTTTTAATTAGATTGGATGATGTTACTAAGAAAAGTCTAATAGTCTATGGCTACAAATAATTAATCCATGAATAACTGTGTGGTAAGTGCTCTTTGACTGGATATTTTTATCTTATATGGAGTTCAACATCTTTGGCCCTCTGATATGTGCTTTCTTAACTTTTGTTTGTTGATTCCTGGGTCCATGTGGATATTATGTTGGTGGAGGGTCATGACGACATTGATAGCGTGTGAGAAACCATCAATAAGCTGTAAAACAGGATAGATGCATAGAGCACCTAAGAAAAGTGGGAATGGATATTTTTATGTAAAAATTTTACATGAGATATTTCTTTAAAAATTATTTATCTAATACATTAAAAAGAGAGGTGCAAAGAAAATTTTATATGTTAATGTGAGAACTGAGAATATATCTGGGAAAGTGACACACTCAACCACTGTCTGCAGAATTTGTCATTCTTGTATTTGGGCAAGTCTTGAAATTGAGTTTCGGGTCATAACCAACTTCTCTAATTGTTTTCCAACGTCAGATGTTTGGTTTGATTCAAAGTTGGTTTACCTTGACAGGTTTACAATTACATTTCAATTTTTACATTCATTTCATACTCTATACCTTTTCTTTTATATTCAAAAAGGAAAGAGAGAAAATAATTATAGAATAAAATAAATTAAAAATAAGTACAAGAACATTATTGTTAAATTTTTCATGAAATTATTCTTGAATACACAAGATCATGGTCTTGGGGGCTGTTCCCCATTCATCATTACACTTGGAAAAAACTTGACCATTACTTCTGTGATAGTGATCTGGTCCTTTATTTCTTCACTTTGTTTCTTTTTCGCTTTTTCCTTCTAATACTTTTTTTAGAATCTTTAATATATCTTGGGATCTATTAGAGAGTTGCACGTGTTGGGCTGCTTTACATCCTTTATAAAAATTCTTCCCCCAAAGTGAAGTCTGATGACAGAAAGGCCTTCTACTTATCAAAAACAAAAGTAAATGTCTGTATTGATATATTATGCAAAGCAAAGTGGGTGCTGGTGGCCCAATCAGCAGTGTCAGCACCAATTTTAGTGGAGACTTACCACCACACCAACATAAGTCAGCTTTTACAAGTTCCACTATCCTATTTAAGCATGTTTATGTCCCTAATTGGTCCCTTTTAATTTATAATAATTACCCTGTTTCAATCTATCCTATAATGTTTTTTATGTAAAAATATTATAGATTCGGCTGTTGAAAAGCTATACTTTAAAATATGTGGTTTCGCAGGCCATTGCCATGATGCTACAGCTATCACTTTCAATAGTTTATTTGGTTGTATATATTGGTAGAAGGCTTTTTAGTAGATAATCTCTTTTTCTTTCTCTCTGATATGGTCCCTTATCTCTTTCATTTGAACTTTCTTTTGGTACTAATCATTCATTTTCATTTTTAGAATTTAATTAATGCCTCTACATCTTAAAGGTTAAAATGAAATGCCGATTATGAAGCACTTCCTCTGACTCGTTTACTGAAATCTTGTTATGTGTTAAAGTAAGAAATACAAGTACATAATTGAAGTGCAACAATAGAATTGACATTTTATTATTTAAAGGGTAAAAACATCCTACATTGATTGATATTAATCAAGCTTATCCTTGAATTCTGTAGGTGTTTGCCATAATGTAGATGGTGTAAGTGAGAAAGACAGACCAAACATAAAGCAAAATCTAGTTCATTCATACAACACATTATTGGGACCCAAGGTAAAATCCATGTGCATGGACACATCCAATGTTGCAACAAAAGACACACACCCTTTGAGAAGCAGCAGCACTTCAAAAGAACGTAGACATAGTGACAGGGTTAGCTTCTTTGACTGGTTTTACCAATTCAGTATCCTTCTGCAAAGAAGCCTCAAGGAAAGAAAATACGAATCCTTCAACACACTTAGAGTCTGTCAAGTTATTGCAGCAGCATTACTAGCTGGTTTAATGTGGTGGCACTCAGATTTTAGAAACATTCAAGATAGGCTCGGCCTTCTCTTCTTCATTTCCATCTTCTGGGGTGTCTTCCCTTCTTTCAACTCAGTTTTCGCATTCCCTCAAGAACGTGCTATCTTTGTCAAAGAACGTGCTTCTGGTATGTACACATTATCTTCCTATTTCATGGCTCGAATTGTTGGAGACTTGCCTATGGAACTTATTCTTCCCACCATTTTCCTCATTATCACATACTGGATGGGTGGATTAAAGCCTGATTTGTGGTCCTTTCTCTTGACTCTATTGGTTATTCTTGGATACGTGCTTGTGTCACAAGGTCTTGGCCTTGCTTTAGGTGCATTAATAATGGATGCTAAACAGGCTTCTACTGTTGCAGCAGTGACAATGCTAGCATTTGTTTTGACAGGTGGATATTATGTCCATAAAGTGCCATCTTGTATGGCTTGGATCAAATATATATCCACAACTTTTTATAGTTACAGGCTTCTGACTAGAATTCAATATGGGGATGGCAAGAAAATGTCATATCTATTGGGTTGTGATCATGGTGGTAGTGATAGAGCTAGCTGCAGGTTTATGGAAGAAGATGTTGTGGGGCAAATTGGTGCTGTGGGATGTATTGGAGTCTTGTTTTTCATGTTTGTGTTTTACAGATTATTGGCTTACCTTGCCTTGAGGCGCATCAAGAGTTGAAAATTTCTGCATATTGCATAGTTGTTTTGGAAACTAAGTAATGGAAATGAATCAATTTGTTGACTCCTAGTGAAGCAGTAACCAACCACACTAGGCTAAACTGGCTAGTTGGTTCGTACTAACTGTAATTGAAGAATGAGAGAGAATTTCTGTAAAGTTAGATAGTTGACATCGACAATTGAAGTGAAGAAACAAGAGTCATTGTAGATTTTGAATTTCAATTCTCCAAGTTTCATTCTGTACTCGGAATATTCTAGCAAGAAATAAAGAAATTTCTTCCGTATGGAATATTTATATATAATCTTTATGCTATTATTTTCATACTTTACGTATTTTTTTTCCCAGTCATTTATTCTCATTAGAATGCTAAGATAGATTACATAAGGTTTATCATTGTTTCCCGCATAAGTAAATAACATAAATGAGTGGAGTTGGTCATTCAATTGGTTAGTGCAAATTGAGCTTTATAAGTAAGACAATGATGTACACATCCTAATATCTTTTAATCAATATCAATATCACGAGGTCTTCAAAAATATTTCCCAACAAATGGTTCATATATATGCGTCTCTCAAATTATCTTGCTCTCGTACTATAATCAAAGTGACTTAAATGTTGAAAAATAGTCTTTTTACAAATATCTTCACGTGTATCTCACTGAGTTCTCCCCTCCAAACATAGAGTTTTTGCACAATAATATCCGAACTCAAAACCTTAATTAAAATAGAATTTAAACTCAGTTATCGCTTGGACCGATTTTTGTTGGTTGACCTAACAATCTTATTCGCAGAATATGCATTTAAATAATAAAAAGTGTATTCATCAAAAAAAAATTAAAGTGTCCTATTAACTATAATCTAATTATTTATTGTATTTATGTAGCGTTTTAAATTTTGCGTGAAAACGTCACCAATTACGTAAATTTCAACAATGATGTAACCTATTATTCTTTTTATTCCTCCACTTCCAATTCCAACAATTTAAATATAGGAAACTTCATATGCTCACGTAACTCTCAATTACTTCTCTGTTGCTCAGTTATGGCAAATGTTGCAGTGCTCGTGGCTTAAAACTTAAAAGTGGGTTATCAATTTCAGCTAAGTGATTTTCTTTATTAAACCGAATAATAGACATAAGTAATTTTTTTTTGGGTCAAATCAAAGACAATACATCCTGTTGAGTCTCCACGTCAGCTTTGCCATGTCATTCCCGCCAAAAACTCCAGCCACTCACTAGCTGCCATGTGTTCCACGTTGGCTCCACGTCATCCCACCTAGCTCTCCCACTCAACTTCCTAATACACATGTGACTTGTCAGGAAAATAATGGATCAAATCTGGTCTTGACGTCATCAAAGATTTTTTCGTATGTTGTTGCCACTTGTCTTCCATGCTTTCCTTCTCTCTGTTGGTTTTGGTCTTTCTTGCAAGTTTCCTCACTCTTCCTTCAGACATAACAATTCTCACACGCAAAGAAAACCTCCCCCTTCATCCATTTTGCGCTGAATCCCTCTCCCCTTCCTTCTTCCTTCCTTCGATCTCCTCAACATGACCAAAACCCACACCTCACCGCGGCCAAACCCATATCCTCCCCGCCCACATTGCTCTCTCGCTGCTATCTCTTTTACAATTTCTTCCTCTCTCTTTCGCCATTCATCTCCCAATCTCTCTTCCGTTTCTCTCTTCCGATCTCTCTTCCTATGCTTCCCTTACTTCATCCAAAACCCTCATTTCCAGCTTTTCCAACTTCTTCATCCCTCTCACACTTCTTGATTCAAGGTACAATGGCTTCAAACATAAAAACAAAAAATGGAGAGAGGGAGAAACAAATCGGAGAAGAAGAACAAAACTAGAGACAAGAATTCACAAAAATGCTAATTTTCTTTGCAAGTGGTTACGACGATGGAGAAGGATCAAGCAATCCAACCCAGAAACAAAGTGGAAGGGTAATTAAACATTTCTTCTCCTACCCATTATCAAATTTTGTATCTTTGGGTTTTCTGTAGTTAAGCTTTTTGCGTATGAGGTTAATTTCAAGCTCAAAATTCTATATTTTTTCCTTTGAAATTGATTGTGGTTTTGATTTGTGATTTAGGGTTTGTGATTTGGAATCCCCATATTTTCCACAACAAAACCCCTAAAATATTTGACTGATTGTGGTTTTGATTTATGATTTAGGGTTTGTGATTCAAGGCAGTTAGGTCGACCCAATTCGGAGAATGGTGGAGTGCAGGATGCCAAGAATCTACGTGTCAAGGTATTTTATGCAAATTGTTCATTTCATACTCATCATCTCTCATCGCTCTCTCTAAACCTAAATTTTTGATTCCATGGATGCTCCCGCTTTCAATCTGCTCACCATGTGTTTGATTATATGCATGTTTGAGAAATATAATTGATTTGGAATAGGATTTGTATAATTTGTTCCATTGATCCTATTGTTTTATTGTGTTTTTCTTTATCTTTAGGAGGTGTTAATTAAAAGAGGAACAACTCACGCAGCTTCCGCGACGCCACGCGGTGGTGTCATTCGGTTTAGTTACGCGCGGTTCGGGTGTGGTGAACGATTGCAAGTGGTAAGAATTTTAGTAGGTTCATTTTCTTTAAAATCTTATTGTCCATGCCATCATTGTTTGATTTCAAAATGCTCCAAGTGCTTCATATTTGTAAGTGTGCCTTTTATTTATGTGTCCTTCTGTTTGATTAAATGCCTCCTTCATGTTTCAAGGATATATCGTCTCACGGATGCATGGTCTCAACTATTATCAATTATGAATTTGTTATATTACCTTTAGCTATATGTGAAGAGTCAAGCCGTGTCATTGACAGACTCTTTGGTACAAAGCATTCAAATTGACAGATGTATATTCACAATGTTAAAGTTGCATATACTAGCCGATCTAAATCTTTGAAACTTATTGAGATTCATCAAATCTTACTTTCAACTCTCGATGTGGAGAATCGCTAATAATGTCTTCAACAAGAATTTCGGATACAATGTCTTTCCTTTAATTTATTTGACACTAATGCTTTAGGTGGATATGTAATTGCATTTTTTATGTCTTAGATGTGTATATATGATCAAACCACACCTTCCTTTACTCATTGGAATATGTATCTTAGACTATTAAGCTGTATAACTTAAGCTTTGTATCCTTGATCATCTTAGTTTTATGTGTTGTGTTTTTCAAGCAACCTCTTCATCTTTGTATTAAAAATACCACACTGCTTTTCTTTTTATCTCTTTGTTCCTTTTCATTTGTTTGATTTTTAATAACATCCCGTTATCAAAAATTCCACATATAAGTTGAGTTTTCCGAATTTCTCGATTATCAAGTGCAAATTAAGACATTGTTTTTGGTTCCTTGAAGTGATGCAAGACCAAGAAACTACTTCTTTTGTGGAAGCTTTGAACCATAGTTACAAGTTTCAAATTTGTTTGCTTCTCTGTCTTTATTCTCATATGTTTTTTATATGTAATAAAATCCTTCTAGGAAGTTAGCTATTAAGAGAATGAAAGCTACTAAAGTTAAAGAACTTATGTCTGATATGAAGGTTCTTTGCAAGGTTCATCATGCCAATTTGGTAATTTATTTGTCGTTCAAAATTAATTTGAACTTTGAGGTTGCCATTCTATTGATAAAAAGCAATCAATTTCAGAACTTTGATTTCAGAGGGATAACCCTTGGCAATCAATCAAGTATCTATTCGACCCATTAGTAGCTAAAAGTATATATTTTATATGCTTTTACCTTTTTTTTATAGTTTTTTTAAAGTTTAAGTTATATACCATTGGTAGCTGTAGTTAGCCATGTTTTCTTAAAGTTATAATAAGTGGATAATTGGATTTGATATAATCTTGATTTACGTGTTAGTGTTGAATTGTGATGCTTTGACATCATCAAAAGTTGCTTATGCTAAAGTATTTGTGCAAGAATAAGTTGTTAACCTTGTGATCTCATGTCATATGCCAGTGATTTGGTGATTTGATCTGCTTTGTTTGATTTATTCTTGAGTTTCTTAATAAATTTGGACACAGAATGCATGTAAAACGGAAGAAATATAACAAGTTCTTTGGATGCATCATTGTATAGTCTGCGAGAAGGTGTGTGCTTAAAATGGTAGGTCATTGCTTCCCATATTGGATGTTATTTTAAGTTTCAAATTTTGCGTTTGATTTTTCAATTTGAAGATTTGTCATAACCTTTATGTCCGTTTGTTCAAATTTGATGCGGGATCATCACTTTGTGGACTTGGCAAGTAGTGTTACATCCATAATTTAAAGGTTTTGAGGTGTTTAATTAGTGAAAATCACAATACTACTCACGACTCATGAAACATGAACTCTTAGGGTGAGTTTCAACGTTTGGTAGTTGTGATTTTAGATAGTAGATTTCATAATTTGGGGTTTTGACATGCTTAGTGGTTTGGAGAGCTCTTCAACATTTGCTATATTCTCTTTGACTCTTATTGTTTGCTCATAATCCAACCTATATGATGTGAAAACAAGTAACATTTCTTTTTATGCAACTTTGATTTTCTATTTATTATTGAGCTACTACTAGATTAATTATGATTTAAGTTTGTGCAGAGGATCCCAACTCTGATTTTCCTTTTTACGGTGCTCTTTGTAAGATTTGAATCTTTTCTTCCATTGTTTGTCTTTTCATCACTAACCTTCAATATTTTAATACTTTTTTGTTGCTCTCTTCTTTGTTCTTCAGGTGAGAGGGAAATAATTTGTTGAAAGGAGTTGCTAAAGTGATCTGTACTGAATTCTCTGACAAGCATATGATTTCATGGCATAAGGTAGTGATGATGAATACATTTCTAGCTTGATTTTAAATTCCAATACATCAATTTAATTGGTGCTATTACTGCAGACCCATTACTTGATCAATTACATGGCTATTCAATTGTCAAATGATTGCTGCATAAGGTAATAATTGATTCCCTTCTCAAGTTGAGATTTATATATCTTTTGTCTCCTAATTTAGATATCTACAATATAAGTAGCGTTGTGTTGTCCTTATGGGTCCTTAAACTCATTCGGGTGTTTTGTGTTATTCTGTATATATCTTTTATTCATACGTGTTTTACATTTATGTTTCTATCTCTTGCCTTAAGTTCGATGATTAATCAAAGATCTATAGCTTGCTGTACTTTATAATCCAAATTGATACTGACTCATACACCACAACAAAGAGATGGTGATTAGATATTTATCCAAATTGATGCTGATTCATCCTTTTTTGCTTTATATTTATCTCCTGCTTTAAATTTAGTACTCATTAGTATCTATCGCTTGCTATGCTCCAAATTCAGTACTCTTGCAAACAGATGGTCATTTGAAATTTTGAAGTCCAATTTGCTCTACTGCATAGCTCTCCTCAACCAAGCCACTTAGAGTTATCAATTCAGAGAAGAAATGACAATCTCGCTAGGAATTTCATATGAATCTATATAGATTGCTTTGTCGTGGCTTATATTAGTCTACAAAACACTTTCTTGGATAACTGTAATAGCTCTTATAGTTGTACTATTTTCAATATTATCCTGCTTTTTAATATTATCAATGTATGCTCAAATGAGACAACAACAATTAGGCGATGTCAAATGCATGCGTGTTAACGCTATTTCGAAATCAATTATATGTGCTATTTGAATGCTTTCACAACTGCACAGTTATGATCAAATGTGTTTTCATTAAATGTGATTTTTCCATACCAAAGGTATGTGAATGCTCCCTAATTTCTGTATTAAAACTTTTCCCATACCAAATAAATCAATACTATGAAGGCTTGCACTTTGTAATTTCTTGATAAGCAATTAACAATATGATCTAATTCATTATTTGAAAGTTGTTGGAGTGTGATGTACATCAATTAACAATATGATCTAATTCATTAAAACTGCCAACGTTTCTGATCATATCATCTTCATCAATATTTATCATCTTACCTCTAATTTAGATTTTGGAGCTGATGGTTTGTATGGGACACTTTGCGTGAGAGAAGTTCAATTGACTTGCTACAATTCAAAGGGATATTCTAAAGATGGAGATTAGGGACTCACCTCTTACAATTTTTGTTGATATTGTAAGGGCTTAATTAGGTACCGTGCCAAGAAAAGGAGATCTACATAGTACTCATCTTTATTAACTTTTATTTTTGCTTCCTTTTTTGGGTTGTATAACTAAGTTTTGAATATTATTATCGCTTTTTGTAATGACTTAAGACTTCTTCTATTTGCTTTTTGGGATATATAACTTTATCTCGATTTACTATTATCGCGCTATTATTTTTGCTTATAAGTTTTTTGTTAGGTCTAAACTTATACCGTTGGTGTAGACAAAACTAATTCTAAACGGGTTTCCTTTTACGCTATACAATTTACTTTTAAATGTATCGGCTTTATGTCCATCTCCTGACCCCATCTTCCAGAATGATTGAAGCGTGCGCCCCGTCCATCGGACGGGTCACCGCACTAGTATAGACATAATATCTATCTACAAGATAAAAAGCTTGAACAACTTTGGGACTTTCTTCAAGTCAAAACCGGCCTATTAGGGTGGCAATTTTTGTACCCCCTTCTTAGACCCCATATCCTCTTAATTGAATTTAATACCAAAATATCTCTCTCATTTTTCACGAAAAAGTACTTCGTACCCCCCAAAATTTCATCTTTCTCAATACCAATTTTTTTCACCTTTCTCGGATTTATCTTAAACACATAAATTCGGAGTGTTAAATTTATGACCGGATTTATGTTTTTTTTAACGGCAAACATATACAACGAGAAAAAAAATCCACCACACGAAAAAGGGGGAGAAAAACAAAAGGAATAGCTACCTCCTAGAAATACAATTAATAGATTTAACAAACAACACGTAAAATAAACATGAATGAGAGCTACCCCTAGCCAAGAACCAGCGTCAAGAGAGAGATACTATCCGATCAAAACACCTCTCCAATCAGCTTCAGCTCCAGAGAAAATACAATTGTTCCTCAAGTCCCAAAAAATCCAAAGAACAGTATGTCATATGAGCATAAATCCGGATTTATGTGTTTAGGATAAATCTGAATTTACTAAATTTTTGACTCCAGAAACACACTATATGAATAAATCCAGATTTATGAACTTTCATAATTTGATAACACAAGTAACCACTTTATTTTCATAGTTCATACACAGTAGTATAGAGGATAAAAACCATAATTTGATTACACAAGTAATCATATAACTATCTTAGTTGTTCTCAATACAATCATATAACAAGTAATCATATAACTATCTTAACTATTACATACTTTGAGAAATTGAGAGGATGAAAAACGTTGGGGCAAACACAGATAGAGAGGAATCATGTGTTAGTATTGTGAATAAAGAGGATAATACAGAAAACACAGTTTGTTAGTATTGACAAATAAGTAATTTGACATCGGATTTATTCATCATAGATAAATCCAAAGTCTACTACTACTACTGCTACCGTTGAAGAAGTTCCCGAATTTATCACTTGAAGATAAATTCGGAGTCAAATTTTCAACTCCGAAATTATCTTCAAATGATAAATCCGGGAACTTCTTCAAGAGAAGCAATAGCAGTAGACTATGGATGTATCAATGTTGGATAAATTCGGATACGCAACCACTATGGAATTACCATCATAGGATATTTTCAGAAAAAAAGAAAAAGTTTGCAATTTAGTGAGGAGAAAAAACCGAATTTTAGGTGAAAAGGGGGGTATGATATCAAATAGTGGGAGTACACAAATCGCAACCCTCAGGATTTTTGATGGGATAATGGGCCAAACAATGTGCGACACAATTGCCACCGTGCAATATTGAAGGGGTTTTGCTTTTCCAACTCCCCCTCCTACTCTTTCACACCCCTAAACAAATTTTATTCCAAAAATAACCTCGCGTGAAACACTGTGAGGACGTGTTAAACGACGGTTCGAACGATTATTGGATATGGAGTCGTCACGGCGAAGTAGCACCTGGGGTACCTGCGGTAGCTGTTCCTGCGGTTAATGTTCCGGTTGAAGTATATCTTTCAAGTACTAATGTTCCGGTTGAAGAAGTAGCTTCCACATCTGGATCTGGCCAAATCATGCAACCCGCGTTAGATGTTTATCAGGGAATGATATCTCATGCCGTTGGAGTAAATTTGGATTTTGAAGAACCGGAATATTCGAACACGTTCGAATGACCTCGTCCGAACAGGCAAAATTACGCACAAGAGGGTGTGAAGTCAAAATTTAACACACTCGAACGATGTCGTTCGAACAAGGTCATGCGAACGCATGACCTCATGCGAACAGGTGAAAAACGCCCAAGAGAGTGTGAAGTCAAAATTTAACACACTCGAACGATGTCATTCGAACCAGTTCGAAGGCCCGTGTTCGAACACGTGAAAATTCTTGAAAAAAAAAAGACGCTTTGGCTGGTCTTTGGTCATTCAACACTCTTATGGGGTGTGTTTTGAGTAGGAGGGGACGTGGGAAAAGCAAATGCCATATTGAAGCCACATTCACATCTACTAAGGACACACTCTTCAAATTTTTTATATCAAAAAAAATAAATATTTGTATGAAAAAAACACTCCTCAAACCCACAGTCGATATCAACGTTAATTACCAAAATAATGTGATACAAGTGATAAATACTTAGGCATCTTAATTGTTTTGTCTTGGGTTCGATCGCCTGAAATAGATCTCTAGTACCTCCATGAACGGATTTAATTGCCCCCACACTTTTCAGTTTTTTGGTGTTAAATTCTTGTATATGTTAATTTTGCCCCCACTATCTGTATTTCGTAAGGCTTAGCTCAACTGACAATTACCGAAATTGTGGATATCATGTCACGAGTTCGGACTCGAGAGCTCATAGTTGTGTGTGTGAGTTTCTAGTGGTTGTGACCACTTTGTCTACATATAAAAAAAATTGCCCCCACTTAAAATAATGTATTGTCTCTACTTAATGAAAAATTTGGACTATGAAAAGAGTTTTTTGAGTTATTAGTTTATTTGGTCCTTGAAATTTTACCAAAATTTAAGCGTTTACAATATATCAACCTATTATCTGACTTTTGCAAAAGCGTTTCAGTTTAGCTCATCCGTTGTATCAATTTAATCTCTCTATTTTGCAAAAAGGGACTAAACACCTTCGTAAAAGTCTCGGATTAAGTTGCTATATTGTAAATATCAATAAATAAATTGAACTTTTGTGAAATTTCAGTGACGAAGTTGGCTAACAACTCGTTTTCTCTTATGAATTTTGAAATTTGTGAATAATTAAATGCACAATTGTATGAAAAATGAATGAATTTTTGAGTGGTTGTCCGGTCATATGCATAGAGGGATTTTTTATAGCGTTAAAAATGAAAAAAAAAATTCCTAACTAATTTCGAAATAAAAATACATATAGAGAACAAATATGATATGACATATAAAAAACAATATGATCATATACCTTTATAAATATATGAAAACAATAAATAGTTCCTATAGTTTATGACATCTATAAAATTACTTTCTAAGTGTTTATATTATAAGTATTTCTTTTCATACACAATTGAGACGAGTTTCTTAAAACTTTAGAGACCAAGTTAGCAAATTTCACAAAATTTCGGGAATACTTTTTTTTATATACGCTTAAGGGATAAGTAGAAAAGAATGTGTAAGTTTAAGAAAATAATAAACTTTTAGAAAATAACTTATTTCACACTTTGGGTGTCCCTCAAATTGAGTTATGTTTAATAGCAGCTGTTTTTTGGCCGCAAAATTGAGGCCTTATACTGAAAAGTGAAGTTGGGCTAAAACATTTTGTCAGTTGAGAATGGGTCATTCTGGCATAATTGAAAGGCTTAAAGATTTTTGAACCCCCAGTTGACCCACATGCCCCCTTCAAATTTTTTTTTTTTTTTTTTTTGACAAAATGCCCCCCCTTTCAATTTAATCCCACATTACCACTTTCACTTTTACTAAAATTTACACCAGCATCGAAAAATTTCACCTTCCTGAATTTATGCTACAAAAGGTAATTTCGGAAATGTAATTTTTTAAACTCATGAATATAGTTACTTGGCATAAATCTGGAGTTAAATATTTGTCTTCCCGATTTATGTCTAAAGCATAATTTTGGAATTTATAGATTTTTTGTTTCTCGAATTTATGTGTCATAGGTAATCTGGAGAGTTAATTTTTTTAACTCTGGATTTATGTATGAAACATAAATCTGGAATTTTATTTATTTGTATTTTTATGTATATTTAATTTATTTTTAAAATCAAACTGATACGGCTACGCCTAATGGTTTGGTTCCGTTTACCATAAATTTATCGGATGCATTTAAGACTAAAGTGGTACTATCTCCCATTAAAATTGTTTACGAGTATTTATAAGTTATTAATTGTGATAATAACGATAAATTGTTTATTCTGTAGATTTTTGCTACCCGTAACGATCTCGTACATTTGATTAGATAGGTTAGGAAAGCCAACGGGGGGGTGGTTATCATTCTTAGATTAGATACAACCATTGGTAAAAGGGGGAGAAAAAATAAAATTATTGTTGGTTGCGAGAAACATGGTAGACACACTGGAGTAGACGTCGGTTTTGTTCTAGAGCGAGGTTCTTCAAAGAAGTCTGTTGTCCTTTCAGGCTGAGAGCTAAACCATTGAATCCTCCTACTAGGGATTGGAAAGTCAAGGTTACGTGTGGAGTACATAATCATGAGCCAAATAAACGTGTATCGGACTTCCAATATTTGGGCGGTTCACTAGGGAGGAGCGTTCTATGGTGCAAGAGCATATGATGTTAAATGTTAAATCACAAAAGAGTCTGGAGGCATTGAAGAAGAGATTTGTGGACAATGTTCCGGTCGAGTTGCATAGATCCTAGAACAGAGATCCGATGAGCTAATGAGACTAATAGATTCTGAACACTATTTGTGTTGGAGGAGAAGAGTTGAGAACACTGATGTTGTTGGTGACATCATGTGGGCACACCTTTGAGTCTATCAACTCATTGAGAACGTTTCTTAGGATTTTAATTATGGACAACACCTACCAAACCAATAAATACAGACTGCCTCTCTTAGACATATTCGAAAGTACGCTTGAGTTTCGGATACATCACATAAGGATATTTCAAAGGAATGTTTCAAAATACTTCAAAGTCCCAAACTTTTGAGTCCAACAATGGGACAAGCTGAAATTTTACAAAAATGAAAAACCCCCCTTAACATCTTCAAACATGTATTGCATTTGTGGTTTGATGTGTATTTTTTGATGAAATTAATAATGGACTATTCTTCCAAACAATCATAGAGACAGCTATTTTTGCCAAAAATGAAATAAATAAATTTGGGTCCGTACGTACCTGCGTAGTAGTATAGTAGTTGCATTTCCTCACGCTTGGCCATGTTATTGCTTCCAAACCACACCTTATAGTAACACCTCTATTTATTTATTTTGGTGATTGTAACACCTCTATTTAAAACATGACTTTTTTATCACCTCCATCATTATTCATTTACATGTGTGTTTCTCCCTTCATGAATGCTATGGGGTCCTTTTTCTTACTCAATAATATCCTCTCTTTTTTTACCTTCTTATCTCCCCAAATTTATTCATAGGTTAAATAGGTTGTTTGTCCCTTCATAAAAAAAATTGCTCACTTTTGGTCGTCATATTTTTTTCTGTCAATACTTTTAGTCGCTCATGATTTTTAATAATGTTTAAAAGCACTATAAAAAGACCCTAACAAACGCTATTCAAAATCATCAAGGACTAAAAGCATTAGTAAAAAAAAAATGTAAAACTAAAAGTGATTTGAGACTAAAAACAAAATTCTCAAATTTTATAAAACCAAAAACATATCTAACCCTTCCATTAGTGTATATGAGTTGGCGCACCCCTAGTTCTCCCATCAATACAATTTTTGTTTATCTTAAAAAAAATATCTAACCCTTTATTTATTTATTTATTTAATTGTTTTTTTTTTGGTCGAATTTAATTAATTGTTTTAAAAAATATCACGATTCATGAAAGTAAAATAAGATATGTAACTCTTGTCTTTCTCTATGTGCTTATATATTAAAACTAGAGAACAAAAACCACACAAGTGAACTACCAAACCAAATACTCATCTAATTCTCTCTCTTCCTCTTCAATCTCACACAAACAACAATCTATGGATTCTTCACCAAGTCTTAGACATCATCCCAAAGATGTTACAAAACAATGTGACATCTTCGTCCCCGGAAAATACCCGTCGTCTCGCCGGACAACTTCCTTCTCCTCCTCTTGTTCATCATTTTCACCTTCATCTTCATCTCTTGAATCATATTATTTTCATGATGATCCTCTTCTTAGTCCTTCCTCTCCACTTAGATTCTCAGGTGTTCCATTTTCTTGGGAACATTTACCTGGAATTCCAAAGAAACATAATTCCAAGAAAAAACAACTAGATTCAAAATCATCCATGAAACTATTACCATTGCCACCTCCTACTATTACTAATACACACCCTTCAAAGAAGAACTCAATTCAAAGAGATCCATTCTTTGCTGCAATGGTTGAATGTTCAAAAGATGATCGTGAAGAAACAAGTAGCAATAATTTCTGGAATGAAGCTAAGGTATCAAGAAGTATTAGTGATCGTTTTGGATTTATTAATCTATATGGTTCTTGCAAAAGAACTTGTGCTGTTTCTGAATCATTAGTTTATCTTCCAACCTCAAGAAGAACCAACTATGAACATGTTAATGTTAATGTTAATCGCCGGTAGCAAAAGAAAGAGACATGAAGCCTCGTTAAACACTTCTGATGCAAAAGAAAAAACATCAAAAGGAAAAAGAGGAAACAATGTCCTTGTGTTCATGTTGTGTTACTAGAAAAACCAGAAAGAGGTATTATTTTGTTAATTTTTTTTTTTTTTTTCCCTTGATCTTTGTTTTTGTTTCTAGGTTCTAAAATATGGCATGTGAAGACAAGTTTATGTCTTTGGAAACCTAAGTTATTGTAATAATATTAATGTTAATGTTAATACAAGTATAGGAAGCAGTGCTTGTTTGTCTCCTTTTGTTCAAAGATCACTGATTGCTAGTATTATTTCTAATTTTTTATAATTATTATTTTTGGTATTTTGTGGCATTCACCAACAAAATCTCTGAATATATTATGGTCTATTTGCTGTATGTCATGGGATGTATATAAAATTATGAGTAAAATGTACATGATCCCATGTGGGAACAATGTATAGGACCACGGTGGATAGAGACTGCCAATTTTAATTTTGATTTGACTTTTTTTGTTTTTTTAGTATACATTTTGTATTTGCGAAAATGATTAGATTCCCTAGATAATATTTTCAGTGATGACTTTATTTGTAAGTATAATTAGATTCCCTAAGATTTTTCAGTGATGTTGATGAGCTACTTCATCTCTCTATCAAGAGCTTTCAATCAACATAACTAAACAAATAAACTCTTTATAGATTAGAAATTTAATGTACACCAAACAAAAATGTAAGCTTGATGAGTTTGACTCTGGCTTGCTAAACCTTGATGATGAAGTGGATGAGGAATTTTTCCTGCTACAATATTATTTGTGCTCAATATTCACCAAATTTTATTAATGACTAATTTATGTTGGAAAATCTAGCAGACTAATAATGTGTCCAGATTTTTCGGTCAGTGTAATTTTCTCCTCCCAATAAAGTTTTTGTCACTCTCAAAACTCAAATTTGAGACCTTAAGTTGGAATCCGAACCAAATTAGCAGTTCAATCTTGTTGGTGAAGTGGATGTGGAATTAGCAAACCTTTTTATTTCTTTTTTTAAAGATTAGTGGTGAACCAAATTATCACAACCTCAGATAATATGTCTTCTTCTCTACTTTCCAGAATATTAAAATTTTGACAACAGTCTTTAGTGATACTTCACAACTTGAGTGTATCCTTTTCTTTTGGTCCTACAGTGAGCTTTTTTTTAATCTGTTATTGGTGTGTGTATTTATTGGCTTTATCGATGCCTAATCTACGCCGAACAATCTGACGAGAGGTGTGTACATGACTTTGTCGATTTGTGACCTTCTCTCTCCTCCTAATAGAGTTTTTGACATATCTAAGACTCAAACTTGAGATTTTAGAATAAGATCCGAACTCAATTATCTCTTCAACCGACAAGTGTTGGTGGTCCTATGGTATTAAATGGAGTTAATTTTCTTCATTAAAATTTTACCTTTTCTAGTAAGGTAAAATTTGACTTCAATTTTCAACTTAGGAGTTTCTAACATATAATAATGCTGAATCACATGCTTCTATCACTGTTCTGCTGAAACATAAAAATTTACTTCACAACTTTGGTTCGTACACATATACATACATGCTCCATTTGGTTTTGATTGTAATGGTAGGGAGTACTTGTTATAGCTATACAATTTAATGGCAATTATTGACTTTTATGCATTTTGCACCAAGTTAAGTGAAAGTCATTACTATTCATTATAGTATAATTTGTAGATAGATAGATAAAACTAAGAAGCATATTGATCTGACATATTACATTATTACCCTCCTATAAGGGGAAAAATACAATTTGAGAAAATAAAATAGTAGTAAACGACAAGAAGGAAGCACCCAACTCAACTATCATCATAATTGTTTTAGACAATCTTAGAAATCAAGTCATGTAAATGGGGTCCTTGAGGTTTTTTCCCACATGGTACCAAAACATTCAATGCATTTTCTTGTAGCAGATCTACTACCTACTATTAAATCAACGGATATGATGGTAAAGGACCATTAAATTAATGTTTGAAATGTGTATGCTCGTGTAAAGGTCAATGCCACAAAACATAACGCCTTTTTCTTTGTTCACTTTGGCTATGAAGCATGCTGGCCTATGAAATTAAGCTACGTTACTATATATCTTTCTGTCATATTTTACGGTATAGTGGACTATGGTTGTGCTCAAAGCAGAAACTGTATCATTAGCATGAGGCCCAGCTGCTTCTTATTATTGCGTTATTCTATTGGTTATCATAGCCTATTGCTCAAAAGGGAATTAGTATCATGTTCGATATGTGTATGTGTCAAAAGAGTGTATAAGTGGGAGACATCTCTCACATTACAAGTCGGTTTTGTAAGGTTGAGTTTGTCCTTAACTACATTCTAAGATGATATCAGAGCCTATCCAAGATCCGTTGGGTCCACCCGTTGTCAGGCCACTCGGGTCACGCTCCAGATGTCTATTCTTGGACGCACTCGATCGAGTCACGCTCCAGATGTCTATTCTTGGGCGTGAAGAGGTGTGTTAAGAGTCTCACATCGGATGTGATATGGCACATGAAGAAGGCATCTCTCACCTTACAAGCGGATTTTTGTGGGGTTGAGTTAGACTTAAACCACATTCTAATATGGCAGATCGTAGTTCATCCTGATCCTTCACGCACCCATCATTATTATCCACGCACCAAGCCCAATAGTGTTGGGCGTGAGGGGGTGTACCAGGAAAAAACCCGGCCAATTCTCACATTGACTAGAGATATGACTTCAAAAGAGTTTATTATAAGTGGGAGACATCTCTCACCTTACAAGCCGGTAATATGGGATTGAGTTAGACCTTAACCACATTCTAAGACATAGATTAAAACCACAATGGTAGGTTACTCTTTTTTCATTGAAACAGATTTAAGCTATACTCTAACTGATGTGTTTATTTTGTAAAAAAAATCTCCATAAATGTTGATGATATTTGTTGGTGGGAATACTGCAATGTATTAGCATGCATAACAATAGAAGATCATAAGTTCAAACAAAAATGAACATGGTATAAAGTAAAGAACAAAGAAAAAGATGAATTCAACATTGAGCAAAAAAGTACTTAAAGGCGTGTGTAAATACTAAGATTTAAGTTCAATTCGCCTCCACCAATCAATTTGAGTTTGATGCAACAACGAATCCATGCAAAGTAATGTTATGTTCTGATTGATAGTTTTAATAAGTGGGGGAAACAATCACCCCACAAGCTAGTTTTATGGGTCGAGTTACACTAAACCTAAATTCTAACATAACATTAGAGTTTATATATGAAAGATCCATTGTTAGGTGATTCATTATGGAGCCACTCAAGCCATTCTCTAGATAGTCTTATGTGTCAAGGGGAGTTAATTTTGAAAGTTCCACATGGAAGAATGGAACATGATTAGTAGTTATAAGTGAGACGCAACCCTAATCTCACTTTGAGTTTAGGTTAGGTTGAAACCCAATTTCTAATAGAATATCTATCTCTATAGGAAAAGCATCTCTCAGGAGTAGTCCAATCTTTTAAATAGATCTCATTACTTAATGAGATTCCTCTAAGAAAAAATATACATAGACTTACATATCAAGAGTTATATACTTTTGAGGTTTGGAAACGTGAATCCAAATTGAAACAGAAGAGAGAAAACAATATTCCAATTTACACACACAAAAAAAGTTAAGCCTACATAGTCGTGTAATTTGAGTTTGAGACTTTCTCTATGTAACAGGTTAGAGAACATGTTATACTTCGAGTAATAAATTTATTTTCTTACCAAAGTTGTACATAGTTCATGCGTCGATGTTATTAAATACATTCTTTCAATGCAAGTCACTTGTTATTAAATACATTCGACTATTGGTTTGTGCGAGTATGGTGTGCATTGGATTTGTGCAAAATATATTTTCACGATGTACAATTTTCTATAGTAGGGTATTAGTCTTAATTTTATTTTTTAGGGTGTGTGATTGACTCCCTTCGATTGTGTCCGTGAGTAAATTCACCCTTGCTCACGCAGTCGTACACCATTGCCATATTTTTTTAGACGCTCTCCATCCTGCTTTCGCCTTATCTGCAATTGTGACTTGTCATGTTCCATTTTTATTAATATATATTAAGGATTTAATCTATATACACATACAGTGTATAAGTGTTTTATACTATTTACCAATTACAAGTGAACACGTCATAAGAAATAAGTTAGTCAAATGATAAACAACTTATATGCCAACTATTCTATGAATTATTATTAATTGTGGTTGTGAAAGTTTATACGCCGTATGTGTGCATAAATGATTGTTTGTGGTTGTAAAGACTCAGGTGCGTAGATGATAAGTTTCCAAACGATTTTTCTTCTTCTTCTAAAAGAATGAAATGAAAGTGTACGTAAACTCAAAAAGAATGCTACACAATATAGAAAAAAAATTAATAAAGGCTAAATTACACGTTTGGTCTTTTATCTTCTTTTTTTCTTGTTTTGGTCTCTTAATTTTCATTTCTGTGTCATTTTGGTCTATTTTTGGTAAAATAAAAAGTGTTCTTGAGGGGTGATGGTGGATGAGAGGTTAGGGATTAAGTTTGAGAAATTTGGGGGTTTTGGATTTGAGGGAGAGACGTTAGGGATTAAGAGTTGATGAGTGATTGATTTATGGTGGTGGTGGCTCGCCGGAGGTGGTGATGGCTCGCCGGAGTAGATGGAGATGGTGTTAGAAGGAAGAAGATGAAGATTTTTGTGTTTTTTGTTTTTTGTCAATTTGGTCCCCTATATTTTTTAAGTTTCAATTTGGTCCCCCATGTACCACATCACTTAATGAGTTCCATGTCAGCTCTGACAACGCCATGTCAGCAGTTAACTGCAGCGTGACGTTTGTTAAGTTAATGGATGGAAAATACCAAAAAATGATCAAAATGACACAAAAATGAAAGATGAGAGACCAAAACGAGAAAAAAAAGATAAATGGCCAAAGTAAAATCAAAGTCAAAGATAAAAGACAAAAAAGTGTAATTTAGCCATTAATAAGTTTTAGGTTTTTTTTTCCACCTCCCTCCTTATACCCCATACCCCTTGTTGCTTTTAATCCCAAAAATACCCCTTATTTTAAATAAAATACAAAACATATTTTAAAATTTCCGGAATTAAAGGCATTTTGGAAATGATTTTTCGAAGGATTTCAGGAATTAGGTGAAAATTTTCGAATATATGTGAAAAAACAGCTTCCAGAATCATGTAAAAAATAATCTTTTCAGAATTTCAAAAAAACTACACTTTTACCTACGATTTTTTCCGTAAGTAAAAGTTTTCTAAAAAACTGGACCTTTGCCCACTACTTTGTCCGTAGGTAAAAGTCATGGTTTCATTTGAATTCACGGAAATACCATATTTCCAAAAATCACAAATCAAACCAAGACTTTTACCTACGGACAAAACCGTGGGTAAAAGTCCTTTTATTTAAAAAAACTTTTACCTACATTTTGATGTAATTCCGGATTTACCTCATTTTGATGTATTTCCGAAGGTTAAATGTGTTCCAAAAATACATCAAAATGAGGTAAATCTAGAAATCCAAAAAACCCCCCATTTACCCACGGTTTTGTCCGTAGGTAAAAGTGTTTTTTAAAAAATGACTCTTACCCACGATTTTGTTTGTAGATAAAAGTCATGGTTTCATTTGAGATTTTTATGGTTTCATTTGGGATTTCCGGATATATGGCATTTCCAAAAATCCCAAAAGAAACCATGACTTTTACCTACGAACAAAATCGTGGGTAAAAGTCCTTTTTTTTTAAAAAAGTTTTTTTAAAAAAAAAAACTTTTACCTACTGACAAAACCGTGGGTAAATGTCCAGTTTTTTAGGGAATTTCGAAAATACAATCTTTTTGAGGTATTTTCGTGAATCCAAAAATTTAAGCCTCCGAATTGGATAAATCCGGGAATCGTTATTTTTTTTAAAAGAACAGGGGTATTTTTACATTTTTTTGGGTTAAAAGGAAATATGAGAGTATGGGGTATAAGGATGGTTTGGAAAAAAAATAACCTAAATTTGTGGAGGAGTTTGTTGAAAGGCAATACTGTATTAAACAACAACAGCATAAATTTGATCACAAAAAACAGTCTTGGCTTCACGCAATAAATTGAAGAACACCGCAAGAAGCTTTATTTATTAATAATAATATCGATTATATATATGACGTTTGTGTGTTGAAATTTCATTATTGATACTTGTCGGGAAGCTGATGAGAAAGAAAAGAAAGACAGAATATTACAAACTTAATTATTGGAACAGATCAACAGTTTTTCCTACAACAAATAATAATAGAATAGAATTAGGAAGCCATCACTTAGCTTCATGATAATGTTTTTCTTTTCTTTTACATAATCCACCTCCTTCCCACCACTCTATATTTATTCCAAGTTCCAACTATACACATTTTTATTATTCTGTAAAACAAGATAGATATCATCACCCGAGTTCGAATTCAAAGCGCTATAGTTATATGTGTCGGTGAATTTTAGATAACACTTACCACTTCGTCTACGTATAATAAAAAAATTATTGTACAAGATGTGCCCCACAAATCACTAAGCTACCCCAGTTCGTGCGCCTCAATGGATTTTGTATTCCAATAACAACTACATGATGACCTTTTTTTTTATCTTCATCATGATCATGATAATGTTCAGGGAAGTTACTAAAATAGCTTCCCATGCCGACAGATTTTTCTATAATTAAGACTAGTAAACTATGGCTCCTCTAATTGCTTGGTGTTAAAGACTCCTTAGGATTTGGGTCCTCAAATTTTCTCAGAGACCCCAAAATGTGGATCCAATATTGCAGAGCATGCGTGGCTAGAGGGAGGAAAGCTTGCATTTGAGTATGAATTCGATCTTGAAATGTTTCAGCATCAAACTCAATATAATAATATCAAGTGTTAGGAAAAAATCCAAAATAGACATCTTAAAATTTTGTCATTTGGCAATAAATAGGGGCAATATAGTCATTTAATCGCAAAAGACAAAACAAAACAGTTTTTCAAAAAAAAAGTGTCACCTCTGACACTCTGACGCATGCAGACTGACGCGTGTCAGATTTATTCATTTTTTTTCAATTTCTTTTTTATTTTAAATTCAAACCATTTATTTTTTGTTAGTTTTTTTTTTCTTTTTTTTTTCAAAAATTTCTTTTTCTCTTTTTTCTCAACTTCTTTTGTCAATTTTTTTTCTAAAATAATTATTTTTTTTACTCATTTTTATAATTTACTCTTACTACTACAATCAATCAATTTAACCACTACTAATTGTCAGAAAATCCCACTAAAATTAAATATTTCACCGGTGAACCACTAAAATTGACCGTTGGATGTAGTTTAAAAATTCATCAATGGTTGAGATTTAATATTGGTTGATTCAATCTTAACCATTCATAGTTTTTTAAACAATATCCAACGATCAATTTTAGTGGTTCACCGGTGAAAGATTTAATTTCCTCTTTCACCCTAGAATTACCCCCTTTAAATATCTGAAAAATTTCTTTTTTTTTCTGAAATTTCTTTTTCTATTTTTTCTCACCTTCTTTTGTCAATTTTTTTTTCTAAAATGTTTAGTTTTTTTTTTTTATAATTTACTCAAACTACTACAATCAATCAATTTAACCACTACTAATTGTCAAAAAAACTCATACCTTTAAATAATCTAAATTTTTTTATTTACTATAGTCTCCATATTAAATCCACTAAAATCAATCAATTTTTATATGAAAAATAAAATCAATTCATTTAACCACTACAAAAAATTACCGAGTAACTATTTTACAATTACTTAAAATGAGTAAAATGCTAACGGGAGTGCTAATGGGAGTGGCAACAAAAATGCCAACGGGAGTGGCAACGAGAGCGAGAGTACTAACGGGACTGCCAACATAAGTGTCAGTGCCAACGGGAATACCGACTAAATTAAGCACTACCAAAAATTACAAAATATTTTTTTATAATTAAATGAATATGATTAAATTAATATTAAATCATATACAAAAAAGAGAAACTATGTGGCAACGAGAGCGACAACGAGAAACCGACAACAAGATCGGCAACGAGAAACTGGCAATGGGATTTGGAACAAGAGTGCATATTTTACCTTTAATCTAATTTTTCTTTTTCTTCATTTTTACTTCATTATTAGTATTATAAGAAGATACCGACTTTATTTAAACTTTTTCTAACACAACTATTTTACTATAACCTCTCTATTAAAATCATTGAATTTTACCAGTGAGAATTGTAAAAGAACTTTAATCCCTACCAAAAATTACAAAATAACTTTTTATAATTAAATGAATATAATTAAATTATATATAAAAAAAGGGTCTGACAACGAGAGACTGACAATTAGAGCTACAACGTGATTCACAACGGGAGTGGCAACGAGAGAGGTAAGGAGAGCGCCAACGGGAGTGCCAATGGGAGAGCCAACAAGGATGCAAACGGGAGGGCCAACGGGGATGCATATTTTACCTCTAATGCCCTAATACATTATTATGGATCAATGTAATTCTGATTGTCAACGGGGATGCATATTTCACTTTGAATTACAAATCATACATTTTGGACATTTTCACAATTTATGAATATTTCCAAGTTACTATTATGACTTCGACGTGCAAGTCAGTTCAAAGAAATAACTGTGAGGTAGTAATAAGTACATACCCGATGCATTGATTAGAAAACACATTTATAGGAAACTGTGCTAGTGACGTGAGTTGGTCTGTCAAGCACGTGTGAAGGCGCGTGATAACGATGTCGTGTTGAGACCGTTGGATGAGTTCCGTATGAGATCTCCACTATTGATTGCCATGGGGCGTGTGGATCTCATGGAAGTCGTGGGTCTACGCTGTAAAACAGGCCCAACTTTGGATTGGGTGCATCCCAGTCCAGAACAATCATTTATATCACTATTTAATTACAATCTTTTTTATATAAATCCCAACATTATTGAATGTCTTTCTATAGAAAAAAAAAAAAGAGTCAACCATAATTTCCTAGATAAGTTTTAGGATGGACATGAAAACAAAATTCAACACATCATTAAAATCTAGTAAAAAAAACATCATTAAAATAAAAACAAAATGCAAAATGAAAAAGCAAAATATGTCATAGACTTTCTCTTTCGAGGGGTCTTGTTCTAACCTCTCTATATGATCCCGTGGGATTTCTCAATTTGACAATCATTGTAACATCTCAAAAATTGTGCCACTATTTTCAACTTTTTGATGGAATCCTAACTCAAAACTTTAATACATTGAGTGTATGTGTCATCCATTATCATTTATTTAGTTCATTCATAGTTGATGTAGGATTAACCAATCACTTGAATTCCCAATAAATACAACAGAAAAAAATTCGCTCCTGGGTAGACACTCATCCACCCTTCTAACACCTAGAGAGAGAGAGAGAGAGAGAGAGACAAGTGATAGATGTGAAAAAAAAAGGAATAGAGAAAAAGAAAAATGTTTAATGAGTGTACCAACGGGGATGCATAAACAATCACTTGCATTGGGTAAAATGCATTTCAAGTTTTTAAAATTACTTTAAAACTTCACATTGATCCTTTAATTTAATTAGTGACATACAAAACCTTTTTGGACACTTCATCCATCTCTGTTAACGAAGGATGATGTGGCTGATAACTGCTTACGGGACACAATTAACTAGTTTGTATGCATGGCAAATGTTAATGTTCTAGTTTCAATTAGGTCTTTTATACGTATTTTTTAGTCTCAAATAGGTCCTATTTACTTCCTCTTAATCTTCCACAAAATTATTCTCTTTTTCGATGAATCTAGACATCTAATTGAAAAACTAACTTTAGATTCAGAATCCCCTCATCGCCTTCTACGTTAGCTTTCAAGAAATTTTGCATTACAAGCACTTTGCTCCAACGACTACTGCGCCAAAAATCGCCCGACTGCAACCACCTTGCCTTCTTCATCATTTTGGGTTTTCTGGTTGAGGAAAAGGATGATGATGATTATGAATTTTCTAGGTTGTACTTAAAGGACCTAATTGAAATCATAACATTAACATCTATCACGTATACAAGCAAGTTAACAGTCACATCATCCTCCGTTAAAAGCATGAACGAAATGTTCAAAAAAAAGATTTATACGTCACAAATATAAACATAGAAGAAAAAAAAACTTAAAGAAATAATATGAAGTTTTAAAATAACTTACAGAAGCTGACATGCATTTTACTAAAAGAAGTTAGTGCTGGAAGTCTTCCCATCAAGTAAACGCAAGTACACGTCTATCGAAATTTGACTCAGCAAAAAATATTAAGTACCCTGTATCCGTATTGTTAATTTAATGGCATAATAAGTTGACACAGAAACACAAACTTCTTTCTCAAGGAATGTTCCACGTTCAATTCTACATTCATCTGTCTGTCAAGGCAATAGTTAAGTTTCACATTGTGGCAATAAGATTCCACACTAATTAAAAATTTGTCAACAATTCCAATGTTTTAAAAGCAGTTTTAGAAAATTATTATCTGTGTACTGTAGAACAGAAAATGCCCCAAAATGTAATCTACATATGTTGCTAATGACCAATTAGGCAGAACATTTTATGTGTGAGTAGTTGGAGTAGAAGATTGGCTCTTAATTGATGCTGAAAGAAAAAAGCTACATACACCCTGGGCAACCCCATGCATTGTTTAAATGACATTGATAAAATTGGGAAGCATATCTAATCTAATCTATTAATTAACCAAAGCTACATCCCACCCACCAAATATTTTTATTGACATGACACTCAGATGATAATGTATAGTATAGTAATAGTGATAGTAAGCTAGTAACAGATTCTTTTTTTTAAGAAATTGTGTCAAATAATTTTCTCATTTTCGGTTTTGTGAACCAATGTTTATATTACATTTTTTGTCAATGTGACAAATGTTTATTTTATTATAACCAGTGAAAACCATCATAGAAGATGTTGTGATAATCAGTTTAAATCGGAAAGTTAGAGTTTGTGCCCTGATCTAGTAAATAAATCTGCATATTTTACCAAGAGAGAAAGGAAGGAAAGGGTGAAAAGCTGTTTCTATACTGTCCAACATTTCACTTGTTAGAAGTTAACTTTACTTTGAAATTGAAATCAAGACTATTAAAACATCCAATATTTAAAGCACAACCAATACACTGGTGACTGTACGCAAGCTCACCAACCTGCAAAATGAAAGAACCATAACCAAACCAGCACATGTAAAAGCAAACCATCACCACAAAGATGTTACAATGTACACCAGATGCCAAGAAAGAAATCATTCGCCGGAAGACAGATAGAGTAAGGGAATAATCGGAACGCCGAAGCCTAGAGTTGTGTCCTCATTTGATCACTCTATAGTTCAATGACTTGGCAATCACTGGTTCAACTGCACAGACATCTCAATCATATGATAAAAATCACATGAAACAATGATTCAACAATCCGGAAGGGAGTTTGCAGACGCAAATGGTGAGAAGCTCGCAGCTGACTCACTATGACGAAGAGGATGCTGTTGATGACTCCATGAACCCCCATGAAGCTCGTGGCCGACTCACTATAACGGAGTGGATGTTGTTGATGACTGGATGAACCCATGAAACTTACTGAACCATTGCTTGGACTTGGAATGTGTGAAGACATGTATCTCGAGTTAAGAGACGACAAATATGGTGAATTCAAGTGGGAAGATTGAGATCTTTGGGATGCATTCCTAAGATCTAGGGAGCTACGACTGATGCTTAAGGAGGGGGACATACGGTCGGACCTAAGAGATTGCTGAGCAAAGGGAGTGCTAGCTAAAGAGTGGTTACGAGAAACAGATGGCGACTGTGAAGGTGGCCGACCAATTCGTATTGCTGGTGATGAAGCAAATGATGACCTCGCAGACGATAAGACAGAGGATGCTACTGACGATGCGCTTGAGAACAGCAGAGGTGTGGATTCTGAAGGTGGTGGTTCGGATAGACCTGTTCTTGCATCACGCTTGCAAACTGGGCAAAAGGTTCTCCACGAAGTGAGCCAAGAATCCACACAGACAGCATGAAACTCTGTTAATAAGTCATTAGACAAAAATGGAATTAATAGAATCCAAAATGAAGTCATAGTTTAAAATGCAAGTTATACAAGTACTGCCAAAACAGCTAATCTTATGGAAAGAACACCTCATTGGCCAGGAAACGTACGGCAAAATCCGAAACAAAGGAAAGCAAGAAGAAATTATGAAGGCCTTGTTTCAGCCTTCAGATGGATCAAGATGTCAAACTAATACAGCATTTAATCAAAAATTAAAAAAACTCAGAATACAAAATATAGTAGACTAGTAGTGAAGTTGTCAATGTACTCACAATGAGGTGGGTATGAATTATGCATAAAGGCAGTTCTTTCATCTAACACATTTCACCTCACCATTCACTCTGCAGTTTGAGTACTCACAATGCACCATAAGTAGCTTTTACACACGTGATTCGGGTATTTCTAGGAATATTCATAAATTTTTTCCAGAAACCTTAATGACGGTTGAATGCTTTAGACATTAAGATATGGATTGTAGATTAGAAAATTATTTCACTTTTTTTTTCTTGTCAGGTAATTTGGGAGGATTTGAATTTCATCCATCAATAATCGATTTCCATATCCCACTTGTAAGCCACAGACCATGATTCCACAAAGATTCTTTAGTTTTCAGTACTTAATGACTTTTAGGGTAAGGAGTCCAAATAAAATTTCTAATGAAATCACCCCATTGATCTACGGCAAAAAGCTTGGTGTCATCTCTTTGGTATATTTACTCCACAGTTGACGTACTTTAAGGTTTCAAGCTCAATATAGAGTAACGTAGTCCTTATAAAGCTTGTACAATCCTCAACTCCTTGCCCCTTGATATATCAATAGAAGACTGCAGCTAGTTTTCCATTTTTTAAAAATATCAATAGAAGACTTCAAATTCGTAAATTTATTACAACTGATAAATGTTGAGGATCCCACAGAAAAAGTGATAGTATTTACATGTTGCAGCAAGCATAAGTTATGTGGGTACCCAAGCAAACCTATGTCTGGCCAACAAGTAATATAAATCATTTCATGCGCTACTTCCAAATCAAGATTAAAAGGTTTACTGTATACTCATTAATAATTAAACCTAAGAGTTATGGCTGGGATTTCTGATAAAATAGCCATAACCACTCAGATGACAATGACATTCGGATTTTCACATGTCTCAACATGATCAACATTAGATCCAATAATCAATAGCACACAGTAAGTGTTCACCGTATAGATCAAACAAACGACAACAATGCGCTGAATTTGGAAAGGGGATACAATTTGATATGGGGAGGGAGACTTACTATGACAGCAGGGGAGAATCCTGATCTTCTCTCCAACACAATAGTCTTCAAGGCAGATAGCACACGTTCTTGATGTACAGTTATCTTCCAAAACAGAAGTAAAAATCAAACTTGGCATTGCTTTCACAAGGCGACTACTCATACCATGAAATTCACGGACATTAGAACCTCGAGGCCTTTCTCTTCTTATGCGATGTCTGCGAACGAAGAAACAAGTGGCCAGCACTGCAGACATGGCTAGAAGGGAAATAAATGAAATTGCCATGATCGACCATGCTGAGTTTTCAAAAGTTGGAATGAGCCATGTTTCCACATCAGTCAAACCAGTGTATTTCTTTAGCATTTCACCCGAAGCTTTTGATACAAAAACAGCGCGTATTGCTATACCGGCAGAATTTCCTGCCACTGAAATTCAAAAATTGTGAATCAGAAATTACCAAAATATAACTTAGGTGTGTGCACAAATATACAAATATATCAAAAGAAAACAAGAGATCAACACAACAATAAATCATCTTCGATAGTGTTTCTTTCATTAATAATTTACGCATATGCAAGCATGGGTAATTATCATTTCCATAAGCTTTACCATGACTGGGGTTTGCTCTTAAAAGATTTTTCCTTCGTTTCAGTAGTAAAAAAAAGGTATATAAAAATGTAACCATACAACAGTTGATTACATGTTGAAGACTTCCACTCCCGCCAGATATTGGAGGGTACCCAGACTTTTTCTAAGCATATCTATTCTATATCATATCCCTTTAAAGTATAGAACCAATATGCACCGCATAAAAAGCTTCAACCCTGATATATGTCTTTCAAGAGTCATCATATTAGTGAACTTCTTATATTATGCCAACTTTCTACACAAGACGTTATAAGTTCATTTTAGGGTTACAATAAGTATAATTACTGACAAATTCACAGCTACAACAAACAATGGATTCTCTAGTCTATATAAAACCATTTTGACACAACCAGTGAGTGTGCCATACAACTCACATTATAAATCATGATGGGTCAAAAATAAGTTTGACGGCAAGTGCATGTTCAAGGAAATAATAAACAACAAAATGTTGCTCTGTGTAAAAATTGGTCATTACTTGCAACCAGGACACCACCATCTTCATTATCATAGACAATTGCAGCTTTGTAGCCAGCATATTGTGCCTTTCTAACCTTATCCTCAAAGCTACATCCCCCTCTAATTATCAAAACAAAAGGTGAACTGGCATTAGGAAGTTGTTCAGCTTTATTTGTTAGCTCTGTACATGCATCAAGCGGCTCTGCTGAGAATATGACACCATTTTCTCCAGACCCTTTGACTGATGGAGCTGAAATCAAAAGCCAATCATGTCAACAAAAAGATTCTGAGATAAAATCATCACCATCACAAGCAAATACATAATATTAGAACAAGAACATAACACCAAACTTACATTCATCTTCATTATCTTTTCCCCAATTAAAGCACAAAATTAGTAAAAAAAAAAATACTGAACTTATCTTTAAAGTTGGGGCATCAGCTTAAGGCCCTCCATGTCAATAAGAGATCGAGAACAAAAATTAAAATCGCCATCATCCACATTAAAAATAAAAACATCAGAGCAACGATATAACACCAAACTCATATTATTCTTCATTTTTTGTTTATCACGAGAGAAACACATCTAATAATACAAAAATCTCCAATTTTACTTTAGAATGGCCTACTGTTTGCTATTTTCCAGAATCATTTAAAACCTTCTTTTCACTTTTCCTCTTTACATCTACTAACAGTTTCCTCTCTAACCAACACCATTAGCCCAGTAGCTTGAGCTACCTGAGACACAGGGATCAACTTGGTGCTCTCAGGTTCGATTCTCACGGTAAGAACTCGGTGTTGGCTGCTTCTAAGCACAAGCGAAGATTAGTCATTCGTTCAAAGTGTTGGGATACTCAGTAAGTAGTCATCCGAATCAAAATAAAATAGTTTCCTCTCTCTCATTAATAGTCCTTAGATAGGGTTGACTTTCTAACATGATAAAGGAACTAACGGAATTGGGATTTTCAATACCATCAAGTGCTTTAGAACCAAAATCACATTCAAAATAACCCAAACTAGCTTAAATACAAAGCTAAGTAACTCCAAATTCGGAGAGAGAAAACCATAAAACTCACCGAAATTAGCTTCAATATCATCGAATGAGAGAGTAATATTGTTCCCAATAAGCACCACCTTGGCAGCCGCCATAGCACAAAAAGTCACCAGAGAGAAGAAAAACAAGGGAAGATTCGAAGTACCCATCAGAAAAACAGATTCGTAAAGCAGAAAAGTGCAGATTTTGTGTTGAAAATCATCCAAAGTAGAGAGTGAAGGAGAAATTGGGGATTTTGGAAATTAGGGTTTGGGAAACACTGCAAAAAGAATAGAAACATCAGCTTCCATCTCAAAAAAAAAAAGAAATGATATTTCTCTTCTTCTATTTCTTGATTCTATCTGCTCTCTCTATCAAATTGATTGATTGCATAAAATAATATTATGACAGCAAAACGAGAAATATAATATCACATCATAAATAAAATATATATAAATTATTATTACCCAAAGAGAAAAACAGTCAATATATCAATTTCTCCAAAGTTTCAAATTGATGATGGTACTAACCATCAAGTACCAAAGATAATACTAATATTATTAAGTGTGCTCCAAGAACATGAAAATATTATTAAAATGGACAATTATTGTTTCTTTTTAGACGAGCAAATAAAACATTATTTAAAAGGAACAAATAAAGTATCAGGTATTGTACCAAAAACAATATAGAGTATTAGGTTTTTATATATTAATTATTAATTAGTATTCGTTTACGATTAGTTGTTAGGAGGAGTAAATTTTGCTGCTATATTTGTGGAATAAAAAATTGTGAATGTAATTGTTTTTTTTTATAAAGAAAAACTTATATTTCATTAATAAAACGTCGGACTATAATCAAAATTGTGGATCTTGCTAAATTAAATCCTCGACGCTCGAAAAAATCCCTGATGCGAGCGAAAGAAAAAGAACATTTCCGAATAAAACTAATCAGATAGTTACGTGAATATTTAAAAGGTTTCGACATAAGTTTAAAATGGAGCCAAACTCGATTCTGATCGACACACTCTTCTGATACCATCGACCATCGCTCTGCAATCCAAATTTCGATGGTGACTCTCTCGGACGTGTAATTCTGCGAAGTCATTCGATCGCAGCCTAATAATCCTAAAACCTTCGCTTTCAGTAGTGTCTTTGGTGATGATCCATAATACCATTTTGTCTTTGCTCTTATAAACTGACCCTCGTTATCTCGAATGCACATTCCAACTCCAAATCTATTGTCCTCAAATAATTGTTGTTGTTGCGGCTCTATGTGAATGTAATTGTTGTTGTTTATTAATTTCTGAAAATGAAAATGGCATAGTGCATGTCTCTAAGCCGGTGGGGTAGTCACTGAAATCTGGATTACTCTAAAATAAAAAGAAGCTTCGATCTGCAAATATTTAATTCTTATAAGCAAAATATCAATCAACTTGGATAAATTGATAAGATCGAATATTTAGGCATCTTTTTTAATCAGAAAATCTACTCTGCAATTGTAAGTACATTCTTAGTTTTAATTTTCTGTTTGTAAATAAAAATTAAAAATTTCTATTTATACTTCTACTTTTGAAGACGAATGGGAAAACTTAATGAAAATTTTATTTTGGTGCTTGACGAGTTGGCCTCTCGCTTCCTACGTGATCTCCTAGTGCGATGGAGAATTCAAAGCTACGTAGTTCTTGGTTGTAATGAAAATGTTTTTTTGTTTTTTATCTTGTTTAATTATGAAAATTGAGTCTTCATGATGATCAATTGAGCAAAGGCTCCAAGTGACCACTATTAGCACTCCATTGTTAATAATCATGCAAGCAAGGCTTCAGCAAGACTACTAATCAAAGTTTTTGATTTAGTGAAAAATCTTTAGGAAAATTAGGTATTCACGGCGATCAATTGAGCAAAGGCTCCAAGTGATCACCACTAGTACCTCATTGTTGATAATCATGCAAGCAAAGGCTTCACAAGACTACTAACAACGTTTGATTTTAAAATAGATATTCTAGGACTCTTGAATCGCATGTACCATTCGCCCTAGGGCGTTGATTAACCTAGTTGTACAACCTACTAATCTCCTATTTATAAGTTTTGTTTAAGAGCAATTGGTTTTTTTGAGAATTAAGTAAAAACGATAAAATTAGTGAAATAGTAAAACGAGGTGTAATTAATAGCAAAGGGATAGCATAAACAGGGGTGCACTTGGTAAAGGCCAACTCGCTTTTTTGTCGAAATGGCCCATGTTCGAAAAAAAGGCTCGAGTTGGGGATGTTATAGTAATGAAGTTAGGGTACCCAAGTAAAAATCGAGAGCCGATTATTAATCTGACTAAAATTTTAAAACACAATCAGCAATATTAAAATAAATAAACAGAGATATACAAAGGAAGCAAAATCTAATTTTACCCTAATCACTCATCTTCCACCACGCACACAAAATGAAGAGAGAAAAATCGAACCGCTTTGCAGAGAGAGAGAGAGAGAGAGAGAGAGAGAGAGAGAAAGAGAGCGGTACCGCGAGAGAGAGGCTACGGTGGCTACGGGGAGATTCTCGTGGTAGTTTCCACCGTTGATGATGACGATTTGTGCGACGGAGAAAAGAGACGGAGCGATCGAGAGGAGGAGAGAAATGACCCATGGAGGAAAATGGTGATGGAACGCACAATGAGAGTGAGAAATCCAAATGATGTGGGATGAAGGTGAGTGATGGCGTCGACGCGCTGGCCGACCTGAGGTCACTTTACGGCAAAGGATTTGGCCAAGCGAGTTCGCCATGGTGATGGGTAATCTTCCTCTTCTCTCCTTTCCTCTGCTCTCTCGTCTCAGTGTGTGCTAGGTTTGTATCCGTTTCTTTCTGGTTTTTCTTTGTGTTTTTGTTGAATGTGATTTTGAGTTTGTAGGAGTGGTGAGTCGGTGAAGTGTGTTTGGGTGGTCGAAGGCGTAGAGAATCGTGAAACCGTGAAGAGAAGGGGTTTTTGTTTTTGGTTTTGAGAAGGTTTATGAGAGTGGCGTATTGGTGTGGAGTTAGAGGGAAGCTTTGGAAAGAAGGAAATGAGGATTGGAAGTTTATTGAGATGTGTTTGTTCCAAAGAACGAATGAGTGAGGCTTTGGGGCTGAATGGGTTTATGATCTGTTTGGAATAATCTTGTTTTTGCATTTGAGTTATTGCATTGTTGCTACTTGTTGTAAGATAAACATGGAAAGGAGAGAGGGACAAGAACAAGAAGATGAAGTGAATACACATTTTTGAAGTACTGAACTAGTGTCCTGCGTGCCCAATGAAGAGTGTGTGTGTGTGTCTGTGTGTTTTTGCTGTGTGTGTTTGCTGTGTATCAATTCTGCTTATTTTCTACATTGTATATCCTCTCCCCAATGTCTCTGCATGTGGTCCGAACTTATAGTGGGGTTTTGTGGTGTAGGTGAGGATGTGGAGTAGAGGATTATGGCTCATGGTACCAAACAAATTCCGAATAAAATAGCAGAATGCATATGCTTGTTTGCTCAAAATGGAAGAGCAAAGGGACAAGGAAAAAGAACTCGAGCATGTAGCTCAAAATAACCTCTGCATCAACAAACATCAAGAAAGAACGCAACGCCTCTATTTGCTCTTAAATTTTTTGTTTGACTTTTCTCTCATTCTTTTGATATGTAACAAAATAACTTTGTATTATTTTTAATAATAACAAAAAGATTTTAGACAAGTTTAACTATTTGATTATTTTTTGTGTTTCTCTATTTGTTTATGACTACTAATGCAAATAACAATAATGATAACCACACAATAGTAATAATGCTAAATTACTAACGACTTTCGAAAGATACTGCGATTAGCGTAATTCTCGTCACGCAAATACGCTACCGATTGGCAACTTAAATACGCTACACGAGAATAAGTCCGTATGCATATATTTTTGAGTTCTTTAAGACCGAGAAAACACCCGTCAATATTGGGGTTTACAAAAATATTTTTTATTCAATTTTCGAAAAATTCGACAAAATTGGGGTATGACAACATTGCCTCTTTATTTGGATTTTATCAAGAAATATGAATTGGTAAAACATATTTCAAGATAAAATAGAAATAAAGAATTCGTAAATTATACCAATTTTGTCCACTGGGAAATCCAATTTTCTTTTTCTTTTTCTCTTTTTGTTGTTTTTTTTGGAAAGATAGACATTTTCGTGTCGATACGAAACAATAAATGAACACCGACGCGCGCATGCAAAAGGTAAAATGGACACTTACGTGCGCATGGAAAAAGTAAAATGGGCACTTGCGCGCGCAGTAGCTGTAAAATGAGCACTTGGCGCGCGCGGCGGTAAAATGAGCACTTGCGTGAAGCGATAAAATGCCCAGTCGCCTAAAACCCAGTAATCCTTAAACGAACTCTTGATTTAATCCGAAGTTTGCACGTGGGCTTTGAGGAGCACGCTTCTGCTGGCCTTTTCGAAGCGCATCGGGGATCGTTATCGCCCCGAATCGATATACGATCAATGCACCCGCGGCCCAATCGTATCTTAGGTGATACAACTATTCCGCTGAACCTCACATGGGGCTGCGGTCCATCGCGTTGCTCGTATACCGATGCGAGACACGGGCGTATGGAGCGATGATCTCTGTGGGCTCCAACTCCGCAATGCGCTACCGAGCGCTCTCTTTTCTCTTTTGTTTCTCTCTTTCTTTTTCTTTTTTTGAATTCCCAACTGGGGGTATTTTATGGAATCAAGGCGAACATTAACATCGCGTGTTTATCTTCTCTCTCTTGTCTTCAATCGAAAAAGCGAACCAATGCATGCAATGCAAATGCCATGATTGCCATTTTCTTATTCTTTTCTTATGATGAATGTAATGCAAATGCCTCGAATTTCTTTTCTTCTACGTCAAGTAGTGCATGATTTTATGTAATGCATGACTTTATTTGCTTATTGCTCTTTTGGCTTTCCTCCTCTTCTTCTCTTTTGCTCTTTTTATGAAGTGCGTGTGTATGCGAATGCAAAATTTGGGGTTTGATGATATGTAATGCTCTTGTGTTTTGATGAAATGACTGGATGACATGCAATGGAAAACTTTTCTTCTTTTGCTTTTTTGTTTTTCTATGAAATGTGAATATTGCTATTATGCGAAAATAAAATGATGAATAAATGAAATGATGAATGACATGGGATGTTTTAGCTTCCTTTTCTTCTATGGGATGCAAGTGTTGATGTGATGCAACCTATATGGCTTTGATGTTTGATGGGATGATGAATTTTTGTTTTTGCTTTTTTTTTTTTTTTTTTTTTTTTTTTGGAATGCAAACATTACTATGATGTGAGCACACAATGAATCTCGTTTTTTTCTTTTTTTTTTTTTGCCATCTTCCTCTGTGAAATGCACAGAGTATAAATATGGTGTAACCGGCGTGGACTATTTTTTTTTTTCTTTTTTTGCTATGTAATGAATGCATAAAATGTGAAAGATGCAAATGTAAGGCTTTGATGCATATGCCATAGTGAATAGATTGAAATGCCTAGATGCATGAGGTAAACATTTCGTGATGATGAGATGTTAGACTTTGAATGCAAGGAGTTGACCATTCTGTTGAAAAATTGAATTTGATTCAAACTCCTTTGGTCTCTGTTTTTATTTACAAACAACCTCACTTGTTTTCTCTTTTTTCCATGATGATTTGAATTTTAGATATCACGTAAAACAACTGTGTTCTCTCTTTTTGAAGCATTGTCTAGTAAGCGTGCATAGAAGTGCAAATGTGAATGAATGAGCCAAGAATATGGAATTGGTTTAGGGCATGGACATTTGTGGCAAGTGGAAGTGGATGACAACCATGGTTATCGCAGAAGCTCATGAGGATCAAGAGATACAAGATTGCCCCAGTCGTGTCCTCGATGAGAAGAATAGCTTGCCCTCGCCTAGTGATGACAACAACCAGGGTGTAGAAGATGATGAATCGGGGATGCTTCGCTTTTGAAATGAAGTGTGAGAGAAAGAGATTTTGTCTCAAAAACGTAAAGTGTGATGTTGCCCCTAGTCATAACAAAGCGACAAAGCCGCCCCAATTAGAATGACAAGGCCTTGTTTAGGAAAGATGAGTCGAGATTGCCCTGGAGGTGTTAAGTGAGGTGAAGGAACTGGGAATACACTTGCCCCACTTTCAATGACATTTCAAATGGTTTCCTTGAGCTGTGGTGTGTGAAAGACACAGAGTTATGGTGATTGCTATGAACCGGAGGGTGGCAATGTAAACGATAGAATGAAGAGGTTGAAAGGAGTGAGAGAGGTGATGGAATGCCACTAGTACACACTTTAGGTTCTCTTTAAGAACAACTCTCAATGCAATGAAAGTTTTGACTTTGGTATTTATGAGAGAGCTCCACTCGTGACCACTAGAACTTGTTTTTAATGCAAATATGAATGCATCTTGGAGTGCAAAGTCCTTATCTCCTTTTTTTTTTACCAACTCTTTTTTTGATTGTTTGTTTTTCTTTTTTTTTTTTTGAGCGACTTTCTTTTCTCGTTGTTTTTTCGAGCAAACACGCCGTGAAATAGATAAAACTTATTTGTCCTAAGATTAAACTTTGAGAAAATCTAAAAGCAATTAGCCGTTGATCGGGAATGGACTTTTTGGGGGTCGCGGATGTGTATAAGGGATGATCGAGCTAATTTGGCGTGTCTCGGGTTTGACAGGAGTGACTGGTCTTATTCCCGGTGGTCGGGCCAAGGGTCAATGGTTTATGAAGGAAATGATTATTAGGCTCGAGTGAGGTGTTCGGGCGTTTTAAGTAAAGAAGAGATGGTTAAAACCCACGAATTGAGGGCTTTCAAAGTGGAAAATGATCGAACCCACTTGAATTTGGAGTGGCCTTTTTTAAAAGCGGGAAATGATTTCTCAAGGAGAGTTTCTATAAGTTTCATGGCAAAATGTATTAATTTAATTTAGACTCCTTGTCTTCCCTTCTTTGTTTTCAGATTTATCCTTTTGAAACTTTGTTATTCCCCTCCTTTGTGAATTTTTCTTTCCCTTTGACTTGGGTGGAAATGATATATCACCTTTGATGTGGAATTAACTCCGTTTGTCTAGGGTGACGGGGATATCTTGGGATTTTCTTTGGCTTAAGCACGGGTGAGACAAAGCGGCATTTTTGTGATTTTGAACTTTTGGCTCAAGAGGGGTAGGAAGTGGATCTTCCGGGATTTTAGGCTTTGAGGTATTTGAGAGACGATCAAATTTCATTTCTAAATACTGATTGCTTATTGCTCTGTCAGTCTTAACTTTGTGACAATACTCTTTATTTATCTTCATGTGTTTGCTCTTTTTTTTTTTCTCTTTGTGCCCTAACTTTGCCTTAATTACTCTATGCGAAGTTTCTGAACTAATCGGCACTTCATTTTCAGTCTAGCTACAATGGTTTTCAACCTAGCTAGCTTATTTTATCTTTTTTTATTTATTATATATTTTTTAGAAAGATTCTGTACTGAATGAATAAGGATAACGGCTACAAAGGAACATACGGTGATCACGTGCACCGGCTCTAAGCATATATGAACTTAAAGTGTTAGCGAGAATGGACCAAAAAGCCAGCTACGCGATCACGGGAGAGGGATATGCGCTTTAGGTGGGGATTGCATGGATAGACTCTGATGGGGGAATGATGATAAATGAAGGAAATTGACTGCTCAATAAGAGAGACCGGCGACGCCAGCATGCATATACTTCTGTTTGTGAAGAACGTCACGTGGGAGGTTAAATACTAAGAAATAGATGATATAATTCTCTTTTTGATGAATCTAAGTTTCAGTCTTTCATCATGGAATGGATGAGACGTGAATAGCTTCTTTTGACTTAAATACAACGTAGCTAATGACGTGAAAAATCGGTGGGCCTGGAACAATTTCCTGAGTTTGTGTAACGAGTGAGGTAAATCCTTCCAAAAAAGAAAGAGATTACTTTACAAGAAACATCTTGCCCTCATCACAACATTTTTGATATGCAAATGCATGGATGAAAATTGACAGGGATGTATACAAATGAAATGCATGAAAGTGTTAAACACTTTGAAAAGTGGGAACACTTTAAAAGCTTTTTCTTTTGATGTTTTCTTTTATGTAAGATTTAAACAAGGAATGCTAATACATTTTTGGATGATGAATGATGTAAGCACGACGCTCTTTTCAAAAATGATTTTTATAGAGGCAAGACAAGATATGATATGCCTGCTTCTCCCTTTTCTGAATTGATTTGAAAGATTTCAGAATGATGCTTTTTTCCTAAAATGATGATTTCTTTTTGGTGAGGCAAGGCTTAAGCATGAAAATGCCGTTGCCCCCTTCCTTTTTGAAAGTGATGTAAGCAAAATGAGGAACGATGCATTTGAACCATGATGGATGAGGTTAATGAAATGAAGGCATGAACGCTACGCTGCCAACAAATTTGATGATGATTTTTGTTCACAGATTGCTTAATGAGATGCTTTCTTGCTTTCATTTTTTTTGTAGTAACAGAAATGTAGGATGCTCTAGAATGATTTTTTTAGAAAGAAAAAAAATGCATGGAAAGATGCAGATTTGTGGCGGAACGGAATTGGTATGCAAATTCAGGAGGTAGAATGTATTATTTTTCATGATGTGCGAAAAGGGAAATAATAATGCATAAGACGTACTTAATAAGACACGCATTTGGATCTTTCGAGAAAATTAAGGGACAAAGCCTCGACAAACCTTAATGAGATAGAGAAAATGCATGTATGAATTTTATCAAGTTTTGTTTTATGCAATGCAAATGATGTCTTTATATGAAAATGACGGCAATAATGCGACTTGACATGCATGTGAAAAATAAGATGAAAACATTTTTCCGAGTTTGGTGATCAAATTTTGGGAACATCACCTCATATAGCCCAGAAAAGACTATGATGATTTTTTTTTTGAAAGTTTTGCTTTATGTAATGCAAGGATGTATGCAAATGATGATGATGCTCTATGTGCATGCAAGATAAATGAAAGAGTTTTTATTGGCAATGATTCAAGTTTTTTTTTTTGAAAATGCGGGCCGTGACGTGGCTTCATATGGACCTAGTAAGGGAAAGGCTACAACGGCAACTCTTTATCTCTTTTTTGAAAAGTAGAACCACATGCTTGCTGCAGACGGACCGACAAAAAAGAAAGGGCTACACAACAGTTTCTCTTTCTCTAAATATCAATCAACTTGGATAAATTGATAAGATCGAATATTTAGGCATCTTTTTTAATCAGAAAATCTACTCTGCAATTGTAAGTACATTCTTAGTTTTAATTTTCTGTTTGTAAATAAAAATTAAAAATTTCTATTTATACTTCTACTTAATTCAGTTGTATAACTTTCGGGACCTTTTTGAGGCAAAAATTAGATAGACAAATATGATAAGGTACTGCATTCATTTCATTTTGTTTGTTATTTTAGTATTTTATGAGAATTTCATTTGTCCCAAAATGTAAGTTCTCTTTTTATGTTGTCTATTGTATTAATTATTTCTTGACTAAAATACCCTTAACTAATTCTTTATTGCTGCAACTATTGAAATATCGAAGTAATTAATTAGAGTAGAGAATATAAAAAGGGTAAAATAGGAAAAGTAGTATAAATTAAGACATAGTTAATGAGACTAACTTACTAAATTAGTTTTCTAAATTTTTGTAAAGTGTTTAAAAGGACCTTATATTTTGAGGCAAAAGGAGTAAATTACAAAACACTTTTTATGAAATCTAGAAATACTATTATGTTAATTAATAACCATGTAATGTGTTTCTCTAGGCAACAAGATACGATAACAATCATGTCACTTTTTTTTTAGATAGACAATTATTAGTAGGGGTGGGGAAAATGTTAGTTTCTGAGATTTGAACCCGAGACCTCCTTCTTGGACTCATTTTATGCACTCATTCGGTATCCCTTAGCTCGCCAACTGAGCTACCTACTTAGGATACAATCATGTCACTTATCAAAGGTATAGGTAGTTCAAATTTTATCATAATATTTATCCTTATAATATTTAAATTTTAATAAAATGTGAAAAGATTAAAAATAAAAATGGAAGATTTGATAGATTGTATATTAGAAATATAAAATTATTTAAATTAATAAAACTAAAATTAAAAGCGACGTGTATTTTTCTAATGCATATGATTTTATTAGTTTATATAATGAAAAAATCATCAAAAAAGGTAGTTTAAGATATATTTAAATATGAATATCTTTAAAAAAGAACTAAAATTCACAAATTGGTAATATATTTATTTATAAAAATAATTAAAGTAAGATTATCAAAAAAATAATTTTTTATACAAAAACTAAAATTAGTAAATTCATATATAATTTTTAAAAATTTAAATATATGTAAAAAAACTATATATTATTTTGTCACAATTTTTTTAAATGACTATTTTTTATTATTACTTATTACAACACTGCAAGTTGTTGAAATCAGCACACCTAACACATCTTTAATTCAAGTGCCGATGTGTCTCTTTGAAATATTGGTCTTTGAATAGCTCATGAAAACTCGAGAACATTTTTTAGTAGACGGATAAAGACCAAGCAAACTTCAAGTCAAAGGAGATTCATACCAACAACAAAGTCTTATCCAAATCAAACTAGTTGTTGGCAAGTTTATCATTTTTATGAATGAAATGTCAATATATGAAGACACAAGTGTTTGGCAACTTGAGATTAAAGAAATGCTAATACCATAACATTTTTAAACTCACTCTTGAAAACATGTTAGGATTCATTTATTTTTAGAAATAATAATTTATCCTGTAGATTAATTAATCATTTTTTATGAAAAAAAAAACAATCATAAAAATGTGCTTAAAATAATTTATAAAAATACTATTAATAATCATATTAAAGATTATTCAAAGAGTTTAATGTAATGAGAGAAGATTCAACTATTATTAATGATGTGTTTTGTTCATCTTCGTTCAGAGAAACAATAGTTATTTTTTGTATTTTTCTAAAAAAAATATTATTTTTTCTCAAAAAGTATATTCTGTTCTATATTTGGAGATTCTAGATGTTTATTTATCGGCCATGATCAAAGTAGAAAGCAGAACAACCATACGTCTTTTACTATTGATTGTGGGCAATTTCAACGGCATGGGAACATCGGATCCCAAGTTCGAACCCAGGTGTGAGAAGTTGTAATGTGTGTACGTGATGTTTATTTATCATTTCATCTAAACAGACAAAAAAAATACCGATACCTAGACACCAAGTTAAATAAATAATTATATCTAGGAAAATTGCTTACAATAACGAAGATAACATTTTCATCAATGCCACCTTGAAAATAATAAAAAAGCCTTCTTTTTCATGTCAAGAAAAAATAACTTGTGAAAGCGTGCAAATAAGAATGTAAGTGTTGGGACATTGCTCAAAATTTATCAAAATAAATAAAACAGACTCCAAAATATTTACACATACCAATTAGATATGGTAATTCTAAAAAACCAGCTAACTCAGTTATGATCACTGATATATTATAATTATAATATCATTAACTTAGTCTTCTTTGTCACCTGCTTTATACTCTTTCCTTTCACCTTCAGAAACAGAGCTGCTGCTGCTTGCATCAGTAACTTGATCTTGGTTTGGTACTCTATGATGTTCAACACTATCACCTCCTTTACCTCCTATGCTCTGAATAAGCATCATTACTGCGATCACAAAAACAAAGATGTACACCATTCTAATGTCAAATGATTTTGAGAAAAATCGCAGTAACGAAGGCCCGCTAAACGCTTTCTTTATGGTCCTTCCTTCCCTGTATCCTTCTATAAACTTAGTTATTTGAGTTGCTTGATCCTCTCCCTCAATGCTTTCTGAACCCTCAACCTGAAAATTAGTTAAAAAGATTAGGTATTGGCTTCCTGAATTATAAACATGAATATTCAAGTACAAATGGATACAACATATCTTCAGAGAACTACAGAAGTACGACTTTTGTTGGTTCAGACCATTGCTGACTACTCACGGAGTGTCTCAACGCTTTTAACGAAATACTAATCTCTGCTCGTGCTTAAGAGCAATTTCACACTGGCCAATATCGAGTTTGTTCACTGCGGGAATCGAACCCGGAAGCATTGGATCGACCCCACACGTCCCAGGGTAGCTTATCCCAGTGGGCCAACGGTCTTGGTTTAGAGAAGTACAATTAGGATAAGCTAAATATAACCTTTTTTCAAGTAAAATTCATTGGCTTACCGAAAGATAATCATCAGTTTTATTCCAAATGACCATTTTTGGTAGTTTGGTGTCAACATCAAATTTTTCAGCAAAGTCTTCTAGCTGCTTAACTCCAACGTAACCAAATATTAAGTCGCGATTTGCAGAAGCTGCGCCCTTCAATGTCTTTACCAGTTCCTTTGATTTTCCTTCATCTTCATCTTCCAGAATTGTCAAAACTATTTTCCTACCATCAGCTTTCATCAACTTAAGTGTGTCATAGGTTACAGGAACGACCAGAGGCATGAGATTTTGTTTTATAAAATCTTCCAAAAATTCATCTGCTTCATGAAAACAAAAGCATAACTAATCAAAAGATTCCTGTAATGACTTATCACAGTTAAAATATTTAAACAGTATATGAACAAAAGCAAATATATTCCAACATAACATAATGTGAGAGTAGGAAAAACAAATATATAGCAATATTGTTCAAGAAGTACTGATAAGCTCACTGCATCACAGTAACTTTTAATAAAGCGTGAAAAGCATTTTAGATTAATAACAGAAATGCAAGGTCATATTTTATATTTTAAAGTAAAAAAACAAGTATTTGTGTTCTATATATATTTCAAGAAGTACTGATAAGCTCACTGCATCACAGTAACTTTTAATGAAGCAGGAAAAGCATTTTAGATTAATAACAGAAATGCGAGGTCATATTTTTTATTTTGAAGTAAAAAACATGTAGTATTTGTGTTCTCAAATCTACTCAAGTTTGTACCCTAAAACAGGAAAGGGCTTTAAGATGAACCTATTATATGTTAAGCTTTGATTTTAGCTTTGGTTAGGTTCCATAGGTAATTTTGTCACACCCTATTTGATTTAACATAATTTGGTCTAGGCCAAAATATAGTAGTCAAAAAGCGGCCATGGAGGTGGCGCGGAAGATTTTTGGCCAACGGCTCTATGGGCAATTTGGGAAGGATGGTGGCACCATGGCCACAATGGCATTTATTAGGCGGCTTAAAATGGCGGAGTTTTGGCCTTCAATTATGGTCCTCCATAACATAAAAGTTCCAAATAAAGACCCTTGGTTACAAGTTCTACTACCACTCCAGTAAAGCAAAATACAAGTATAAAATTTAAAAATAAAGCTTAGTTCCATAAAGCCTTGCAATGTTTACTCTTCTAAAACCTGGATAGTGAGTACTAAGTGCTACACGATATACAGAGTCAAGACAAACAAAAAAGTAGCAAAAAGATTATTCCAAAGATTCCAAGTTATCTTAAAATGCCAAAACTAAAAATGAAATGAGAAGCAGCAGCCTAACCTTAGATTTCAGAAAGAACCAGTAAAACTGCAGTAAGGCTACAAGGGGGTCCAAATAAAGTATTTAAAGATTGGCTTAAAATAGATTGGCTAAGTTGTTATAAAAACTAGACTGATAATTATACTTTATTTAATAGAGACAGTTCCCCATATCTAAATAAGGTTTGACAAATAAGCAACTCATGATATGAACTGTCAGTTTTTTAGAGATATAGTACAAATCATTCTTGGGACTCTATCTAGTAGATTTAGCATTTAGGAAGTTCTTGGAACCCTACTAAATCTAATAGACATTATTCTTTCATTAATGTAAAAACAAAAAAACAACCACCAGTTATCGATCGAAAGTTCGAAAAAGCATATGCCATAATTAACTCAAAAGCATGAAAAAATGTATACAAGAGAGATGGACTAACTAGTATGTAAGTAAAATAACTGTCGATCCTTGATTAAGTATTATGTAAGATATAAACTAACCTTCAAAGGGGCCATAAAACGTGCTCCGCTCATTGTACAGTTGATTAAGGGAAACCAATGCAGGAATCTTATCAAAGTCGTATGTTACCATGATATCCTCTGAAAAATCCTTTGCCACAGAAAACCAAGCATTTTTCTTATACTTTATGGCTAACTTTTCTATTACTGAACTATCCAACCCAAAACCTATATATACTGGAAAGAAAGTGCCAGCATCTTCAACAAAATCATTGACAGCAGAATCTGAATCGAGAATGGAAACATCAGAAGAAGCAAATTTCTTTAGAAATCGAACAAGTAAATCTGCTTTCCTTGGTCCACGGTATTCTGAGGGGACACCGTGATTAAAGAGCAAAATGGTTGGATACCCACTACACCACATAATACAAAAATTTAAATAAGTTCATATCCAGTATTAAAAGCATTAGTATCATAGATCGCTGAATCCAAAAAAGCAACAATTATATCAAGTTAGGAAAAAATAAAAAATGTTCTCAACAAGCAACATAAATGGCAAAGAACATACTCAACATCATATTTCCTTGCAAGTTTGGTATGCTTGTCTGCATCTACTTTTGCTATGATTATAGGTTCCTTCAAGTTTGCAAGTACAGGTGCCGCTGCATCTAACTGCAAAGATAATATCACAGCTTTAATCCTTATTCAAAATGAAACACGGTTGGCACTCACAAATTTCTTAAGTAAAATTACAAAAGAATGATAATGTAACATCAGAACTTACAAGTCTATTTCTATCGCAGTAATCTTTGAAAGAGTTCAAATTTAATAAGAACCAGGAGTCATATTAAACTTAAAACCAATACTTATGCTCTATGTAGCACCAACACTTCAGATTAAAGACATGTCAGTGTCTGACACATGTTGTGTCTGACACATGTTGTGTCCGACACAGCACCTACACTTCAATTTCTCAAATTATTATCGGAGTCTACGTATATGTGAACCGTGTCTGTGTTTGTATCGGTGTTTTGATAGCTTATGCTTGATGACCATGCATACTCCAACTCCTAAAGTGCATCAATAATATTCCACAAAAAACTAAATCTCATCAAAGCATGCTTTTACAACCAACACCAAAACATGAGAATCCAATAAACAAAAAGAGGACTTATTGAAATTAAAATTAAAACTTTGGAAACAAACATGAGAATGAAAAGAGAGAAAGGGGGTACCTCAGGATTGAGACGCTTGCAGTGGCCACACCAAGGAGCGTAAAAGTCAACCAAGATGTGATCGAAGGAGGAAATGGCGGAATCGAAGTTAGATTCGTCGAGCACCAAAACTTTCCCATCCACTGTCAATGGTTCAGCACGGCAAAACTGGATCAACAACACAACAACACCAAAAACTACCCAAATCCTCATCTTTTTTCTTCTCTATTTTGGATCCAAACACAAAAACACAACTCTGATTCCCTTCTTCTCTTGGATTTTTGAGTGGGAGTGTGGATACTATATAGATCACCCTCACAAAAAGGTCTAATTAAACTAGAGAATTTTTATTTGGGTGGACCTAATTAAACACAAAAACACATTATTAGTAATATACTCCATCGGTCTTTTTTATAAGTAAAATTTTTTTTTAAATTTTGGTCTCTTTTATTTATAAGTAAAAGTTAATTATTTTTTTCATATTTTTTGTTATTGTTTCATATGTATCCTTCATTTAATTGAGTGGTTGAAAATAAAGTCAAATAAAAAATTCTTTTCATTAAATAATAAAAAGGTTAGTTTGGTAAATTTGGTTAACTTTTTGTATGAAAACTAGACAATTAATTGTACTTAACTAATTTTCTTAATCACCGTGAAGTTAGTTACTTTTGCTTATAAAAGATACCGGAGGAGTACTAATTAGCAAATTTTGTTTCTAAAATAAATAAACTTTTAAAATTATTTTTCAAATGAAAACTTTTTAAATAATTATTTCAAAAAAAATTATTTTTTTGACATTATCTTTTATTATAAATAAGTTTAGAAAAATCATTTTTTTAAGGAAGAAAAACAAGTTTTTTTAGTAAACTATTTCTTGTGATTTTGAGCACAAATCATCTTTATAAAATCGGATTCAAAGGTGAAAAATGTATAGTGTACTTATTTATAAATTCTTGTGAGGCCCTATCCCTCTTATCAATGTAAGTTTTTTTTTCAATACACTTCTTCACGCAAACGGTGTTAGGATTGATGTATGGATAATGTGATGAGTGACACGATGTATCTAGGGTAGGCTTTGATTTGATCTTAGGATTTTGTTCAAACTCATTTTTACAAAGTGACTTTTAAAAAAGTGCCACATGCTTATAATGATTATTTTTTTGAAGACATTACTTGTGACCAATGTGAGACTTGGATTTTTTTCGAATACACCCACAATACTAAACTATTGGGTTTAGTGTCTGACTTAGTGAATCTAGGATAAAATTTAAGGGTTTTTTTTTTGGTACCCCCACCCATTCCCCTAACACCCCCACCCAAATTGAAGTCCCCAAAATGCCCTTTGTAATCTATTTTTTTTTTTTTAAAAAGACGCATCGTATATATGTCATTTGGGACATATATACGATGCGTAGTTAATCGTATATACTTCTTCAGGGCATATATACGATGCGTTAAAACTACGCATCGTATATATGCCCTGAAGAAGTATATACGATTGGTGGTGTAACCACCAATCGTATATACTTCTTCAGGGCATATATACGATGCGTTAAAACTACGCATCGCATATATGTCCCAAATGACATATATATCGATGCGTCTTAAATTTTTTTTTTTTTTTAAATTGTAAAAAAATTTAACTGGCCATGATTTCGCTTTCAAAGTTGATCTACGGTGTAGATTGCACGCCAAAATCAACGGTTGATAATCTTTTACCTCATCTATAAATACTCACTCCCACCATCACTATTTTCACACCAAAAATTCAACTTCCTCCTTCTCTCACACATCACAAGTGAAGATGATGCAGGCTTCGCTAATGTCATACTACGAGCCTTCTTCCCTCACTCTTGTTCATTCTAATATGGGGTTTGTTGATCATCAGGGTATCATCTTGAAAGATGATGGTATAAGTTTCGATAGGAGAGATGTTGTTTCGTGTAGGTTAAAACACGATATATCATTTTCTCGCTCTTAGCGAAAACTACTGCAGATGGTTCAACCAGAGAACGACGAACATGAGATAATTCGTATCGTTTATCGGAAACCCGAAACGACTAGTGGAGGTATTTACTGGTCTACCATGAGACATGATGTCCATTCATATTACAATTAAATGGAGGAGTTACATTCATCTCATGCGTCGAAACCGGAAAACCGTGACCGTCGCTGAGATCCTTCGTCGATTAACTCCACCACCTCAGTAGTTTATATTGTATTTTCATTTTATCTGTCTATTTTTATTCAAGTTGTTTATGTTTTATCGCTTGTGTAACTTTGTTTTATCGAATCAATGAAATCAAAAATTTATGGAAACTCGTAAAATAAATAAAACATCCGAAAAAAGTTAATAATATAATAAAGTGCCAAAATAATATCAAATACATCTAAAAACAAATAAAAATCCCTAACGGCGTCCCCTCGCCCTCGCCCCGTCGCCTAAGCTCCCCACCCACGTCATCCGGTCTTTGCCATCCCCACCATCCTATGGATTGTCCGATCACGCCGGACCGCCATGCGCGATGTCGCCGCCACGATCCTCCTCTCTACAAGCCCTCACAAGCTCCCTAATCCGGTCATGATCGTCGTAGCGTATCTCGGGGAGGGTGTCCAGTATCGAGCTCTGGTGATGGTGGTGATGGTGGAGCCGGTAATAGTCTGGGGATAGAAGCCCTGACGTACCACTCTAAGTAGTTACGCATGACCGATCCGCCTCCGAGCAACCCGAGTAGTAGCGCAGATGTCCTCCACGAGATGCCATGAAGTGGGCGATCCCAAACACGCAATCGCATGACTCGGACGGCCACTAAGAGGTCACGTGGGATGATCTGCGTGTACCCAAACCGACGCAGCACCTATCGTGCATGTACGGAACTCAAGTCACCACCGGTGATGAAGCCTCTCTGTAGGAGATCTCGCTCAAAGCGGTCTACCACCGCCCTCCTCAAATGGTCGCCAAGCAGACATCCTCGGCCTCGGCTCATCAAGCATCCTCCCGTAGTGGCCGAGCTTGGTGGTCGACTTCTTCTTCCTAGCGCGCCAAAGAAGTGGGCTCCGCACTTGCGGGATATGACCGGCAACCTATCCACCATCCGGAAATACCACATAATCCAAGCCTCAAATGCAAAAATAAAGAACATATTTAATTCACAAAAATTTACCAAAAGTCGGTCACGATTTAACAAAAATACAAGAAGTTAAAATGTGTACACGAAATAGGTCGGCATACCTCCACACATCGCTGCGTAGTCCTCAAAGACGCAGTGTTCAAGGACTCATACATGGCGGCTAGTGCACTGCACCCCATGCATAGCCTCCAAGAACCTCTGGACTCGGATCATCCAAGTAGATCAACCACTTAGCCTCACTGCCTCCGGTCTTCGTAGTGAAGATACCAGAGTCGAAGGCTGAAGCGATAAGCCCCGACAAAGAATCGTGATGTCACCCCCTCCTCCAAGTTACGCTCATAAACCCGCTCCACCATTTGAAGTCAATATGGACCCCCACGGTGTTGTTAGCGACCTCAACCCGTGACACACCCAAATATGTCTCGGCCAAGTCGTGTGGCAAACTCCGAGCTAACGGTGAGGCGGGAGGTGTGGCATAGTTCCCCGGATGGGAAGGTGCAGCAGACGAGAGACGCCATCCAGAGTGATCGTCATCTCACCAAATGGCAAGTGAAATGACGGCGTGTCGAGTGCCACCTCTCAATAAAAGCCGACAAAGAACTCATGGTCTCTCTGTGGCGTGGCGGTCTCCGGAGAAGTGGGGCCAATCTGAGTCCCCGACCACGCGTGGTGCTTATTGAAGTGAAGTCGGTCGGGTAATGAAGATGGAGTCTAGTATGGACTTTGTTGCCATGAGCCCATACTTTGACAACTCACGATACTCCAAATAAAAATAAATAAATAATGTAAGCAAAAGTGCAGATTATGTGACTTAAATAAATTATTTAAGCAAAAATGCAAAACTTACCGGTCAATGTAGTATAGAATCTATGAGACATGATCCGCCAAGTCGGTGAAAAGAGAGGGTGAGGCTCCTCCCGAGGCTCCTCCCGATCATCGCCGAGGCTCCTCCCGATCATCTTTGAGGCACCTCATGATACTCAGACATGGACTGGTCTGAGTAATAAGCATCAGCCTGGGGCTGCTGCTGCTGATACTCGGGAGGTGGGGGATGGTAATGAAGAGGTTGGGGATCATACTGGGGATACTGTGGATGATATCGAGGAGTAGCCGGGAATGATCTTGAAAACCGCCTCCCCTATGCCAATCCTCTCTCTTTGCGCGTCTGCTGCGCAGTAATCCCCGAGATAGAAAGCTCCAATGGGCGACATCGAGTGGCTCGGTGATACTCACCGCCTCGTGCTCATACTCACCGCTCAGCCGTGTCGCTCTCTCTGTCTCCGTCTTTGAAGCATGGAGCTGATTATGCCTCCGAGTCCTCGTACTCGGAGCGATGACGACCCCCATCTCTCTCGATCGGAGAGACCTCACGCTCCTCTATGCCTACCGGACACTCGCAAGCGAAAGAAAAAAATTAGTAAAAAAAAAAAAATTGCTCATCGTATTTACATCAAAAAGGTGTATATACGATGCTTACTTTTTTGCTCGTCGTATATATAGTGTGTTCGGGCGTATATGCGAGTGGATGAATTTACGCTAATCGTATATACGCTTTGAATAGGGTATATACGGTGAGTAAAAGTGTTCGCCGTATATAGGGTCCGTGGGGTATATACGATTGGTTGATTTACTGGTTTGATCGTATATACGCTCGAAAATCGGCGATATATGCGAGTGAAGGTGGTCAAACGTAGGTATGACCAATTGTGTGAAGAAATTGTGATTTTGTAAAGAGTCAGGGGTATTTTGGTATTTTCACACGGTGGGTGGGGGTGTTAGGGGAATGGGTGGGGGTACCAAAAAAAAAACCCAAAATTTAATCATCATAGGATTTTGGTCAAAACTCATTCTTACAAAATTGACTTCTAAAATGAGAGACTTTGTCACTTGCTTATAGACTCTTGTGAAGCCTTACCTCCCCCGTCAATGCATGAATTGAGTTTTTCCCAATAGTATAATCACTTTTGTTTTGATGTGTAAACTAAGGATATTGTGGCTCAATTATATAATCCAAAAGCTACTCATCATATATATGATGCCAATGAAATTGATTTTGGATCCTTAGGGGGCGTTTGTTTCAAGTTATGTAAAATTACTCCAAGGAATAACATTCTCAGGAATATGATGATAGGAATAATAATCCTAGATATCTTCTCAAAAAAGTGTTTGGTAAATTTTTAAACATTCCTGGGAATAAGGTAGTTATAGAAATTAAATAAATTTTTATTTTAAATTTTTCACATAATCATCATTGGAATCCTTATTACCAACCTTTTTCATGGGAATGTTTGCATGGGAATGTTAGAGGTTATTGGAAGTTATCTCACTCCAGAATCCTAATCTTAGGAATAATTTTTTCAAACTTCAGAATAAACACTTTAATGTTCATTCCTAACCCATGAATTCCCAAGAATCTTAGTTCTAGACTTGAAACAAACGCCCCCTAAACTTAATTCTATACGATAGGAATCTTAACCAAAACAACAGTGCAAAATTCAAAACATGATTATTACCGTTGAAAACAAAATTTTGGTGCTATGGAATCTTAACCAAATACCAATTTTTATCCTTATGAATGACACATAGATAGGGCAGGTAGGTTGATCTGGTTTGCGGCCTATCCATGTGCGGGAGGGTTCTCTCCTCCATTGACATCAATCTTCACACCTAATCGTCCCTTTACTATTCCACCATAGTTGGTAGTTATTCGAGTCAACTTAAGATTTGGGCGATTTTGCTCGAGAAATGGGAGGTTGGTTGAAATGACCCTCTCTTCCTATTCAAGCGTTAGGATTCTTCGGACACAGGGCACAAAACGACATGGAGAATGCCGAGAACAACATCATGGACATAGTCAAAAAAATTGCTTTCTTTTGGTCTGATCCCAAAAAATAAAACTAACTTTAATAGTGAAAATCTTCCAACCTTGATTGTAAGGACTATACTTATGTCATATTTAAGCAAGGAGAAGGAAGTGTTTTGTCTAAATAAATAAATGACATTCACAATTTTTTTCCCATTAAAGGCGCTAAGTGTGACCTAGAATTTTAAATGACTTAGCAATTCTGTGAAAGGGTTAGAGCCAGGAAGTGTGGGATAGGTGATTTTCATGCAACAATTGTAGTTATTAATTAACATATAGTGCAAGATCTGTCAAAAAAAAACACATAGTGCAAGACATAGTCACGCGTGATGAAAATATCAGCACAACATTAGTGAAATAATATTCCTTTTTTTTTTACAAAATATGTTACCATGTTTAACTTATTCTTCTCGTCCGGACAAATATTAAATAATATCTCAAAAAATTACAAAATTAAAGAACCAAAAAAGAGACATTCAAACAGGTCTTACATGATATTACTTATTATAATAACTGCTTAGGAATTATATAGCTCGAATAATTTCAGGTCAAGCCCAAATTGATTTGCAACAAGGTGTGGTTTATGAAATGCCACAAAATTGTTGCAAAAAATTGGGCTGACCCTAGTCACAAAATGAACATTATCTAAGAGCTCAACTGGCAGTGTCAATTCTTTTGATGTCCTGTCATAATGAAAATTAGAAAAGGATGAGTACATTGTTTCCTCCAATGCCTACAGAAATAAAAACCTTATTAAACTATGCAGTTTGGTATTTATTTTCTTATTCTATTTGTAATAGCATTTAGAAGATCTTACCTCATCATCAAAATTGTTTAGAAGCTGATCGACTTGAGCCAAGTTCATTTTACGATCACGACCTTTTCGCGCGAGGTTCTGCAAAATACTTGGTTAAATATGGGTTTTGAATTTTAACTGGATGAACCCAATACCAAAGAAATGAAAGAATACAAAGTTGTGAAAGTCTCTGCCAACAGAAAAATTTTAAAGGCGAAAAAGTGAAAAGAAATGTAAACTAACTTTCTGCCCATTCATCGATGCTAATATGCTAGTATTGGTGTATTCCACTTTAATATATTCATCTTCTTCCTGTTAATTCCTATATTAATAGGAATAAAAATATTAGGAATTTTTTTTTAAAATCCTAATCAAACGAGAGTAGTAAGTAACAAAAAAACCTTGAGACAACCTTGTGACGAGTGGTCGTGTGCCTAGCAAGGAAAGAGGAGAGGGTCGCAACACTACCAGAATCCTACTGTTCTCTTATTTTTGTGAATCTCCACCACTATACGTTGATGGTTCCTCCCTTTTATAGAGACTAGTTTGCGGTGTGTGTTATTGTGATATGAGAGGAAAGAGACTTGGTCTTCTGTAGAGGCGATTCACGGGTGTTGCATGAAGCTGTGGGATTGTTGGAGCAGAGGCCTGTGTAGGGGACCACGTACGATCACAGTGGAGTGGTTGGAGCAGTATAAGTGTGCCTGTGTAGGGGACCACATATGAGTTGAGTGGTTGGAGCAACAAAAATGTGTCTGTGTAAGGACCACGTACAATTTATTGTGGTCCACCTTTGCCCCTTATGGTTTGTGTCTCTTCCCCATCACAATTTCTGTTTTACAAAAAGAAATGTTATCATGTGTAGAGAAGAAATCCAAAACTATAAATCTGGATGTAGTCTCCAAGTGGGCCCTCCCCCACTTTTGGCGCCAACTCCCTCCTTCCCCCCCCCCCCCTCCCCTCTCCCCTACCCCCTCTTTTTTTCTTCTTCTCCAAACTCTCTCTCCCCTTTTTTTTTCCTTTTTTTCTTAATACTTTTATTCCCTTTTTACCCCCCTCTCTCTCTCTCCCTCTTCCTTCATATTTTTTAGGCTTAATTACAGTTTTGGTCCCCCTATTTTCACTAACTCACGATTTTGGTCCCCCAAGAATTTTTTTTCACGAATTTGGTCCCCCTATTTTCACTAGCTCATGATTTTAGTCCCCCAAGAATTTTTCTCACGAATTTAGTCACCCTATTTTCGCAAATTCACGATTTTTGTCCCCCTAATTTTCCAATTTTTAAAATCAAAGTCCCTTCTAGGAAAAATAGGGGGACTAAAATCGTGAGTTTGTGAAAATAGGGGGACTTAAATCGTGAGTTGGTGAAAATAGGGGGACTAAATTTGTGAGAAAAATTCTTGGGGGACTAAAATCGTGAGTTACTGAAAATAGGGGGACTAAATTAATGAAAAAACATTTGGTTGCTTAAATAGGCGAAATTTGTTTCTCCACAATCAAATTTTTGGAATCAAACATTAATTTTGTTTCTAAGTAATTGATTTGGTCAAATCAAAAAATAATTTTCTGTCAAAAAACGTAAAGTACGACATTAGGTAGTGTGTTTCAAGTTACTTTAGCGTTCGGAAAAATTGTAATTGTCAAAATATGTAAAGTTTGTTCCTCAATACCTGATTTGCTGGGAAAAAATAGTGTCGTTATGAAATACGTAAAGTGTGATGTCAAGTGGTGTGTTGGGTTACTTTAATGCTCGGGAAAAAAACTAACCGTTCAAATACTCAATAAAAGTTACAATATTCATCTCACACTACTCCTATTTTAACATATTTGATTAAACGTGTCTATTCTATTATAATATTGTTTGATATGGACTAACCATTTACTCTAACTTTAACACATTATTTTTTTGTTCGACAATTTACTTTTCATTGTCTTTAAACTTTGACTTCAATTACTATTGATCCAATCTTCCTCTTATAACCTAAGGCATTGCCCCCTCCTTCCATAGAACCTGAAGCACTGATCTCGTTCATCAGACGGGTCACCGCACTAGCAAGAGAGAAAGGAGGAGGATGTTGAAATAATGCGCCATTTATATTTTACTTTAAATAAATGTGTTTTTTTATCAACAATGAATGGTCTTTTTGGTAACATAAAATAAGTGTAAATGATAAAAGTTCTTGTGAAAATGAAATGCAATCTACCAGGGCAGATAAATGAATCTTCAAAACGTCATTTCATTATTATGCAAATAAAAATGTCTACTAGATTCCTGATTCCGGATAGGAAATCTATATCTTCAAGTCCCAAGGATGGATGGTAAACTGTAAAAGAGGAGTAAATTTATCTAATCATTAAATATCACTAAATAAAAATAGGCCATGATATCTATTCTCATCCTTCATTCTTTGACAAGTACAGAAAAAAGTGAATAAATTATGCCGCGCTGGGTGCAAATTTACATCCCATGAGTGTAAAGTTACGAATGGCGCGCACAACTTCAAGCCAGTGTGTGTAAAGTATTCCCAATATCATCATCTGACACAGCCAACTAGTGCTACCTCCATCGAAGGTATATGTGCTCCCAATCCATGACATGGTAAGGAATAGACAATTAATCATGGCAATCAATTTCACTCCAACTTAACACGCTTAGAATTGGCTTCTCTCAACCATTCAATGCATTCCTCTGCAGTTCCAGATGGATAGGCAAGTTGCCAAGCCATTGCTTTATCCAGCTGCAAATAAAAATGAAATAGAATATGAAAACCAAAAATTTAAGGCAGATAATTGCACGCCTTTGTAAGTGAAAATGCAGTAAGCAGAATGACTTACCCACTCCTTAACGAGTGGTCCTCCTTTAAGCTGTAGAGTATTCATTACATCTTTGCCATTGATCAATTGTTTTACGTTCCATACTTTCTCAAGGCCTGCAATCCACCAAAAAGTTATTATCAAAAAGTAATTTGAGGCCTACCAAACTACTTGAACATAACCAGCATATAGCAAAACATATCTGTTGTCAGACATTCATTTTTGTTTGACAAGATACAACAACATTTTCCTTTTGATCTTTTTTTCCACCTCACCTCCTATGAAAAATCTGGTTGTTATTGTTTGACTTTTGATTTCTTTCTGTTTCTATCTAGTCTTAAACTACACTTTTCACCATAAGAAAATACTCCCTCTGGACCTATTTATACCCAAAAAGTCATTTTTTAGGTTCATTGAAAAACTAATGTATCTAAACTATAATATTGTCCAGATACATCAGTTTTCCAATGAACTTAAAAAGTGATTTTTTGCTTATAAATGGGTCCGGAGGGAATAGTTCATTAACGTTCAAATAGAAATGATCTGTCCCTAATTCAGACATTGCATGCCAGCAGCATTTGACAGCATTGTAACATTACAGAATGAATGTTAACTCCCAATTGCTCTTCACCTTAACCAACTCATTTAAGCTATCTTATTTTAGTGAACTTCTGGACATGACTGCAATGCAAGGACAAACTCAGCCTGTCTACGTTAGAGCAAAGCGTCCCAATCCAATGGAGGAAAAGAATCAAATGCCAAACTGAGCATTATTCAGATGAAAGAAACTTTTTGAATATGCAACGGAAAAATAAATACAAGTTCAAATACTCTGCAAACATAGCATCATTGACATGGATAAGACTGAAAACTGATAAAATAATTAGAAGCTGCAGTAAATTTCGAGAAATTGCTACAGACATTTGAATTATTCAAAAGTCTCACCTAGTTTGATTATCGAATTTTCCACAGCCTTAAATAGATCTCTTCGTTTGTCCAACTGTGAGTACTCATCCTCAGTGTCACTAACGTCAATGGGATGTAATAGTATGGATATCAACAATGCAACTCGCCAAAAATCTTTAATCTCTCTTAAGAGAAATCCTATATAAATAAAATATAAAAGCTCAATCATTTCAGATATACTTCATAATGCACAATAGCTGAGCAGCAACGTGCATTAGAATCAAATACAGAAGAGTAGGGAAGAATTACAGTGAAATACTCTTCCAATTTAGACTTCATAAAAAATTCCAACTGTTCCTTTTGTTTCCCTTTTATTAGTGCAATTTAGTCAAATGGCTCAAAATGTATATGATTACTTGACACTGACAGGTGTGGTGTTGCTTGTGGCTTTACCACAGCAAAAGTATAACGTATGAAAAATGTGACTGCAAGATGAAAGAAGAGGAGTGTGGCTTGTGGCTCCTTTCCACCAGAAAGCCAACAAATTAAGTGAAACAACATATAGAATCATGATAAACTACAGTCTGTAGGACTCTCTACGTCAACATGAAAAACTATAACTGAAGATTAAGGTCAACAATAGCTAAACTACAAGAAAAGCATGCTGCTGATGCAATAGCAACGCAAGAACACTGTACCTGTTAGTACCCGCACTTTAGAAGAGACAGGGACATCAATCAAGTCTCTCATCCAATCGAGATCGACAACTTGAATATCCTCACTAGATGTAAGATAAGGAATCAATGACAAGAATTTATATGATGCTCGGTGTAAATCAAGCACCTGGATTTTGACAAAAAAAATTAAGAACATTAAATATAAATATCAACTAAAGTAATACCGAAATAATCTACATTCTATGCTATAAAGTATCTGTTTGAAAAAGGCTCAAAGAAAACTGACCATTTCTGCATCCTTAGCTTTTCGCTTGAGAGACTCACGGATAATATGATTGACAACAGGAACCTAAAATTCAGAATCATATATTAGGCTATTGGACCAACATGTCATTTGACATAATAACCACAGAATAGACACTGTACGATGATCATACACCCCTTTGAAAAGCAATTTGAAGGGCCTTTGTGGTTAATTTGAAGTGACAATTTTATTCTTAGCATTCAGTGATAATAAACTTCCATTGTAATAAAGCAAAACATTTATCTTTCATAGAAATGTTTTCCGCTATATTTTAGATATAGCATTCAAAAAGATTGAATAAAAAAAAATAGAATGGTTGTATTTAATATGAATTTGATATTATAAAATAGAGAAATGGATCTTATATAGAACTGACTTGCAGGCTTTCTAGAACACATGCTCAATCTTGGCTTGATCATTTAATTATCATATGAAACTTAAACATCATCTAAGCTCTAAATTGAACCAAGCTGCCACTGTCAAGATTGTCAAACAAATAGATTCAATTGCCATCCCTAGTACTGTGCAGATTCAGGTTTCTACAAATCTGGTCTAACATTGGAAATTTTCCTAACCACAAACCTCAAAAAACTAAAGTTGAAAATCTAAATGTAGACCTCAAGAAAAGTTGAAAATATAAATATAGACATTGTGCTAAATATGCCAATTTCAAACACAGCTCAAACTTAATTCAGTTGCACTTTATTTAATATTACAAAATCGCAAATAGTATTACATAGATAAGGGATAAGGTGTGTACCTTCTTGCCTTTCTTTTCGCTATAAGTGGTATTTCTAAGTGGGAGAAACAAAGCAGCACAAAGTGTTAGCCTTCTTTGTTCAGCCTAAAATACACAGAAAATGTGGATCAGCCAGTAGCACATAATAGTCAAACAAACCTATAGTGACAGAGGAATAACCAAGCAACTTCCTACCAGAAGTATAAACGTAACAATAGAATAAATAGTAAAAATGAAAGCTTAACTCATTACTTAGTATACTTACTGTAAAGGTTGACTCTCCAAGTAAATGGTTAAGGTTCCGTGCATTATCCATGTAAGAAATGCAAAGCCTGGATTAAGTGAAAGAATTACATGGTCAGCTTGACCAACAATATTATATCTCCATGCAAGAATATAATCAAAAACAAATAAAATACAAAGCAAGATTATAGGGTTTAGGCAGGGATTACATGTATAAATAGGAGAACACAAAGGGTGACAAAGAGTATTCATATTTATGAATATCCAGTGAATAGAGCAGTAGCTCTGCTATAGAAGCAGAAACCCTTGGAAGATGGTCTTCTGTCCTATTCTCATTCTTCTAATAAATTCGTGTTCTTTCTTTTCATCACTTATTAATTTTCCGATTCTTTTCCTGGGTATCTAACAACACACACAGATTTAACCCATGCCAATAGCTTAATTTTTACAAACAATTAGGCGAACTATTAAAGTAGTACTGCTAGTGTGAGCCAAGCGCAATAATATTTTTAACCCAATAAGACTAAAAACATTATCAAAAACATGATATTCTAACACATAGTTGACAGAATTTAAACCATGGTTCAAGCATATGATTGAGAGTGGATATTTCAGACTGTTTACACAGAAAGATCAAAGCTAGTAAAGTTTTTCTCTTCAGAAGGTTTGGCATTTGCCAGGTTCCTGTATATTAGCTATAACATGCAAGATGGAAAGAAAAAAAACAGAAAATAATGATTAATCTCCACTGTGTGAGTACACTTTGTTAACACCCAAAATAAATAAGGTTGTTTACCGAGGGAAGTAAGGGAACTTAAGGAAAAAGCAAGGAGGCCGAGGCAAGTCATGGGAGCGTTTTGATAGGATATTTGCCAAATATACAACCTCAGGGGAGATGCCTGGGACAAAGAGTGCCTGGAAAATGATGTGAGCCCCCCGAGGAACAATGGATGAGACCGAGGCAAGACAAGGCTCAACATAAGAAGTACCTCGACCATAGGGTGGCTCGGTTGCCTAAGCAAAATGGCCGAAGGCCGAGGGTAAGGCTTGGCCGAGGAATACTGTGGCCGAGGTGAATCATACTTACTTGGAACGCAAGCATTCAATGCACGTGGACACGACAATGGAGCGGTTGAAGACCAAATGAAGAAAGAGAGTCGTGGGAAGTGGAGCAAAGGCAGTTTTACCCCACTAACCGTGCTAGGGTGGTTGTGGATCATGGCTCCAAATTCTTAGGGCTTAGAAGCGAGAGATGCATTGGTCTTTGTCTGATCCAACGGTAGGCAAATGTAGGCTTGTATATTGGCCAACGAAGCCTTATGTGTATATATATATATATATATATAGAAAGAATAGAACTTGTACAGACACACACAATCAATCAAAAAACTATCTTTTCTTCGCACTTTGCTTTACCTTACTTTATCGCTTTTCTTTTAGTTTCCATGCAAGTATCTAGTAGATAATCCAATCCTCACGTCCCTCTACCCAACCTAACACTCTTTGGAGGAGTTAGGAAACATACAGTCGAGTCGAGGAACAGAGTTCCTTCCTCGGCACAATTGCTTGAAAAATAGAGGAAATGGAATTAAAGACTGTCCAAACAACTGGTCAATCCCACGGCTAGGATCTAAGTGTTTGACGACAACACACTTAAACACATCAAAACTTAAACTGTTTCAAATATGATTTTTATAAAAAATAATAGATAATAGATTGTTATAAGTCTCCATTGACTACATTTTTTTTTCTGGCAAAAGAGGAAATAATATTCAGCTAACTCTTATTCTATGCAGATGACATGAATGTGTTTGTCATTAATAAAGGGATTTGCAATCATTGTGCACCTTCCAACCCATTAAAAAACATTTAATGAATTTATCCACAATCTATACCTTTCATGTCCATCTGAAATGGCAGGTTCGTACTCAGCTGGAAGACTAAAAACAATCCAGAATAATGTCAGCTCACAAATATAAGTCATTGCGATGACAGGTTGATTTCCAGATATCATAAGATCAATCTACAGACAAAGACATAAACATGAGAGCGTAAAAGGCTAGATTTTCCGTGCAAAAAAAAAAAGCAATTTCCACATAGTGCCCCAATAGCATTATTGAAATAATATTGAAGTTCTCTAGTAAAGAAATGGAATCATTAAAATGCACCTCTGTTCCAATGCGCTCTCTGCTAATTTTAGCAGCTAGAGCATCTTTCACATCACCACATGCAGCAGCTCCTTTCAGATCTTCATCAAGAGTAAATTCAAATCTAGCAGCTAAGAGAAATAAATTGTCACTCTTCAATATAGCGGGAAAATAAATTCAAAATACACTTAAAAGCATAGGAGAAACGTTCACAACATATATACAAAAATATGGAAGTCGTTAAAATTTAAAATTACCAAATCGAATGGCTCGAAGAACTCGCAATGGATCATCAAGAAATGTGGCCTTTGGAGGTAAAGGAGTCACTATCTTTCCAGACTTAAGGTCTGAGATTCCTGCAGAATGCCAAAGAGATTATTAGATGAACAAAAAGGCGACGTACTTGTTTGGAAAATAAGATCCATTATAACCTCTTTCAGTGAAATCTTCAACTGCGTTGGTGTTGATATTATAGAATAAGCTGTCATGCAAAAATAAATTGTTTAATGAAATTATCATTTAAAATGTGCACACTCAGAGAAACAAAGCATAATGTCCTATATAAATAATGCCCATAAACAAATAATTTGAATCTAAATCCTTCTTAATGGTTAGATATGTAGTTATTCCAGGTCTCTATCAATTGGACTACTCTGCATACTCCAATTGATCTACTTTCTTCAACGGGGCTGGTGTCAACAAGTCTTCTCCGTGATGAGATTTGACAATCTTTTCCTCATTACACAATAGGTGCTACCCCAACTTTCTCTCACTAAACCAGCATGTAAATATATATAAAAAGGGGTTGGCTGGCATTGTTCATATTGTATCATTTCATGCACAAAAACACTTGAAATGTTAAGCACAGTTTTTTAATTTAAAAAAATTCTAGTTTTATACTTCTTTCTTTATCTTTTTCACATTCCACAATACGTGCTACCTCGATCCTCTCCCTAAACCAACTACTATTCATAAATAAACAGAAAAATTGATTCATGGGCATATTTATTAACTGAATCATCCCATGCACATAAACAATTGGAACATTCAGCAAAGCTTTTTTTAAAAAAATAAAATAAAATATTCCTAGTTTTGTACTTCTTTTTCTCTATCGTATCTAATAATACTTATTTATAAAGTACAGAACGTTACCTGTTAATTGTTAAATCCCTCCTATAAGCATCCTCTTCAGCTGTGCCAAATCTTTGCTGTTAGACATGAAGTAAACTTTACTCTGTAGAATTTGACTGATATAGGAAAATAAGGGAGGACCAAATATGCCAAATGTCAGATAGAAAACACACACACACACACACATCTTTGCATAAAATTAGCTTAAATATCAAGAAAAGTTGCAAAACATTAAGGAAATTTACCTTAAAATGTAATTAAATATAATAAAATACATGCTAACTTAAAAGAAAAAGGAAAAATATCTTTTATGGCCGAAATGAACTAAAAAAAACAAACTCATAAAATCAACTCCGAGCAAAACAAACATCACACAAAGTTATAGTATAGCTGAACAAGTAAACCTGTAAAAAACTAGAAGACTGAAAAACTATATACCTTAGAAGGAATGCGGCTATTCTCAGTGTATTCTTCACTTCTTAAATTGACAAAATCAATCCACATGTCAAACAAACGCATCCTGGCTGTTTCCAAATGTTTGGACTGGTCAGGGTTGCTGCAAAACAATGTTCAATTTCAATGAAAAAAGTCAAAAATGTAAACAAAACATAAAACTGATTGACTGATTTCAAGTTGTAGACTTATGTAAAAAGTAGACTAAGCACAATGCACTAAATGAACAGATAGTTTTGGAAGGAAAAGAGCAAGAAAGAAAAAAAGAAGAAAAAACAGCAAGACCCAAAAATTGTCCACAAGATAAAATGCACAAACAGCCACCAAAACAAAATAAAAATCCAAAGTACAGCATTACATTTGCCTTTTATTTTCTTCAATTCATGATGCATAGATTGTGATTTTTTTTACGTATATCAGAAAATGCAGTTTGGTATAATAAGTAAATTTGAGAAGATGAAAATGGGAAAAAACGGTACCTTTCAATAACACAAACTCCCTGTGCATCTTCACCAATGGTCAGCAAGTACTCCCTTACCTTATCCACAAACTCAGTACCCATCATATTATCAAGAGCAATGTCAATGTCATAGCATTCTTTTCCTATAAGCTGCGCAAACAATCAAACACCAAATAACCAATTAAACAAGAAGAACAAGAACAATAAATTAGGGCTAAAAATGGTTTTAAGTTTGGGGTTTAAGCAAACCTTATCGCGAACCCAGCCACCGGCGACTCGAAGCTGAGTTTGGAGTTGGAAGTGACGGAGAGTAGCGAGAAGTCTATCGAATATACTTTTTTCGATAGCGGAAAGTTCGATTTTGTCGCGAACCTGGAGCTTCGACATTGGTGTGCAGGCAATACTCTGAAACGACGACGTAGTGACTCGTAGAAGGGTTTTGGCGGGATGGAGAGAGTGAAGAGGAAGAATAACGGTTCGTGTGTGTGAAAAACTCGGGCTGAGTTTGGGAATCGTTGCAAGAAGCCTTGTGGCAGTGTTCAGAGCCAGTCTCATGGGGAGGCTTGCGTAGTGATCATTGCCGTATGAAAACTATCAGATTACGAGACTGTTGAATTTGGGTCGTTGTTTGTGGAAGAAGATGGAAAGAGATGTGCTAAGCAAACCTCCCAACTTTCCTACCTACACCCCTCTCTCTCCTTTTTAAATCTTTTTACCAAATCTACTTCCCTTTTCCTTCCCTTTTCCGCCCCACTAAAGATAAATGAAAGACAAAATTATACCTGAGGTCCTTTAAGTTATTTTTTTGTAACGAGTTAATCCTTTATGATTTTTTTCGTAACAACCAAGTCCTTTAAGTTACTTAACGTTTTCATCGTTACCCTTTTTTTAAAAATCCATCTAACACCGTCAAAAAATGCCTATGTGGCAGTTAAGTGATGATGTGGCTACATAACTTATTATCCATGTCATTTTTATTTAATAAATAAGCAGCAAATAAAAAACATAAAAAAAAAAAAAAAAAAGTGAACTGCAATGGGGGTTTCTGGAAACATCATTTCAAGAACTCATGAAATTGATAATGGCCCCCAACATGGATCTATTGCAGAAGAAAAGCAACTTCCACATTAAACATCTGCAAAAAGGTCTAAAAATTTTCATGTTTGTGGCTTGTGTTGTGTTTCGTGCGTAGGAAGAGCTTAGACAAATACGCAGATTGCGAATTGGGAATTTTAATGGGTTTGGGAAAAGATACATAGCTTCAAACAAGCTATGTGAATTGGGAATTTTAATAGCTGAGACAGATAAAAATCATATAGATTTAATTACAATTTCTTTCACAAACATGTGGGGATGATTTTATAGATCTGAGTTTGAAGATTTTTTTGGAGTTGAATGAAACTTTTTGAGATTTTCTAGGTTTAGTTTCTTTTTTCTGGGTTGTGAGATGAAGAAGATGAGATGAATTTTGGATTTAGTTTTTGGATAGGAGTTTTCTATTTTTTTAAATGAATTTTGGATTTAGTTTTTGGATAGGAGTTTTCTATTTTTTTTAAATTTTTAATAAAAAGGAACAAATTGTTACATACAGTAGTTTTAAATGACCAAATTGTTATAAGATAAAAGACACATAAGCACCATAACTGACACATCAGCAGTGTTAATGCCAACTAGGCATTTTTGTAACGGAAATGCTAAAAAGACTAACGGTGAAGACGTTATACAACTTAAAGGACTTAATTGATACGAAAGAAACATAAATGACTAACTTCTTTCAAAAAAATAACTTAAAGGACCACTAGTGTAATTTTGCCTAAATGAAAAGACAACAAAGTTAGGGTTGGGGAAGTTTTTATTATAGGCAATGTTAGTGGGGAGAGGGATATTAGATTCTCGGGTTTGAATCAGAAGGGGGTTAGGTAAATTTTGATGCGTTTAAAGACTCGACTCAATCAAATTTTCATGTAACACGAACCAACTTAGCTCGGGTTAGGCACCGAGCTCATTAGTAAAATATCCCTTTTCAGAATAAAAAAAAAAAAAAAAAAAAAACCATAACGGTTAAAATAAGTGAAATAAACTAACATTAAATTTAAAAGGAGAGATTCAATACATTTAAGGCGGGAAAGACACACCATGTCTTTATAGATTTTGTATCAGTCTCTCTCATCAATTATTTTCTCTCTCATGTTATCTCATTTTCCCATCTCATCTCTCATCAATACCTTTGGTTTTATTTCTTAGTTCATTACATTACATTGATGTTAAGCCTAAATTTTGTTTAATTGGGAGATAGTGCGTGGAAAGCAAATAACAACTCAAGCTCAAGAAAGGCAGAATGTAGGTGCAACTACAAAATTCAAATGGTCCAAGCCTGATGCAAGAACTTTGAAATATAATGTAGATGCAACTTTATTTAGTTGAGAAGGAAAGTATTGGATATGGATGTGTATTGGAGATGAAAAATGAGAGCTTGTCAAGGCAAAAACAGTGACTTTCAATGGAGATTTGTTCCCCTAAGAAGCTGGAGTTATGGGCCTCAATATGCAATTAAATAGGGCTGTTACTTTTACCACACCCCCTCCTACTCCAAACACACCCCCTCACCCTACACATTTACCAAACTAACCCCACTTACAATTCTATTTCCTCTCTATCCCTCTCCTCTTCTTCTCCAACACCCAAAAACACTCCTCTCCAACACCTAAACCTCCCTCTCCCACTCCAAAACCCACCCATCCTCACCTTCATCATTCACTCCCATTCAACTACCCATCATCATTGCAACTAGCTCGAGTAATAACCCTACCAAACATTTTTCATTTTGGTTCTGCTTTTGAGTTTTTACGCCATTTTTTTCTCGCAAACGCGCTTTCGGTTCGAATAGTCGTTCGAACATGTTCGCATGAACGTGTTCGAACAAGTGTTAGCTGGGGTGTGAATTTGATTTGTTCGAACAGCCTCATTCGAACATGTTCGCATGAGGTCGTTCGAACAGTCACTTAAACCACGCCACATGAGCGTCCCACGCGAGGTCATTTTTGGAAAAAAAAATATTAGGGGCGTGCGAGAAGTAGGAGGGGGTGTGGGAAAAGTAAAAGCCTTAAATAGTTGTGTGACCTAGGAATCCAATCTATAAACCATTGATCTGGATTGTTTACCCTTGATAAATGGTATGCTAGCTCCTTTTTCAAATGTTCACCGCTATAGGATTAGCTATCTTAGGAGACAATCTCGTTGCTCATTCCCTTGCAAGGACATTGAGAGTGTATGCTAGCTCTCAAGTTTTTGATTTCAGTCACTACAAAAAAACAAGGAATTAGCGAGGGACTTTGCGAGAGAAAATTAAGTCCCTCGCAAAAACAAAAATTAGCGACAGAATTAGCCAGGGAAAAAGAATCCTCACAAAATTGGCAATTAACGACGGACATGTGGCAATTAGCGACGGAATATCAGTCGCTAAATGCAAGACGCCAATTTCAAACTGAGCTGCACGTTTTTTAAAGCACTTAGCGACGGTAATAGCAGGTCCCTCGCTAATTGACTGACATTGACAATACACTTTGCAGGATTCTGACCGTTGGCAGGTGGGCTTGGGAAACGCGAGGACTAGCGAGGGACAGCCCCTCGCTAAATCCGTCGCAAACTGTCATATTTTTTATAATAATCTGAACCAACACACACTCTCTTCTTCTCTCTTCTTCTCTTCCACTCTCTTCTCTCTTCTTCCATTCCACTCTCTTCTTCTCTTTCTTCTCTTCCACCACCACACCACCACCAAAGTAGTTACCCTCTCACTCCACTCTCTCTCCTACGAGCTTCACCCTCTCTTTCTTTCACACCACCAACACATAGCTCTCTCTTTCTTCCACACCACCACCACCACATAGATCTCACTCTCTTTCTCCCTTACTCTTCTTCTCTCTCTACGACACAACCACCACCACCACCACACCACCACTCTCACTCCTCTCTCTCTCTCTGGAAAGTTTGGTTATAATAATAATAATAATTTAACAATAATAATAATAACAATAACAATAGTAATAATAACAGTAATAATAATAATAATAACACACTCAGATTGAGAAGCGTGCCAGTCAGATTTGAGAAGCGTGCTGTCAGACTTAGCGAGTGAATTAGCCACAGAATAGTCCCTAGCTAATTAGTGACTGACACAATTTTCCTCGCTAAAGGGAATTAGCGAGGAGGATATTAGCGACCGATATGTCCCTCGCTAATTCCCTCGCAAATGGACATTAGCGAGGGAATTGAGTCTGTTAGCGACAAATATGTCCCTCGCTAATCCCCGTATTTTTTGTAGTGAGTCCTACTTGTATTGAAACAATTATTATAAATGAAATGTACTAAATCTCTCTGCATTTTAAAAAAACAACTCAACTTAATTACTCGAACGAACCTAAACTTTATAGATTGTGGGTTGAGTTGGGTTGGATCGAAATATTTGATGTAAATATCCCAACATCCATAACTGTAGTACCCAATTGATGATTTTAATGTCCAAATTGGTTATTGACGAGGCCCATGCTTCTCCCACTCCCCTACCCACCACACACCCCAAACACCAAAAATACCCCTCCCCAAAACGACTTCATCACACACTCTTCCTCCCTAACTCCTTCACACCCCCTCAGTCTCCTCCAGTGTACCCTAATCTCACCCTTTCACCCTCCATCGCCTCTCTCTCACTCTCTCACACCCACTCTCTTCCACACCCAATACTCCATCTCCATCGTTTCTCTCACTCTCCAAGAACGTCGCATTTATTTCCTTTTCCCCTTAGACTGTTATGCGTTTGTTACTTTTTTTTTGCATTCGAGCTTGGTTCGGTACATTGGTATAGAACATTTGCCAAAAAAATTGAAATTAGAACGTCCGGCTGATCGGTAACGTACCCGTCCACGGGTTTCTGTCGTACCTGACTTTTTAAGAATCCTGAAAATACAAGGTTTGGCACAACACCACCGAACCTGTATGGTTGGTTAGTCCAAACCTGTGTGATTTTTATGATGTTGAAAATGCAGGTGTCTGCTGGGTTTAACGTGGAATTTTGCCTTGTTTAGGTATGGCAAAACCAGAGGTGGACATTCACAGTCCCAACCTGAGCCCCGTGGAAGGAGGCCACCTCCTACTGTTTCAAACTGTAAAAGGAAGGAGGCTGAACGCGCTGGCGCCGGACCTAACTGCAAGCGCGTGGACCCAGACCTATCAGTAGATTCTGATATTGACATTAGGAGGGACGTTTCCGTTTGAAAAATCTGCAGGAGTTTATAATTTTAACAGGAACGACACTATGAAACCATACTTGTTAATTGCAATTTTTTCAGCATACAACAACATGGGGCCAAATTAGTTCAACAACTTGAATTCAGACCTATTAAAATTTCAACATGTGGGGTGGCACAAGACATAAGACATGACACCATGCAACCGTACCCAAATTCAGTACATTGGTACAAGACTTCCCGGGAAAAAGGGGAACACTTGAAATATTTTTATTCATTAACGATATTTTAAATATTTTGTAGGGTTCGAGGGTGTGTACCGAGTAGGGTACTGTGAGAAGCATAGACTTTTGATGATTTCAATTGACTCTTCACCACACTTATAATGTAATGTAAGACTAAAGACGTAGAAGAAAAGAAAACAACTGGTTTCTTCCGCACCTCGCTTCACGATTCCCATGTCACCTCCCAATCTAATTTCTCTCTCCAAAAGAGAGAGATAGAATAGAAACCACACCAAACCCCCCACCTTCCTCCTCCAGCATGCTGGTATTACCTACCAAACTCATCAACACAATCGCCATCGCAACCATGATCAGCCTCGCTTTCTTCGTTCTCGTCTTCTTCGGTTTCTTCCACTTCCCTTCCGTTTCCCCCTCTCTCCAACCCTACCACGGTTCCCTAACGCCCGACACCAAAACTACCTCTGAACCCTTCACCGATTTGGTGGCTGCTTTCAGGAAATGGGATTCGCGAGTGGGTTGTGCTCGTTTCAGGGAAAAACGAAATGGGGTCTCTTTTAATCACTCAAAGGTTGTTTCTTTGCAAGAGTTTGGTGGTGATTCCTCTTGTGGTGTATTAGCACTCAATCATGTTAGCGTTTTGGTCAAAGGGTGGACTTGGATTCCTGATAATTTGGATAATTTGTATTCTTGCCGTTGTGGGTTGAGCTGTTTGTGGACTAAATCTTCTGTTCTTGCTGATAAGCCTGATGCTTTGTTGTTTGAATCGTCTACGCCTCCGATTCAGGTACCTTTCTGGTTGAAACTTTTTATTAGTTTGGTTAGATAGGGTTGAAATGTTAATGCCGGTGCTAATTTGCTTCACGAACAATATTCTGTTTTGCTTGATTTTGCAATGATGGTTGGTTTTGTATAGCTAATAGGTTTGTATAGAATTTTGAATGTACTGTATTTGGGAAGGGCGTGAATGGTGTCTCTGATGTGGCACATTGTAATAGCTTTGACCCTCAATTTCTATTTCTTTTAAGAAACATAGTGGCAAGTGCCACTTGAAACTCCCACACAACTCTGAGCTCTGGTTAGTCTAACAATTTCTATATTTGTCCGTTGAGCTAGGCCATTATGATTATTTTCACGTTCAGTGAATATTGATTTATTGTTTTGTGGCTCAATCAAGTGAGTGTGAGAATTTCCAATGGTTATCTATTCGTAATGTGTTTTTAGGATCCAGTGATGTTAAATTGCTGTTCGTGACTTGATTTTGTAGTAGATCTGGAACATGTGAATGGATTTTATCCTTCCCTCCTTCCTCTCCTCCACAAAATCAAGTCACGAACAACAAAGTCTACTACAAAACTATTAAGGGTGTGTTTGGAAGTTTGGAGGGGAGGAGAGGACATGAGACTAATAATGTTAATTCTTTAGTGACGAGGAGAAAAATTATCCCCCAAACCCCTCTCCTAGTTTATTTTTTGAGTTCCTCCAAAACTCCCCAAATATGGAGGATTTTGGAGGAACTAAAAAAATAAACTAGGAGAGGGTCTTAGGGGAGTTTGGGGGATAATCTTTCTCCCCATCACTAAAGAATTAACACTATTAGTCATATGGCCTCCCCTCTCCTCCGTACTCCCAAACACGCCCTAAAAGATAATGAAGAGAGAGAGAGAGAGAGAGTTAAATTAAGAGAGATAGAGAGGATGTAGGCAGATGTAAAGAAAGGTGGAAGGAGATGATCCAAACCTGGCTTGCGTTGGGTGTCACTTTTTAAACAAAAAACTAAATATCTGATTTAAGTATTTATGAGAAAACATGATGAACAAAAGTGCATTCTTATCAACATGATGAAGTTATTCAAATCCAATATTATAGCTGTAACCGGTGTGATGTAATGTAATACAATGCATTGATGGTATCTTTGGTGTACAAGGAGTGGTAATAGGATTTTTTGCCAGCTGATGCTCAGAACCTAGGTCTAGGATTTTTTTTCTTCCGTTTTTCCAACCTCTGGTAGGATATGATCAGATGACATTGCTATTTGAAAGATTCTTTCCCTAGTCATGCCTTCATAGCTTTGGAGGGCAGAATATTATGCTAAGCATTCTGTTGTCAGCTTTTAATGGCTGTTGTTATCCAGAACTATGGGATGATCTTTGTGTGAATATTAGGTTAATGGATCATGTACTTGATATTAAGTAAACCTTCAAAAATTGTGCTTGAGTGCTATTTATTGGATTTCCAGGAAGCTAGCATTACCATGTAATACAGATCTCTACTACAGTGGTTTCATAGCCAGGACTTTTTGCTTGGATAGGATCCGTTGTATCATTTCATCATCATGATTTTATCAAGTTCTGATGGCTGTGTGGCGGAGTGCTTTTATTTAGGAATTTAGGAATGCTTGGTAAAGGTAGAAACAGTGAAGTATTGGAAAGGAATACCACAACTTTCTTTATGTTCCTTCCTGTTTATACCTCTACCTACCATAGTACCATTTAGGGCTTCATAGAAAGCAAAGTTCTTCTTGACTATGTTTACAGCTTAACCAATGACAGATGGCAAAAGGTTCTGTTGGTGATGATGTCCCTTTGTTCTTTTCAAAATGTTATCCTACTTTACTAAATCCTATGCTGGTTGTAAATATACTTTTCTATAACTCAAATGTTGGGTGCGAGTGGTTAGCGCATTCCATCTAAGGAGACGAGTTCGGCTAGTACCCGAGCTCCATTCAAGGCAATGGAACATTTTGGAGTTAGACTTTGCTTACCTCCCGACTAGGCTTCGGATTAGTCAGAGCCTTTTTCCCTTGGTCACCAGAGTGGGATCAATGATCTCTTGTCTAGACCAAAAAAATATGTTTCTTCTTGTTTGGGATCAGATTTGAAAAAAGTCAACAGTTAAGACGCCTTTTGCCCTGTTGTTTTCAAATTTCTTCTTACTTAGAGAACATAATTCTAGCCCCTCAACATGCAAAAACTATTGGTAAAAACGTAATATAGCTGAAACACAAAAAATGTTCATTTGGTAGGGTGAATATAGTATAGTATATACCGCACTGCCTCATACAGCACAAGTTATGTATTAGTTTGAGCCTTTAGGTATTTAAATGTGGTTTGTAACATACTACAGTATCCACTGTCACTACAAAGTTGATAAGCTTGACACAAATATATCTATCATCTTTGATGTCCTCTATGTCAAGAGCATTTTGTAGAAGATCTTTGGAAGCACTTCATTTCTTTATGCTGTTTGAAATCTCACTATCTCCTTAATTTTCTACTCAAAAAGTAAATTATGCTTTTATTGTCTACCCTTCTTTAATATTGTATTTGGCTCACTTTGTTACCGTTTATTTTGTATTTCAGAGACGTGTAGGGGAACCGCTCCGTGCTTACATGGATCTTGAAGCTGGTCGAAAGAGATCGGGTCATGAGGATATATACATTAGTTATCATGCTGAAGATGATGTACAGTCAACCTATGCCGGTGCTTTATTTCACAACGGTCGAAACTATCACATTTCCAATACTAAAAACAATGTAAGTAATCTATTAAATGACAGATAGAGAAAGAGGGACTCATAGTAACCTAACCCACTTTATCAATTGTAGGATGTACTTGTTTATTGGTCTTCATCGCGGTGTCTTTCTCAAAGGAACGAACTCGCCAAGAAACTCCTTGGCTTGCTTCCTCATCATTCATTTGGCAAGTGTCTAAACAATGTTGGTGGTCTAGACATGGCTCTTTCTTTCTATCCCGAGTGTGCAAGCGATGCGAACGCCACACCAAAATGGTGGGATCATTTACATTGTGCCATGTCTCACTACAAGTTTGTTCTTGCAATAGAGAACACTTTCACCGAAAGTTACGTGACGGAGAAGTTATATTATGCCTTGGACTCGGGTGCAATCCCTATCTATTTTGGTGCACCAAACGTTTTGGATTTTGTCCCTCCACATTCAATAATAGATGGTAGAAAATTCAGATCATTGGAAGATTTGGCTTCATACGTGAAAGCTGTGGCTAATGACCCAGTAGCCTACGCAGAATACCATGCATGGAGAAGGTGCGGTGTAATGGGTAACTACCCAAAAACTCGAGCAGTGAGCCTCGACACATTGCCATGCCGGTTATGCGAGGCTGTTAGCAGAAAAGGTGGAAGAAATTCAAGAAGCTAGGTTGAATTTATGGACTGCTTGATAAAGATAGAGTGATTGAATTTATAGGCTTGCAACTTATATAGAGGCACACTGGTTGTTTCGCAATTTATCAACAAAAGGGAAACACAATTTTTAAGGGTTTTATTCCATTTTTTCCCCATTTTTTTGGGTCCATTTTTGATGAAAATTTGTGGATGGGATCTCCAGTACCTAGTAAATTTAGGCCACATTGTTGATGATGTAAAATGATTCTAAGAAACGTGTGCATATATCAATTTGGGAAGACCGTGACAATTCATGGAATGGAAGAAATACAAACACCAGGCTGGGGTTACTTTGCTTAGAACACTTGTTGGTGCTTTTCAATGTTGTGAATTAAGTATGGGCTACATGCGTGAGGTTATCATAGCACAATGTATTTATAAGTACCCCAAAACTAATCAAACAAAGTTGATGGTAGGAATCCATAAGACTTAGTGCAACTGACACATGTCGAAATTGTTAGACCAAATATCATGTCTAAGGTTTGAACTCGATACCTCACAATTGTGTGTGTGAGTTTTTTAGGTGACACTTGTCACTCTATTTATAGACAAAAAAAAAGTTGGTGAGTATGAAAAAATTCATTTTCATCAACAATTTCTATTACTAAACATAATTAGCCGATAATGAGAGAAGTCTAAGCAAATGCTGCTAGCTTGTAAGATACTTTTTCTATATATTTTGATTGCCTTGGGCAGAATAAATGAGAAATAAAAGCATATTGGCACATTATAAACACAAGCCTTCCTTTCCCTCTGATGGAAATAAGAGAGATTTTTAGTAGTTAGTGAGTGTTTATAAATAGGCTTGATGTAATTATTTTAGTAGAGATACTTTTTCTCATTTTGTATTACTTATAATTTTTATCAATATGAGAATGTTTTAAGCTTTTCTCTCTTATCTTCCATGGATGCAATGTTCTTCAACAATGGACGCAACGATAATGATCTTGCAAAGGGGAGTAGACTCTGTATTAACACTACCTAGTCAATGTACTATATGTCATCTAGCAAAATTTAAACGTTTACCTTTTCATTCTACTCATAGCATGTTTACCATCACAATCAACCATTTGACTTGATTCATTGTGATGTATGGGGTCTCTATAGCCAATATACCTATGATGGCAAGACCCATTTTTTGACCATTATGGATGATCATAGTTGTTTTAACACTGAACCTGCATTTGCATCACTTTCTGTGACACCCCTATCTCAGATACTAACTCTTCACCAGAAGCCATCACTGGTAATACCTTGCTTGACCCTACCGCCGCTCAACAACCCATCTCCTAACACAAATACTTCACTTCGCAGGTTTGCTAGAGAACACATAACCCCATCCTACTTGAAAGACTATGTTTGCCTCACCTCCACGCAACTTGCTTTCACATCTAGCCAATTTTCACCAACTTATCAATCATACATTTTTCAAGTATCAGCTATCCATGAACCCCTCTACTATCATCAGGCTTCCAAGTCAGTGCAATGTGCAATGGTGCAAAGCTATGCAAGAAGAAATCAATGCCTTAGAAGCTAACAACACATGGACCATTCTGGCACTCCTTGTTGGCAAGAAGACCATTGGTTGTAAATGACTCTTTAAGGTCAAATACAAAGTTGATGGTACCCTTGATCCATACAAAGCTAGACTTGTAGCTCTAGGCTTCACCCAACAACTTGGCCTGGACTTTTTGGAAACCTTCTCACCTGTTGCATGCATCACAATAGTTTGTGTTCTACTTGCATAAGCTGCACAGATTCATTGGCATTTTGTTCAACTTGATGTGAACAATGTCTTCCTCAATGGTTACCTCCTTGAGGAAGTCTGCATGAAGCTACCACAAGGACATCCTAGCAAGGGGAAGAACATGGTTTGTAAACTCAACAAATTTTTATATGGGCTCAAGCAAGCCTCAAGACAATGGTTTCACAAATTCTCCTTTGCAATCATGCAACATGACTTTCAACAATCCACAGTAGATCCCTAATTGTTTACCAAAGGCAAGGGCATTTACATGTGTCAGCGCATATGCACTGCAGCTCCTCAACGACACAGGCTTCATGAAGGAGCACATCAGTTCAAAATTCATTAACTTATTCCATGTTGCATCTCAGCATCAACAGGGCGATCCATTAACTAAAGCTCTTCCGAAGAAACCATTCATTGAGTTAATCTCCAAGTTGGGCGTCCTTGACCTATACATGCCAACTTGAGGGGGAGGGAGTATCGGGGCGGCCCTGGCAACAAACTCAATTAATTCATCTTTGCAGAGCCAAAAGCAAAAACTAAATTTTTAGGGCCCAAAATTACTTAGCGTTTGTATATATTATACTTGTTTCATTGATTATGACGAAATTACTATTTAGTTCAGCGGCATAACATTCTCATTTTGCTCTCAAGTACCGTGTTCGAATCCCTCTGATGGTTTTTTTGGGTTTATTTGTTGTTTTAAGCGGTAAAAGGAAATTGGACATAAAAAATGGAACTGAGATTCGAACCCAGTAATTATGTTTGCCAAATTTAGCCTTACCACCTGACCACAACCTGCATACTATTTTTTTTTTGCAAACCACTCTCTATTTATTTGTTCGCTTTGCAAGTTTTTTATATTTAGTTTAAGTAATAAAAAACAAAAAAAATTGTAGGGACTAGGGCCTCCACTATTTGTTAATTGTATGTATTCTTAAAATAAGGCCCAATTAGGGGCTTATTCCATGTTGCATCTCAGCATCAACGGGGCGATCCATTAACTAAAGCTCTTCCGAAGAAACCATTCATTGAGTTAATCTCCAAGTTGGGCGTCCTTGACCTATACATGCCAACTTGAGGGGGAGGGAGTATTAACACTACCTAGTCACCACTTTACGAGTTATTACTTTATTTAGTTTATAACGTAACTTAAGCGCTGAGCCCCAGTTATTTCTGTTGGGTAATTCTAGTTAGATTTTATCTCTGATGTAGTTAACAGTTAGAGTAGTTAGTTCTGGTAGATGGATATAGCAGTTAGAGAGGCTGTTGCTTCTGTTGAGATATATAGAGTATAGACACCAAGTTGTACTCTGTTATTGTTCAATCTTGGTGGATCAATGAAAGTCGTTTTCAAATCTTATTAGACATGTGGTAATTGTTTGTTGGTATAGTGTGCTGTAAATTTCGACCTGTCTTCATATATGGAAGAGAATATTTACCTTTATTGGGAGAGATATGTGTCAACCTCAGATGGGGATTTACCTACCTCGCCTTATTTTGGCCATATAGAATGCAACCACTTTCTGACAGCAATATAATTTTACCCCATCATCATCATGTAGAAGATCATTCCATGCACTTGCAGATCATGCAGACAAAAAAGGACAAATTCATGTGTTACTACCACTGCCAACTAATAAAAGTTTTAACATGTATTGAAATAACAATGAAAAATATCAACTCTGATGCAAAAATTATAAATTATTGTTTATTTTTCAAAAGGAAAAAGGGAAATGTGCTTAATTATAAGTATCAACGTGATTAATCGTGCTTTATTAGAGGTTGTTAGGTTTGTTTAGTTTTAAGTAATTTTAGGTATGTGTTAATCTTATAATTACGTCCCTTTAATCTCTATGTGAAATAGTTGGAGTATTAGGCGTGTTAGATCTAATCATGTCATGAATTACTGTGTTGAGTATTGGACTGACTCTTCCTAAATGGAGAAAGATCTAAATATTTTTGTCCATTATGTGTCTCACTTATTTGTAGTGGAGATGGTTAAACTAAATTTAAAAGAAGAGAGGATTTTGCGTAAGGAGAACAATCACCAAAGAGAGAAAAGAAAATAGAAATCAATTCGATCTCATTTCTCTCAAACATGTCACAATAAAACTACAATTGTGAATTTGTTAACCGCTTGATCGTGTGAAATTTTGACAATAGTTTTTGAGAGATAGCTCTTCACTTTCACCTGGACGAATAGTGGTTTTTACCCCTACTTTTAGGGGTTTTCCATATTAAAATATCAGGGTTCATTTGTATTTTTATTCGTTCTGTTTGCTATCATATACACTCGCTCCTCCTCATAGGTTCTTGCTAGTTGGAGGAATTTGTTTCCGCTGCAAATTACTTTGTTATTGTGTTTATGTGTTAATTTTCCAATAGAGTGGTATCAGAACTCTTGTTTACGAGCTGAATATCCGACACTCTAGATCTCAGATAACTTGTCCAACCATTGAAAATGATGAACTGTCTGTCTTGAACCTGCTACCCAAATTTAAGCCCAATCTAACACTGAACGAATCTCTAGTTGGGATTTTAAGAGGAGTGATATATATGAGATGACTCTTTTTACATGCCCTAATGTGGATGGGTTTTAAAATGGGAAAGTAGAAGCATTTGTTTCTCATGGGAAAATAGGTCCAAAACCATTGATTTATTGTTAATTTGTTATTCTATTTGGATGGACCAGATTTGTTTTGGGATACTTGATAAGTTTGTCTATTTGCAAATGGGAAAATAGGTCAAAATCTATTAGAGCATTCCATTTTCTAATTCTAATGGTAAGACAACGCAGCGCATGTATTATATATGTGTGTGTATTGTGTACTGTGTTTGTGAGTGAAGAGGACTGGATTGGATTATTGTGGATGTGGTATTGATTGGTTCTGTAGTGTGCTATTGTACTGTAAATTTCGACCTGTCTTCATATATGGAAGAGAATATTTACCTTTATTGGGAGAGATATGTGTCAACCTCATATGGGGATTTACCTACCTCGCCTTATTTTGGCCATATAGAATGCAACCACCATCATCCTGTAGAGATCATTGCACTTTGCAGATCATGCACACAAAAAAAGAACCACCAATTCATCATGTGTTACCACTTACCACTGTCAACTAATAAAAGTTATGACATGTATTGAAATATTGATGAAAAAATATCAATGTTGATGCAAAACTTATAGGTATTGTTTTCTTTTGGCATGGAGGAAAGCAATTCAGTATGTAATCCAATCGTACATGTGAGAAGTCATGCTGAGATGAAGGAATGAAGGCAACTTGATGTAATCACAACTACATTGCTAGACTTAATGTTTGTGGTTAGTTAATCAACAGATTTTTATTGATAGTGAGTATAAGTCATATAAGGAAAGGAACAAGCCCAAAATTGAAGCCTTCTTGTTTACGGTATGATGGAAATAAGAGAGATTGTAGAGCAATATAATGGTAGTAGAGCAATAAAAAGAGAACTAAGTCCAATTAAGAAAAGTATTATTAAATGGATTAATAAAACATCCAGACATGCTTTCTTTCTTCATCATCATACTACATTCATTCATTCATTCCTCTTAGCACCCATAAATAAAGAAAGGGCTGGGTCCTCTTCCAACAGGGAAGGCATTGTGTACAGCCAAGCCTCATGATCAAACTTTACAATTAAAAATATGACTACTGTTATTAGTCACTGATGCCATCAAAATGGCAATTCTAGCAGCATTTCTTGTGACATCTAAAAAAGCCAGCCTTCTACACAACGGCTTCAAATTAAAGAAAGAAAGAAAAAAAAAAAACATTCTCGTTTTTTTGTTTTCCATATTAAACACGGGGACCAAAAAGATAGAAGCGAAAATGTTCCACTTTTTAATGAAACCCTCCTCCGCTAGCAGTTGCTGCCTTCACCAAATCTGGTGGTGGAGATGGCAGTAGGACTACTGATAATATGCCACTCGCTAAAGCCGCCACTGCACCCACCACGAATGCCGGCAAGTTACCACCTCCAAACAGAGCATCCCATGGTCCACTCAGAACAGACACCACCATCTACACACACATATATATGTACTCACATTTGGTCAATTATTCATATTCAATTAGATAATTCATATTAAAGTTATTGTGTAGTATAAATAATAAATGAAGTGAACTTAATTCTAACCTGTGGTATGACAATTGCAAGATTCAGAACTCCAAGTGATAACCCTGAAAAATTAGAACAAAAACATATGGTCATGCATTTTGGCTTAAGATAACCTTTTATCTATGGATAGTAAAATAATTGAGATTAATTTGTGTATACTCTTGTCAGTGTAAATTTTTACACCTTCAACGAAATCAAAAATTGTGACTTTTACAATTATTAAGATAAAAGTCAAATATTTGTATGATGTGTCAAATTCTGACCGATTGAAGGTGTAAAATATTTTTACACTAACAAACAGTGCTTTAACTAGTGATGTTATGTTATGTTATGACTTGTGATTGTATTACCTTGGCCAGCCCCAGAGTCAGTGGAGAAAATAGATGCTAGAGCGAAGGGTATGCTGTAAGTAATCTGAACAAATAGACAAAGAAAAGTGTTAGTGGTACAGCATAAAGCTTCTTAACTTTTATTTTCCTATGTAAATATTTTGCATTTTTTAACTGTTAGTATCTGTTTAGAAAAGAAATGGATAATTGAAGAAAACTAAAGAAGCATCGTTGGACTTTAAACAAAGAGCATCACGGAAAAGCTAAGCTGCCGTTTGGAAATTGCTAGGCAAAGTCGAGTGCATTAAATTCAATCACTGTAAATAAAATATGACCTCAAACTTTGGATTGTACTATTTTATTAAAGTATTCAATTCAATCAGGATAGGGTATTTTAGCAACGTCGTCTACAACTTTATTCTAAAAAAAATTAATCTATTAATTTCATCACTGTTTGCTACAAGAAATATGATAATCAAAAAGGAATCAACAACAATATTATTATATTAAGAAATAAAAAGCTTCAAAACATGTTGATGATTGTCTTTTCCAGTTCAAACAAAAACAACAGGCAAGCAAACACATTTTTTCCAGGTACAGTCCAAACTTAATTTGTCTAATTGAGAACCAAAGTCTCCAATGTTCTAAAAAAGTTCATGGTCCTGTTTTTGTATTTACTCAATGGGACCCAACACACTGCAATATCACCCCACAAAAAATAGAGGATCTTTGGAGATCGTATAATTCATCACATGACTTCACTCCATTTGCTTCTAAAATAGATAAAAATTAAATAAAAGTAGGCAAAGGATTTTAACTTTCCCTTCCTTTTTCACTAATACGGAAATTATTTTCGAATTAATATATAAACCTTTTGTCCTCAATTGATACTACTTGCTATTATTTTTATTTGTTTTAAAAATCTATGATAAAAAATAGAAACTAAAAAACAAAAATAAAAAGCTTGTCCGCAAAAAAAAACATGCATTTAATTTTTTTTGGATAAAGTAAAAATTTAAACGTTTAAGAAATTAAAAACTGAGAAGAAAACAAAAAAACGGAAACGAAAAATATATTTTAAAATAGCGAAAATGAAATATTCTTACCGCAAGAGGAATTCCGAGGACGGAAAAGAGAGCCATCGCGCCGGCCTTGATGTTACCGGGAGGAGGAGGAGGTTCTTGATAAACGCCGGGAGTGAGTTTGATACCGTGACTGGCAAAGTACTGGTGTCGCTCATGCTTGGCCATTTTGGAGACCAAAACGGTCATAGCCAAACAAATAGCGAGAACGAAGTTAACGATACCCCACAACCTCTTCACGCCCCCAACTCCACGCGCCAAAATATCCACTCCTAACGACGTCGCACCGAGCACTATGGAGTTAAGCATAAGTCCGAGTGCACCGGCGCGTACACCTCTGTCATACGCACGTCCTTCTCCAACCTTTCCTCCATATACTTCAGTTCCCATCCAATCAGTATCAAACAACAAGAAAGGAAACCATGCAATCCAGTTAAGACACGTCACCAATAAAAGTATCCACATCGGCCTTTTCAGTTCACGAAAAGCACCGAATAACTGCCCAAAACACGGCATGCCACCGCTTGAAACCGTACCGTCTTCAACCGCACCACCGTTCGCCACCTTCTCAGGCACTAACGGTATCTCCTTAACGTAGATCAGTGCCGCAGTGGCCAAAATCGATAAAAGAGCGATAGAGAGGAAGAAGCAACTCTTCAAATTCGCACAGTATACATTACATGCTTTCGTTTGTGTGAACGGGAACACTTTGTAAAGTCCATTGTATGAACCGGCGGCGTATCCAAGGACGTTACCGGCGGCCATAAAAAAGGAGAAGAAGGCGTTCGCGTTTCTTGTTTTCCGAACATGGCCGGCGGCGAGGTCAGCGAGGAGAGCACGGCAAGGTCCTTGAAGCATGTTATTAGCCACGTCGAGGATCCAGAAACCAACGACGAAGATGGCTATAGCACGAGGACGAGATTTTTTGGAAAGGTCGTCACCAAACATGTGACCAATGTCAGCAGCATAGCCGATGAGGAAGACGGCTATGGCGACGGCGAAGGAACCAGCAGCGATGAAAGGACGACGGCGACCGAAACGGGATGTGCAACGGTCGCTGTGGTAACCAACGATGGGTTGGACCAACATACCAGAGATTGGACCACAGAGCCAAATGAAAGCGGACCATTTGTGAGGGATACCGAGTAACTGAACGTAAGGGGTAAGAAGAGAAAGTTGTAGGGCCCACCCGAATTGTACACCGGCAGCGATGGATGCAACCACCATGATCTTGCGGAGAGGACTGGGCTCTAGAGGCGGAGCCTCAACTTGAAGGGAAGAGGGTTTTGCATGATTGTTGTTTTGTTTAGAGAGAGTCTCCATGGTGTTGTGACTAGTGATCTGTGTATTGATTTAGTTTGTGTTTGAGGAAAGGGTTGAGAGGGGTTTTATTTATAGTGGAAGGGAGGGGTAGAAGTTGTTGCATGTAAGTCGTGAGTGGGAGAATCTGATATGACTTTAAGAATAGTGTGATGGGATGGGACTGGATAATTACTACTACATGAGATAGATAATGAGGTAAAAATGTTGGGGTTTTTTAGAAGAGAGAGAAGTGTGGGGTGTGGTGGGGTGGCTTATCCGTAAAAGTAAGGGGGTGTGCGTGGACTTGAGAGTCTGTTGCTGTAAATTCAACTTGTCTTCATATGAAGAGGGAGAGGTCAGCAATATTCACCAAACCGGGGGTGGATGGATGGTGTGAAGACGGATTTTGCTTAACCTCATTCGAATGAAGCATTTACTTTTTGACTTCAGATAACACTTGCACATCATGCAAACAAGGTGTCTTCAAATTATTTGAGATAGGGGTCGACACTCGAGGCTAAAACTGCTACTTCAACTTACAAAATCAATAACTGCTGGGCATTTGGATACAAATAGATAAGGTTGATATTAATGAATGAGAGATACACAAGTACTGATACAATGTACAATTATGGCGTTATAATTCGGGGAAAAGGATTAGTAAATTTTATAACAGTAACCTTTAATGAAATTAGGTGTGAACATGTCAATTAATGTCACCCCTTATCCATCTTGAGTAGGAGAAGGAAATAAAAAAATCATTTCCACTCAAAACATATGAATCAGTGACCTATAGTTCAGTGGGGAGCAAGTCAATCCCACAATTTTTGCTTCCCTCTTTTGAATTCAAGATTTATTTAACCCTCTTTTTTTGATCAAACCGTTCGAAACTGTTTCGATTTTTTTTTTTTAAACTTTTCTACTCCTAAATTTAACATTTTTATTTATTAGTCATTCAATTCAACCATGATTTAATTTAACTGAAAAATCCATCACATTTTACTAGGGGTGTCAAAACAATCTATTTGTCCATTAGATATTCAGTCCATCCATCCATAGTAAAATCCATCTAATCCATCTGTTACAAAAAAAAATCTAATGAATTGGATAAAATCCATCCATTTGACTTTATGGATGGTTGTGATCCATCCATTGTATTTTTTAAATCCGTTGAATTAGAATAATTAAAAAGTCAAAATTCATTGGAAAATATAAAAGAAATTACAAAAAAACTAAAAAAACTTTTCAGTGTAAAATCTTGTTTATTTACCAAAAAGAAATTAATATATATATATAAAAATTATTTATATATATATATATTATAAAATAAATAAGGCACCACTGTTTCGCACACGCACAGCTGATGAGCCACCAGATTGTTACTGGATCGTCGTCCGCCACCGACGACCGCCAGAGCACCACCGTCAGCCTCCGGCCGCCACATTCACCACCACATATATAAATATGTATTTTTATATATATATATATATATATAAATATAAAATTGGTCAAAAAAATAAATATAAAAATTGGTAAAACAAATATAAAAAATTAAATTACACAACAATAAATTATATAAAAATTTATGAATATTTTTTTTGTCAGAAAGATTGTTTCTACTTTAAAACTATTAATGGATGGACCGGGTATCCATCCATGAAAAAGTTGTTAATGGATGGATTTGACTTTTTTTGTCAATGGATGGATTGGATTTGTTTGATACAATCTTAAAGGATATAAATTTTTAAATGGATTTCTCCAATCCATCCATTTTAATCCTAATCTAAATCCATATCCATCCAAACCATCCATTTTGACACCCCTACATTTTACCACTTTGCCGGCTATTGTGGTAATATCCGACTCGAGAGATTAGTCTCTGCAGTTGCACACAGAGAATACCTAGTTTACACTAAAGAAATCATACTATTTATCGCAACTCTCTCTCTCTCTCTAAAAACTGATCTTTAAATTATTTAACATCAAAATTACTTATTTTTTAATTAATAACAAACGAGCCCATAAACCACTCCACTCGAAACCCCTTTGAGTACCTAGTTCGAGTCGCAGATTGCCATGTCGAACTCTTTTTATTGTGAAAAATTATTGTCATCACAAAAAAATCTTTTTTGCAATAACTCGATCACAAAAATAGTTTACTAAATTCTGTTTCAAGTAGGGATACATTGGTATCAAAAGTCTGGGGAGAAATGGATAAATCAAAGAGATAAGAATGCTAAGTTCTTCCGTAAAAAAAAGGATGCTAAGTTCATGCTTAGACTGTGATTAGGAGCAAACGCAACAAAATTCATGGTTTACATTTGTCTAATGGTATTTGGTGCACTGATGATGAGATTTTGAAGGAGGAAGTTCAGAAATTCTTTAGTAGCTTGTTTTGTTCTACTGGTCAGATCCATGCTACTCAAGTACCTGCTAGCAATTTCACTTTCCCTCAACTTACAAATGATGCTAAGCAAGATTTGATGAGAATTGTCACTAAGGAGGAAGTTGTTGATGCTTTGAGTCATATGCAGGCCTACAAGTCCCCTGCTTTGATACCTAAAGTAGACTATCCTCAAAATTTCAAATAATTTAGGCATATTAGCTTATGTAATACTATCTATAAGCTAATCGCCAAAGTCATGGTGAATAGATCGATGCGATCTTTTCTTAACCAGATTATTGGGCCCTATCAAAGTATTGTTTTTCCTAGAAGAGTTACTAGTGATAATGCTATTATCTTTCAAGAGGTAATCCATACTCTGAGAAAATCCAAGAAAAATAAGAAAAATGTTGTGTACAATATTGACTTAGAGAAAACATATGATCATATTAATTGGGACTTTTTAAGGGACTGCTGTTTCAATTTGGATTCCCTAACTTTACCATTAAGCTCATTATGCATTGTGTCTGTCTCTTCACCTAGTTTGTCTATTATTTGGGATTGCAATAGGCTTCCCACCTTCCAGCCCTCAAGGGGCCTAAGACAAGGGGGGATCTCCTCTCTCCTTATCTTTTTGTTCATTTGTATGGAAAGACTTTCTCATGCTATTCAGGCAGTAGTGGACAACAACCTCCGGAAACCTGTGAGTATATCCAAGAACGATCCCTTTTTATCTCACTTGTTATTTTTGCAGATGATGTTCTTCTTTTATCCAAAGCTAAATCTTTTCAAGCTACTCTTTGAGACAACATTATGAGTGATTTTGTTGTCAAATATGGTTTGAAGGTGACTGTTGCTAAGTCTAGAGCTTTTTTCTCATCTACTACTAAAAGAATCAAAATAGAGTCTATTGTTTCTATTACAGGAACTAGAAGTACCACTTCCTTGGATAAATATCTAGGCTTTCCTATGATACACGGTAGGCTCAAGAATAGGGGTTATGAGTTTATTGTGGTCAAAATTCAGCAATAACTGGCCTCTTGGAAGAACAAGTTGCTGAATAAGGTTGGTAGAGTAGCCTTAACTAAGTTTGTATTGACCTTTATTCCTACCTATATTACATGCAGATTGCTTGGCTTCCTCAAATTATTTGCACACAAATGGACAAACTGTCTAGAGACTTTATCTGGAAATTAAGACACAGAAGATAAAGGAATTCATTTGGTTGGTTTGGATGAAATAACTAAACCAAAATAGGGGGCTTGGGAAGCTAATAGTGCTATACTAAAAAAATTGGTGTGGGATATTCACTGAGATGTAGATAAGTTGTGGGTGCACTTGCTTAAGAATAAGTATATTGGCAATACATTCTAGTAAAACCTGGCTCAGTTATTTAGAATTTGATTATGAAGGCAAGATGGGCTTTAAGAGATGGATACAAGTTGGGTGATGGTACATAGTTTTTCCTTTTGCTTTGATACTCGGTCTAATCAACGAAAATCGAGTAATCATGTTCTATATGTAGACATCCATGATATGAATGTTTGTGTCAAGGATGTTATTCAAATTGGAGAATTGAATCTAGAGCAAATATACACTCATGTCTCTAATGAAGTCCCTATTGCTATTAATATAATGTCGCACTGCTTGAATCACAACATCCCTGATGGTCTCACATGGAAAGGTAATTTGAACAACTTGTATATAGTCAAGGATGTATGTATATCAATGGTTAACGACTACTAATAATTTGTTTGATAGAGATACAAATTCTAAGTATTGGAAGTGGGTGTGGAGGATTTCAACTCCTTAGAAAATTAAGTTTTTCCTTTAGACAGCTTGTCATGATGCTCTCCCTACTAGAGCTATGTTGCATAATAAAGGAATGTTAATATCCTACAACTATATATCCTAGATGTAATATAGTAGATGAAGATCTTCTCCACTATTTGAGGGATTGTCATTTTATCCATCAACTCTAGCTGTCTTTAAGATTTGAGAGTCTGACTTATGATACTAAACAATTTCTGTTACTAAATGGACATAATAGTAATTTTTCCATCAATCAAAAAATTCGGTGACCACACCAAAGTTATATTGTGGCAAACATGTACTAAATAGTATTTTCATTTACCCGCTCATTCACCACATAAAAACTAAATTGTGTGGTTAATATGTACTAACCATTGAATTGTTGTATAATGGTCACTGAAAAAAATTAGTAACTATTACTGAGGACATTCTTAGTATCATAAGCCAAGGTCAGTATTTGATTACATAATTTTTTCAGTGACGCTAATATCATATTTTGGTTCAAGAAGGGAATTGCAAGTATCAATCTGTATTTGTTCCTCTCAGCTACTTGGTGGATTTGGAGGGCTTAAAATAATTTTTGCTTGACTTAAGAAGATATCACAATCTATTTTAGATTCAAATTTACAACACGGAAACTTTTACAAAACATTGATACCTACAAATTACGGTGTTACTAATACTAACGGTAATGTTATATAAACATATATTTTTAGACAAAATCGACAAAAACCAACTTACAACAACAATTAACCAAGTTTTTTAGACTATTAGTCAAGTGATCAATTAACCAAGTTTTTTAACAGCGCCTCGAAAACTGTGAAAAAGTAGGTTGACTAAATAATTTAAAAAACTTGATTAATTGGTATTGTAAGTTGATTTATGTCTAAAATTTATGTCTAAAAAAATAACATTTTTGTAATACTAAACATGTGTCATTGGTGCACAAAAAATTACTGTATCTGGACAGTTTGAAATCAAGTACCTGAAAAACGGCTAAAGTGCCTGCGTTACATCTTTTTTATTTGAAATTTTCATAGAAATAAACTAAAAAAGAGATGTCTATATTTTTTTTCTTGGGAAAAGAATATTTATTTTGAAATAAAAAATGAATCAGATTCGCAAAAGTAAATTACTAAAATGAAAAAGGAATGAAACTTGGATAAGAAAAATTGGTCGTAAACCCACCGACACCATTTGACTAGTGGACCCCAGTAACCGTCTACAATAAAAGAAACTGTACAAAATTGCTACACGCACGACGTATTAATGTGATGTCGTCACCTTTCGCACAAAATAAGAGTTCACATTCATTGCACAAAAAGCTCATAAAAATTTTCTCCGTGTCTATTATGTGATGACGATGATACTTTGATAATGAAAAATCCTAGGCTAAATTACTGTTTTGGTCCTTTATCTTTGGCCTTGATTTCATTTTGGTCCTTTATCTTTTTTTTTTCTCATTTTGGTCCTTCATGTTTCATTTTTGTGTCAATTTGGTCCTTTTTGTAATTTTCCATCCATCATTTTAATCTGACGCCACCCCAGCGATTAATCTGGCGACGTGGCGTCCATCTGACATGTAATCATTAAATGACATGGCTAATGAAGGACCAAATTGAAACAAAAAAGAAAGATAGGGGACCAAATTTAAACAAACACAAAACATCAATTACTCTCCATCTTCTTCCTCCTTCTTCATCTTCTTCTCTTCCTAAGAGCCACCATTACCTCCATGAGCCACCACCATCCACCGCCACCCTCCCTCCACCACCACACCACCACCACAACAGCAAAACAGAACCCCAAATCCCAATCCCAAATTCTAAATCTCTAAATCCCAAATCCCAAATCCCAAATTCCATTCCCAAATCCACTCTCAAAACCACTATCCCTTCTTCCTTTTCTTCCTCCCGTCAGCGAAAAAATTCCCACACCCCATCAGAAAAATTCTTTCACCTTACTTCACCGAGAAAATTCCTTCACCATCCCACAACAATGTCTTTAATTTATCTTCATAAAAAAAAAATTGAACTCATCCTAAAGAAGAAAACGAAGGGAACAGAGAGAGGGAGTTTCACACCACTTCTTCTTCTTCCTCTAGAGAAAAGCTGCACACTACTCCATTTTTATCAAAGGTAAGACACCCAAACCTTCTTCTTCTTCTTACCCTCCTCCTCCTCTTACGATTTTTTCTTTTATATTGAGGTGGGAGAAAAACGAAAGCGTGGTGAGGGAAACTGATGATGATTGTGAATGAATGAAGTGATAGGTTAGGTGAAGTGATGAATAAAGGTGGTGTTTCTCTTTTGACAATTTGTTGTTCAGATGGTGTTGGGGGATTTAGGATTTGAGATTGGAATTTGGGATTTAGGGATTTAGAATTTGGGATTGGGATTTGGGGTTCTGTTTTGCTGTTGTGGTGGTGGTGTGGTGGTGGAGGGAGGGTGGCGGTGGATGATGGTGGCTCGCCGGAGGTAATGGTGGCTGCCGGAAGAGAAGAAGATGAAGAAGGAGGAAGAAGGAGGAAGAAGATGGAGAGTAATTGATGTTTTGTGTTTGTTTAAATTTGGTCCCCTATCTTTCTTTTTTGTTTCAATTTGGTCCTTCATTAGCCATGTCATTTAATGGTTACATGTCAGATGGACGCCACGTCGTGATTAATCGCCAACAGCATGGCGTCCGTTAAATGATGGATGGAAAATTACAAAAAAGGACCAAATTGACACAAAAATGAAACATGAAGGACCAAAATGAGAAAAAAAAAAGATAAAGGACCAAAATGAAATCAAGGCCAAAGATAAAGGACCAAAACAGTAATTTAGCCTAAATCCTACTACGTCTAATTTCTTAGATTTGGACTGACTTTGGTGACACTAAATCGCTAGCAGATAATAACAGATGTAGTAGCAATTGGAAAATTGGACCGATCATTCAACCAACGAAGGTATTACTTCAAAGTTCAATAATCCAACTGTGTTTGAATCAGATCGATCAATGAACCGATGAAGGTACTAATTATTATATGGTATATTGAGTGATGAATTTTAGATATAACAAATTCATAAAGTAAGCTAAAATAATTATTATATATATTTCATAGGATAAATAAATAAATAAAAGAGTAATGTATTTGAACCAAAAAAAAGTGTATCAAAATACGAATAGATACAGAATACGAAGGGAATACTCGTATAATATTCTTTTTTATTAATTTAAGTTAAATATATTATACACGTATACCACTAAACTTAATTTAAAATAAAAAATATAAATATAATATACGAGTATTCCCTTTATATTCTATATGTATTCGTATTTTGGTACACTCTGGTACATTTTTTTGGGTTCAAATACTCAAATAGCATTACTCTAAATAAAAACTATGTATATGTTATTTTATAACTTGACATTGTTCTTTTATTTAACTATTTCTTTTTTGAATTTAAAACTGGAGTTTTTACTTTTTTTTTTAAACTGTCCAGTTCAAACCGGTTCTCACATCCGGTTTTTAGCCGGTTCTCATCGATTCTGGCCCTGTTTGGCTGGTTTCCACCAGTTCTGAAATAAATCGATTTCTATACTGGACCAGACCGCCGGTCACCCGCTCCATTCTCAATTTTTCAATTATTAGTTTTGTTAAATTCTTTTTTAATTCTCTATTAAATGAATAAATACTCTAGTTCTGAATAATTAAGTATCTGCGTCACCAAAAAAATAATTAAGTCTTTGTTTGGTAAACAGTGGCGAATAGCAGATAAACCAACAGATAGCAAATAGCGAATCAGAGATTCTAGGTGATTATCCGATTGAATTCGGGGCGCAAAACATTTGAATAGAACACGGGAATCACGCCCTTGGAGAGCAAAATATCGTGAATCCTCCAATCACTTTCCACCGAAATGCAAAGTTAAGTAAAAAAAGCTCAAGCAATCCACGGAAATCAATCCCAAGCGGGAAAGAACATCACAAATTCCCCAAGTGCAGAGAGCAAGTTAAAAAGTAAATGAAATTGTTAAAAAAGGAGACAAGAGTGAGGCACTCGATTGTCGAAAAGAAATTGCATTGAATTAGTTTGAAAAATACAAAAAGGGGTTGGCTCAGACATACATTATGCACCGCTTGTAGCTAGATATCTTGTATAGTCGGATGTGCAAGGCGTAATGGGCTACTGAATGTTATGAAATCACCCCAAGTTCTTCTTGCGAACTACTATTTATAGAGCTATGAAAAGTAATCTGCTAGGTTGCATGATGGACACATGTCCTTAATGAAAGCGAATAAAACTAAAATAATTAATTATGCTGATGATCGATGCCACGTGTCTTCTGGCGTCTGGATGCTTCGCACATGTCTTCGCTTGTTGATTGTTGCTTTGATCTTCGAATTTCGCCTGTGAGCTTTTCTTCGAGAACTTGTCGTGTCTTTCGAAAATGCGGCCTTGCACGTGTTTCTTCTTGTAACCTTTTGGATTGGCTTTTGAAGTCCTTTCGATATGCGGGCTTTCGAGCCATTTTGTCTTCGATCGTTACTCCTCTTGACGATTCCCAAATTCGCTTTTAACATCGTGCCGACGTGTCCTTATAGCTAATTTCGAATATGAAATTTGGCTGTAACAGATGCATTGATTGCACATCGCATTTACAAGAAATTGTGCCAATGACGTCGATTTACCTACCAAATGCGTGACCTATCCAACATGATTCTGTATTATGGGTAGAGATCACCTTCGAACTATTCGATGAGATGCTCAAGTGATCCCCATCGTTAATTGTCCTTGGGGCGCGTGAATCTCATTAGAACCATGAATATGGGCCTCCGAAGCCGGTCCATGTTGGGAATGGGCACAACCAAGTCCGAAACAAATTCTATGACTTGCATATGGATGTAGAGGGTTATGAACTCATTTTACTTAAAATTTTAAAAACATTTTGATGCTTCTAGTAATTTTGCTACAGTTATTCGTTACCCTTTATATTGTCCTACATATATATACTTCCACTATATGAAGCAGAAAAAGAGCCAAATGGCAAGAAACTGTAAGACAGAAAACATGAAACGAAAGATAACCGAACTAAGAGGGTCCAGCCAAAGCATGCTAGGTCGATCATGTCACGAGGAATGTTTATGAACCAGAATGAAACGACTTTCCCTTTCTAGTTGAACTTAATTATTCAAAATTGGCATGTGTGTTGACTACTCAAATCGCTTCTCTCAAGTGCCATTTTCCTTTTTCAGTTCATTTCGTCGTATTACTTCTTTTTCTTTTTTAATATAATTAATTAATCTTCTTCATCACTTTCTTTAACAGTACTAATCAGTAAACAAAGAGGGAAAAACAAAATTCCTTTTTGGTTTTTAGTGGGTTACATGCATATCGTATATATTTTTAATTTTAAGTAAAATCAGATTTTAGAAAAATAGAAAGAAATTTAAGGAAGTGGAAGAAGAATATTTTGTATATAAATAAACTACCATAGAATCCAACGCTTTATACGAAATGATAAGTTTTTTGTCATCTAAGTGGAAATCCAAAACGAAAATGACATGAAAAGATTAAAAGGAGATCCAGGGAAGAAGGAACTTAATTCATATTCTCTGAGTCTTTAAATGTTCTCCATCATCTCTTTCATATTTCTTCCTATTCATATACACAAATTTTATTACAACCATTCAAGGAAATTAAAATCAGGGTTTTTCAATATTCTTTTTGCACTCTGCAAGCACTTTTCTTAACCTTTGATATATTTTTTTGTCTCCGGATAAAGTGACAAATACTACCCGTAAATCACACGAGTAAAATAAAGATTCCAAATTTAAATTTGGGTAATCACAAAATATGTCTAACTTAACAATTGACATGACCAATTGTGTTAAGCTTTACAAACATAACCTTTGATCTTTGACCAATTAGGGTTTGTCTGAGTGGTAATAGGCTCGAAAACCCACCCCAAGGTCTCAGATTCGAATTTTGAGTGTGACAAAAATTCTGTTGGAAGAAAAGAACCACACAGACTGACAAAGTCAAGTATACACGTGATCAACTAAGTTCTCCGACGCATATTAGTCATTAACAAAACCGGTAGATAGTGCACCAATAACACAATAATATTTGATATTTGTATCCGGACACAACATGCATTAAAATTCAAACTGAAATACTAATATGATAAAAAAAAGTGTTGGTTCTATTTATCCACAAGTATATATCATATATGTTACTTGACATAAAATACATATGCTGTATGTATTTGATATAATTGATAGGACATGATTTTGATTCCCATTAAAAATTAGAATCCTTTTTGTGTGGTTGCACCATTGGCTACCTATTAATTATATTTCCTTTAGACTGCAAATTGCAGAATGACGTGAAAAGATCAAAGAGAATTGAGGAGGGAAATATCTGAATTAATTCTCAACCTTATTTTAGTTATATTGCATTGCAAATTGCAATTACTTTTTCATCCTCTAGAACACATAATTTAGTTCACTTTGCATCTCATATGTAGGTTTATAGTATCTAATTCAAAGATAACTTAGAAAACGAAATTTATTCTCATGGTATAAAATTTTCAGTGAGCATATACATGCATGCACCATCATTGGATGCTTATCAATTAATCCCATGTAATGTAATGTCTTCCAAATATACAGGTAATTAGCCGCATAACCCGTGCGATACACGAGATTGACTAAATTCCTTCGTGTAAATGAGTGATAATTTTTTTACGCATTTATTAACAAATCACCTTTTAAACATTCATACTTGGTTTCTTTTTTTAACTATACAGAGCTAATCCGCTGCGGGAATCGAACTCGAGAGCACTAAGTCGACCCTGTGTCCTAGGGTAGCTTATGTCAGTGGACCAATGGTGTTGGTTTGTAAAATATATAGTCAAATAACTGTGAAGAAAATAAAATTATGACTATAAAATAAATAAGAAGATTATAAAATTAAAAAAGAACACTAACAAAGACGTTGAAATTAACCATCCATTGATAGTAAGAAGAAAATGTCTAAAAATTTAATAAGATAATCCATATTTATCAAATGCAAAAATAAAAACTTAACTCATAATTAGAAATAAAAGAATACAACACAATTAGAAAGTGACACACATGGCCGGTATCATGTAGAGTTGTATGAAAATCACCGATAAAATAGAAGCAACGCAATACTTGATAGTAGAAAGTTGAAAGAATATGATGTGAGGTTCTTTCGTAAATGTGATTGAAGTTCTTGTGAATAAAAATTAAATTATTACCATAAAACACTTTACATATTTGGTCACAATTTTTTTAACCAAACCAGCTATATTGAAGAACAAACTTTGTGTATTTCAACAATTAAAATTTATTCGGAACCATAATGTCCACCAAATCACCCTGTTTAGTATCTTAATTACTTTACGTATTTTGTCATAAAATGAAACTTTTTTCAACCCAATTGATTATTGAAGAATAAACTTCACATATTAAAACATCTTAAATTTTTCAAGATCAAAAGTTTTAAATATATATATATATATATATATATATATATATATATATATATATATATATATATAAAAAAAATATATAAAGTACTCCCTAAAATATACTACTTAGTATTACACTTTACGTAGTTTGGCACGATTTTTTTTCACCGAACCAGTTATTGAGGAATAAACTTTGTGTATTTGAACCATTAAATTTTTTTGAGAACCACAAAGCACAACAAAACACACTATCAAGCATCTCTACTTTACAAATTTTGTCATGAAATTAAATCTCTTTTTCACCTAATCCGTTATATTGAAGAATAAAGTTCATCCGTTATTGAAGAATAAAGTTCCCATATTTAAGCATCTAAAACTTTTTTCATACAGTAAACTACTATGGTATAAAAAAGAAAAAAAATCAAAAAGTAAAATATGAAAGAAGAAAAAAAAAGTATACATTAAGGTACCCCTTAAAATATAAAAAAAACTTACATGCATGTGGTAAAAACTCTATTAGGGGAGAACCACACGGAACAACAAAGTCGGATACTCGTGGTCAGCCAGACTCCCTAACGTAGATTAATGCGTACCAATGACGTGTGAACAAAAAAAATAAAAGAAGAAAAAAAAAATCAAAACCAAAAAATTGGAGAAAAAACAAACAAAAAAGTAAAGAAAGAAGTGAATAACAAAAAAACGAAAAACAACTCCAACAATGAGTAAATATGCAATTTATTAGCCAAAGCCTCCTTATAAATGTTACAGAGAATTGACTAAATTCCTTCGTGTAAATGAGTAATAAAATTTTTACGCAATTATTAGCAAAAGCCTCCTTAAAAATGTTCATGCTTGATTTTTTTAATCAGATGAAAGCTTGTCCATCATGCGATGAATCAAACTTGGGAGCATTGAGTCAACTCTAAATCCTAGGGTAGCTTATGTCAGTGGACTAATGGTGTTAGTTTGTAAAATATATAGTCAAATAACTGTGAATAAGAAAAATTTATAACTCATGAATTAAATAAGATTACAAAATTTAATAAGAATATTAACAAAAACATTGAAATTGAACATCCATAGTTGATAGTAATCGAACTAAATGAATTCAAAATATATTTCAACTTCAAAAGAATATGGTTCTAAAAAATATAAATAGAAGAAGTATGAAAAAAATTAATTTTTAAAAAGTTCATAAAAATGGTTCTAAAAAATACAAAAAGAAAAAGTATAAAAAGAAATTGATTTTTTAAAGTGAAAATTCGTAAAATGGTGAGTTGCACAGGTTAGTCTCACAAAGTTATATTTTTTTCTCACTAAATCAGTTATAGAGAAACGAACTTTAAGTATTTGTATAGTTAAAAAAATTATAAACACTAAAGTACCCAAAACACATTGTTTAGCATTTTTTATCCAATTAATTATTGAAGAAAAACTTCACATATTTAAACATATTAAATTTTAGAGGCCCAAAATTACTTGGATGAGATGGTAGGGGTCTCTTCCAGCTTAACCAAGGTCTTGGGATCGAATCCAGCCTTAGGCATGCAACAATGTTAAATCTATTGAGGGAGAGTTTTACAGCCTAACTCAAGAAATTAATCTCTACAGTTGAGCATAGAAAATACCTGATTGACACCGAAAAAAGATTAAATTTTAGAAACAGTAAAATACTCTTTAAAATGTAAAAGAGAAAACATTAAAATATAAAAGAAAAAAAAAAAAAAAAAAAAAAAAACGGCACTTTGGCGCCAACCGCCATAAGCCGCAAATATAAAAGATAGATATCCTCCAATTATTTAATAATATATAATTTTATCTTTGCCTTTCATAAAAATGTCTTCCAGCTGTTACAGCCTACAGGTAATTAACTATGATTTACTAAATATCTTGTAATGATTGCCAACCTTATGATTCATCGAATTTCTTTATATAAGCACTTATAAATTTACATAGTTGTTTTTTATGAATCAATAATTAAATACTTAATTTCAATCCAAAAACTAGTTCTATAATTTACTAGGACCGTACACCTGTGCGATACAAAGGACGTAGTTATAAGGAGTTATGTAAAAAATATTAAAAAAATTATGTATTACAAAGTTAGTTATTGATACGAATTGATAATTTACAACTAAACATAAAATGAATTTTTTTTGTTAACAAGATTGTGTTTATATATGATATATTTGCGAATATACGTACTAATGCGGGGTGGTGATTTAGAATGTGAGAAACTTAATTCATAAAAACTTTGATAAAAACACTCTTTAACAATAATTAGGGCAAGAGGATAGTTCAAAAACAATGGATGTGTATACTATTGTTTAAAAAAAAATGGCTGTGAAGATATTAACTAACCAACGGTTACGTTATATGGGCTCAACCATTCTCATAAAAATAAAATGTTTTTTTGTACCCCACCATTTGACTCCATACCCCCACGCATACGGTGAAAAGACTAAAATACCCCTAAAAAAATTACAAATTTACAGAATATTGACCATTTCTCATTTACATATGATTTGACCAGAAATATTTTAGAGCTCATCGTATTTACCTTCCAGGAGATAGATACAATTTCTAGCAAATTTCACATCGTATTTATCTAGATACGATTTCCTCCCATAGAAGCTTTAAAAATCGTAAGTCATATTTACCTTCATCAAACATAAATCCGATTTTCCTTGAAAAATCGCATCGTAATATTTACCTTATTCTAAGATAAACAAGATTTTTTTTTAATTTATTTGGTTTTTGGCAGGGAAATCGTATATAGGTAAACAGGACCTGAAAAAATATACCTATTACAAACATAAATCCGATTGATTCAGGGGTATGTCCGTCCAAAAACATAGAGTGAGGGTATATTGGTAAACAGTCATGGGGGGTAAAAAAACCCCTAAATAATAACAATGAGGAGTACATTTTGATAATAAAAAAAATGAGTCTTGGACACAAAAAAATGAGTGGGGCCTTAATTTTTGCTAGATTAATAATGACATAAAATTTGCATTATTTACAACTAATGCTATCAAGAGTAGATAATGTATTATATAAGAGTAGATACTAGATAGTGTATTACTATATAAGAGAGATATTGTGAAGGGTGGGTTATCCAATTGCATCTTATATTCACTTAATTTACAATTGTGTCATCCAAAAAGGTGAAAAAGGATTTGACGCTTTAAAATGGCCCAAAAAGTAGATGTTCTATTTATAAAGAGGGACTAGTTAATTAATCCAAATTGGCGACTAACCATGTTTTTTCTTTTCCAATAATTTTCTATATTTTATAGTCATCACTAGCTATATCCTAATCCCCATTAAGCTTAACAAGTGGTTTTAATTTTTTTTTTTTTTCTGATAAAAGAATCGCAGCAGTGTTGTTAAAAATAAAAACTAGAATGTGGAGAAATAAGCTATAAGCTGCATTCACGAGTCACGGGTGATGTTTACGTTTCATTCCAAACAAGTTCTAATTCTAATTCTAACTAACCGCAAAACCACGAGTCACGAGGATACATCACAGGTCCACAGTAGAAATTCGAGGGAGGGAGAGTAGAGAGTTGGATTCTGTTCTCTGGTTTTTTCTGGCTGCATTTTGATATTGACATGCACTTGCCAACTTCACGTTTTGTTTTCCATATAATTATCGCCACCTTGACTTTATATCAATTTCATTGACGATTCTCATTCTCTGTGCCTAATTTTTTTCCATAAATTTCGTCCATATACTCTCGTTTCAACATCACTAAAAATATCGGAATTCTGAGAAAAAAAAAAAACAGAAGACACTAATTTTGTCTCTAAATTTCCGGGTTATTTCATCTTTTTCTAGTAGATTAAATTATTGAGCACAAAACTCTATCCCCCTTCTAAGAAAAATTGTAGAGAGCACTCGAAATCATTTTATAGAAAAAGATAAGCAGAAAACACCATACAATATTCATTGTTTACACATGTCCCTCTATTGAGGGTAATGTTATTAAAGTCGGACCGATCATCGGCCCGATATGATCAAGGTCGTATCAGGCTAGTGGGTTGTTGGTCGGACCGAATGACCACTAATGAACGACATGAATTGGTATAAATAAATTTATACTTATATAATATGAAAATTTGACAAATGTATGATATTATGAGTCAAAATTATCTAATTTAAATTAATTTCTTATTAAAACATATTTTAAAATAGTTACTCGTATTCAATAATATTCTAATTAGTAATATATAGAATCTAAAACCGATGAAATGTGATGCAAAAATGTATAAAAATACATATTATAAAATGGATATAATATGTTAAAAAGTATATTCCAAATATTTGTATGTATAGATAAAAGCATTTGATAATTCAGCGATAAAAATTATTCAGCAGAAAGAAAACATTTGACACTTAGGTTTAAAAATATATTGCACCAGAAGAGCGTCTCTCAAATCATCTTGTGATTCCAAGTTAAGCGTACCGGAAAAAAGAGCCATAAATTAAGTTAGAATCAATATTGTAGCCAAAACTAAAACCCAAGTAATGAACAATTATTGTTGACTTCACAACCTCCCAATAAGACAATTAATAATATGAATAATTAATTAAGATCTCTTAATTATCTTAACCTCCACGACATATATGTTTTCTCCATTTCACATTACAAATCCAAACCACAAGTTCAAAAATTACCAAATTCCTTATACACAAAACTAAGACCAGGACTAAATTTCTTCAAAACTCAAGCACCACAAGTTCAAAAATTACCAAATTCCTTATACACAAAGATAGAGCAAATATAGCGAAAAGAGCTCGAAGATTCGGAGGGTAACTATCAATCTCCCAAAAACATAGAATAAAAGAATCTACAAAGAGTGAGCTAACTAACATGAATCCCTTTACCACATAGACAAATCCAAATTGACCCATTACTAGATTTCACAGAATCCCAATTCAAAAATGAAAACCCTTCACACCAATGAAGAAAAATCAATCAAATTCAAAACTCACCCACAAAATCATCAAGCTTCCCCACATCGAAGATACTCTTACGTATTGTCAACCAGTTGTTATTATTTGTTGTAGAATTCCTATGTTCCTATTTCCTTTCTCTTATGAAATTTTATGATTTTGAGTTATCATGCATCCACAAAAGGACCAGACAGTACTACTAGATTTGTTTCTCAACTCCCGATTGATATTACCTAACCAAATTAGAGATTAACTGAATCTATACTACCGAAAGAGTTTGAGCCTTAAGAACTACACATTTGACAATTTGTAAATCTTCTTTGAATAAAAACACGATGACTTTATATATAAACCCTAACCCCAAAAACACGATGCATCATAAAATAAATAAAAAAACTAATTAATTAGTCGGAAGTTAGAAGTGTAAGTGAACAAATGAACCTTATAAGGCTAATATAATAGTGTCTAGCTACAGCTTCTATAATGTGTTCTTGGAATAAAAGCACTTAACAAGAAGAGAGGAAAAGGATACCTTGATTCTTCATTATTTTTCTAGAGCTTTCAATTGAGAACTCACGCTTAAAGGGTTTGGATCAAGAATAGAGTTGAAAGTTTCTTCGCCTCGGCGAAAACAAGATGGACATCTGAAGTCACCGCTAATCTGAAATATATTTTTGTGATGAAATGAGAAACATTGCATTCAGTTTTTATTCTCATGGATTAGATTTAGAGATCACTTACTTTCTTATAAAAGTGCCATTTGATTTGGTTCATCAAATGGCAAGAAACCAAATTATAAGTACATAGAGAATTACTCCACAGGACCATATATCTGATGTAGAACCAACATAACCTCTATCATTTAGCACCAATACAAAATTGCACACTCAAATAACATTTACTTTAGTTTGAGAAACAAATCTAGTACTGCATGTCCTTTTATAAAGAAAATTTTGCCTAACCAAATTAGAGATTAATCAATCTATACTACAATGTAAGAGTTTGAGCTTAAGAACTACACATTTGACGGTGTAAATCTTCTTTGGAATAAAATAATATTTATTATATTACATTGAAAATAACAGGCATCTTGGATAGTCACTTATTGATGAGAGTGTGAAAGTTGATCGTTGGGGACGGGCCCGAACCGGTCAAGAGCTCATGTGGAGCCAGGTTTAATAACACTAATTGGAAGAGCACCTAACCCTTACGTGATTTTTTTTAATCTTTTGCAAAGAAAATGAAAAGTTTCATTAAAACCTTCTAATGTAAAAATCATTCAAAAAGAGGAAAAATACTTCGATCTCCCTTTAACTTAATTAATTTCAAGTTTTGATTTAATTAGTCTTTTATTTTTTTTTCTTTTTGATTAGGTTCTTCAAATCTCAAGACTGACGGCATCGCCTCTTTTTGAATTTTAATTTGAGTAAGTTATAAAAAAGCCTATGTGGCTATTATAACACTTATGTGGCTGTAATGATGTTGACGTGACATCTCCAAATAAACTAAAAAAAATCATATTTCTCAGCCAACTTTTTATTAAGTATAAAAATTTTAAATTTTAAATTAAAGTCAATCCTTATTTTTCAATTTTTTTTTAAAGTTATGAGTCTCTCACTATGTACTTAGTTGTTAAGTGATATGTAAATACACAATAAATATTTGTTATGTGTCGAGACTTTCTAACCTTAGTTTACCCAACTCACCTAAAATTTGATTTATAAAAAAAAGAAGTAATGATGTTGAAAATAATAATGAGAATGACCGACCAAAATTTGGAAAGTATGTCACATGATCACTTGGCCGCAGGTTTTAGTTGACAGGCTTGACTTGTTTTCTTTAAAATAATACTACTCAACTCATTAGCAAATGTTCTTTAACTGCCCATGAATATAAAAAGCAAACGCATAATAAATTATTTCTATATATCATCTTATATTATTCAAAAAGATAGTAATACTATATGATATAGAGAAAAATATATAAAAATAAATGTAACAAAATCTATATAAATAATGATGTTTTTTATACTTCTATGATAAATCATGTTAAAGCTCTTCATGTAGTTTACACTTAAGACATAACCTCACAATGCATAGTTGCATTGCAACATAGATAGATATATTGAGAGACAAAATGTTGTGTGGATATAATTGATGAAGCAAACTGATCAATTCCTGAAAGGGACCACCATGGATGGAATACACATGAAAGAAGCAATCAAGCATATGTGCCCTTGTTAGGTTTAAGTAACGACATCATGTAGAGGTGGTCCATAACTCCGATGCACAAAAACCAAGTTGTTGGATGAAAATGACTAAGAGATTCTATATTCTCTTTGAAGAAAAATTCCAATAATAATTGAGCTAGAAAAATAATAATTAATGACACTATATATGCAAGAATGTGAAGTACAATAAATGTAGTATAATTGAAGTCTATATAATTAAAAACCTAACATAATACATATCTAATTAAATGTATCGTTATTTAGACCAAAACATTCTTTTGTGTACAACACACTTTAATTTGATTTATACTCAATAAGTAATTGTCTACTAGGCTAGGTTTTGGCCTTCATCAGTATTATTGAGTCAATACTTTAATTAGGTTACTTCCACGTTTCTAATTAATTAGAAGTGGAATTATACAAATTAGCAAAATATTCATATATGTGATCAAGTTGTGGTCGAGGTCGCTATGATTGAATTTAGACTTTTTAGTATTCTTATTACCCAACTACCCAATCATATGGAATCACACAGCTAATCAACCAAGTAGAAGTGGGGTTAGGGGTGAAGAATTTGGAGGCTTTCAACATGTCTTTGTTAGCTAATTGGAAATGACGAATGATGTGAATGCTATGTGGTGGGATCTCTTTTTTTTTTCCTTGGTATGGTGATTTAGCTTCTGCTGTTACTAGTTTTGATACAAATAGATGGAGTAGATCTTATTCATTATGGTGGAGAGACTAAATCAAATTGGGGATGAGTTACCTATAGAACGCAATTTCTTTGAATCAACGTTGGGATGTGTTACCTCTAGGGGTCGACCATTTGTACAGGAAACACAAGTGGATTTGGTTCGTCTTCTTTGAGGATTGTTTTTCCAGCTTTGTATGCTGCCTCAGTGATAACTCTATTTTATATAGAGTTATTCCTATGTTTAAACTTAGTAAATTGCTCTCTTTCAATTAAAGATAAGGAGTTTATATAGTATTTTGTGTGATATATGATAACTTGAGTGATTGACATGGTTATAGTTGTTAATAGGCCATTTTGGATATATTGTGCTATGTTTAATGTTTTTGTTCAGTGCAGTCTACAGATGCTCCTGCATCAATGCTCCTGCATCAATCCTGCACTAAATCTGCATCACTTGGAGAGAGCAGCTAGCCACTTGCACATCCACTTGCTCATCCACTTGCATGCTGACCTCCTGCTTGGTCCCCTAAAACAAGACCACTTTATATTTCGGCGCCTACCATTCCCACATAGCCTTGAGCATAGCTATGAAGAGTCATCAACATAGGGACACATGTTCATACCTCATTGGACCTCCCCTATACACTTGATCAAAGATCTCAACTTGGGGAACAACCTCTGAAAAGTAACTACAGCTCAATCCTCTCAAGATTACTTCAACATGAAAGAAGGAAGCACCTCTCTTGAAGACTATAAAAGGACCTCACATCTTCATTTGGAAATATATAACAATCCATAAGTTAGATTAAAATTTCAATATACATAGTTAGTTTCTATTTTGTAAGAGGGAAAGGAAGGAATTAACAAATCCTCCTTACTTCGATTTCATAGTGTTTATATGAGGCTAAGGAGTAATGCTAGTGCATTGCTAGGAGACTTCATACAAAGAGATTCAACTCGTGTAATTTCTCTCTTGTTGTCTCTCTTTTGTGATTTCAATTATATAAACATGTTCTATTCAGTTTATATTTACCTTGCAATGTCAATTATGAGCTAATCTCTCTTAGTTGGAATGTTCTAATCATTTAATGAGCTTTTAAGTAAGTATAAATCATGTATGTAATGTTTGCACTTTAGTTCTTGTTTAATAATACTTTCAACACTTATTTTAAGATTGATCACTTAGAATAAGTAGATTGATTTCTACGAGCAGACATGGCTTACAATTAAGAAATCAAGAACTAATATGGGTAAGTGTTTTACATAAAGGAAACTTTGTGAAAACTATGCTAAGACCTAGACATAGGATAGTATAGTCCATAGGGTGAATCTGTGGGAACTTAAGATGCAAGAGTGAACTTATTTAGCATGCCTAGATATAGGAAGCTTGTAATGAAACTCTGAAGAAAGTGACTGAAAGGCACATAGTTAATGCAATGTGATTCAAATTGGTCTGTTGCATCATCACATCGCATTAAACACTTAAAGGTAAATTACTTGGTGAAGACATTCCAACTAGCTTTTCTCATTTGCATTATAAACACTTATACTTTGCTTTCTTATCGAACTTAGTTGTGATCACATCAACTCCACTATAAATTGTTATTTGGTTACTTTTGCACTATATTACTTTGTATCAAATTTAAAAGAGATTTCATCAATCCCTGTGGGTTCGACCTGTTCTTTACACTATATTACTTGTTAAGGACTGTGTATACTTACACATGCTTTCCTCACACCAAGTTTTTGGCGCCGTTGCCAGGGATTGAAGTTAAATTCTTTTGAAAATTTAATATACTGTAATTTAGTGTTTTATTACTTCTGGTATTTGTAGTTTCTGTCATGCAGGAGCACATGGTGCTTTAGCATATGTACAGGACTAGAAACAGGACACCGAAATATAGCTTAGATCCAGAAATAGAAAGAAGATTTAGGAGATTGCTAAGACTCCAAAAGAAAAATCAACAAGCCTGCATCATGTCTCACAGTGAAGGACAAAGTTCAAGGCCACACTCAGTGAGAGGAGACCCTGGCTCACATCAAGGTCTCCTCTCACTGAGTGTCTTTAGAGCCTAACTCTATCCATTCATGGAATGAAATTGCTGAAAAAATTTTAGGAAAATATTTCCCACCTATCAAAAATGCAAGGATGAGAACTGATATTACTTCTTTTAGACAAAAAGAATTTGAATCTTTATTTGAAGCATGAGAAAGATGGAAGGAACTTTTGAGAAAATGTCCCCATCATGGTTTACCTGTAATTATTCAAATAGAAACATTTTATAATGGTTTAGAACCTCAAACCAGAATAATGCTTGATGCATCATCTGGTGGAGTGTTATTAAATCTGTCATATAATGAAGCATGTGAATTGATAGATAGAATAGCAGCTAATAGCTCTAGTTGGCCTACTGAGAGGGTGAGTGCCCAAAAGAAACCATCAGGGGTACATGAAGTTAATGATATATCTGCCATATCTGCTCAAGTAGCCACTCTAGCTAACTTGATGAAAAACTTCACTTCTGGCAAATAATATCACACTCATTCTTCCATTGTTATTTTGCTTGAAAAATTTGGCAGCTTATTCTAGCTTGGATGGGGGCGCAGATGGAGGAAGACTAGACTGGTGGTACTTCGGTTTGGTCGAGCACTACAAGAATAAGCCTCATTTGGGAGGGAACTATTGCAAATAATGTAAATGGCTAATTTTGCTATAGAATGAATTATTTTTTGCGTAGCGACGAAATTTGCGACAATTGTTTTTTTGGTAGTTACTGAATTTGCCACAGAATTTTTATAAAAAAATGCGACGGAATTTTTGCCAGTTATTTAAAAAATTTCAAATAATTTGCGACAGAAAGGTGTTAGAGTTTGCGAGGACTTTGCCACGGATTTTTTCGGCGGGTTTGCGATGGAGAGATTTGTGACGAAAAATTCCGTCACAAACCATTTGCGACGGATTTTTGCCTGTCGCAAATTCTGTTAGAAATGCTATTTTCCGACGGAAATTGGTCCATTTGCAACAGAAATTGCCATCGCAAACGAGCAATTTTCTTGTAGTGGAGATTTGCTGGGTATTATGGTGTTTCTCATGTGTGATTGTGTCATGAAATCATTTACTCATCTTTGTTGGTTTGGCTGTTCTTTGGGGTGATTGTTAGGGGTTACTGTTTTTTGTTTTGCAAATTTTCGTTGAACCTTTTGGTACTCTTTTTCCTTTTAGGGTATTTTTTCACTGGGTTTTTGCCCCAGAAAGTTTTAATAAGACCATTTGTATTTGTATGGGTTGGAGTACCCCTTACACTCATTTTAATATAATCGTTGCTTATAAAACACACACACACACACACACACACACACACACACACACACACACACACACACACACACACACACACACACACACACACACACACACACACACACACACACACACACACACACACACACACACACACACACACACACACACACACACACACACACACACACACACACACACACACACACACACACACACACACACACACACACACACACACACACACACACACACACACACACACACACACACACACACACACACACACACACACACACACACACACACACACACACACACACACACACACACACACACACACACACACACACACACACACACACACACACACACACACACACACACACACACACACACACACACACACACACACACACACACACAATCAACCAAAGAAAATCCATTCGGAGCATAAACATCATTTTCTTGATATATGACACCAAATTTTTGCGCTATAATATACAAGTATAGTTAAGGGAGACAATGCCGTTTAAATTAGACTTTTAACACTGATTTTGAAGCATTATAGTTTTTACGAGTGCAATAAGTTGGTCTTTTTAACACCACCTTTTCGCAACTGGTGTTAAAAGATCATTTTAACGCATAAATCATCTCACCAATTGAGGGCTTTTAAAACTAGTTATTAGCCAAAAATTGGCGTTAAAACTTCTCTTTTTTTAAAAAATAAATTTTACTTCTTTTTTTGTTTTCCAAATCTACATCGATCAATTGTGGAATCAAAAGTATATATGCACACAATTATAATACTTAACTATTGAACATGCATAGCATTGCAAGAAATTCTCATAAGATACAATATATTAGTCCACAATATAAAAGTATACAATATAGAATTACAATATGCAAAATATATATGAACCCAGCCGGATCGTGTTCTTTCAAAATCAAAATATTATATATGTTGAGAATAACTTGTATACATGATATAAAAAAGATATAACCTATATACTCAATATTGCTTAAAGTTTTGGGTGCAGATATTGTGTCCAAATTTCTTATTCATCTAATTTATTGGCTCGTTGTTACTCCCAGTACTCTCTCGAACTCTATCTCCCAACAATTTAGCTAATTGCAAATTATGATCTTCTCAGTTCTCACCTTATTCCTAATGGGACGGAAGTATTCTAGAAGAAAATTGAGCAGACAAAAGAGTTGAATTATAAGTCAGCCAAGTAGGACACATATAGTCACAATTCCACTAAGAAGTTTTGAGAAATCGTAATTAATAGCCCATTACACTTACACTTACACATGCGCATGGCCAAATACTTCGTAGGACCCAAAACAAAATCTTTCGAATTGAAAAGTTCAAAACAAAAGACCCACCTCATAGCCTTTTGAGTCTGATCATACGTGGCCAGGGCCGACAATCAACGGCTTTTATCAATTCTCTCTGGTAGGTTGCTTATCCACGTGTCACAAAATCACTCTTAAGAACCAATATTAATTTCGAGGGTAATAATTAATAATTTTTAGGGGAGGTGGAAATAAGGTTGGTGGGTGCAGGTAGTTACTATCCCTTTTTTTTTTTAGACTTATCTCGCTATTTATTCTTTTTTTAATAACAACTCTCATGTAGATCAGTTTATTAGGAGTGATGTTAATTAGGTTGTTCATTTTAGTGTTGAGATGACTTACTTACAGTTAGTCTTCAAGAGTACTTGGACATTAATTATTTCATTTATTACTGATTTGATTATGAATGAAATGTATTATTATTTATTGTAAAAAAAAAGGGTGTGTCTTAAATTTCAAACAAAATAATCTGTTTTTCTTAATTTTTACTATGATAAGTCAAATTTGCTTATACTTACGAGGAGTCTCCTAATTATTTAAGTATGTTTCCTAAATATAGCCCTTTGTAAATGGTTGTAATGATAACTTATAAATTTATACTAGTAAGTGTATTAAAATACTACCTCAATTTTAGAATACATGTCATTTTTTAAAAATAACTTTATTTTATTTGTCGTTTTTGGTCGAATAAAAATTAATTATTTTTTTTGACCAAAATAAAAATTAATTATTGTTTTGTCGATAAAACTCTTAACTATTTATGTAGAGAGAGACATATGTAGAATGAAATAATAAATAGTTAAGGGTATTTAAGGAAATAGATAAATACTTCTATAAAAAATAACAGATTTTATTAGTATTATTGGTATGTGTAAACAACCTTAAAATGACATGTATTGTGAAACAGATGGAGTATAAACATCAATTTTATAAGGTTACAAAGGAAAGTTAATGCTTGAAAATTGATGAGTGTTTTTTCAATAATTCTATTAATTTTATTTCATATATTATATATGGAAGAAAGTAACATTTTCTCCATAAGCTAGAATTCTAGCATTAAGAATTTTTCTTAAATTTTGTTTTGAACCTGGGAAACTATTCTGACGTAATACTACTCAAGTTCATGCATGCAAAAGTTCGTAATTTTTGGAAAAGTAGTAACATGTAATACTAAAGTAAAAAATGCAAATATCTTGTAAAATTATAGCACATTTTTTTCAGAAAAGAAAGTATGTGAATCCGATTCCTATGGACTGATAAAGCAAATAGTAGCAAAACCACTTTAAAATGAATGCTAGGAAAGATACATATTGATAAGTAAGAATATCTTCTTTCTACTAGAAGGGCTAGCAGCTAGTACATAAATAACAACCATTGAAAAAAGCTTCAAGCAATTCTTAAATTACACTCTTTCTCAATTTGAGTTAAAGTGCGTCTAATAATATTGTCATATAAGATCTGTTATTTTTTTCCTAAACAAAGGTCATATATATCTTTATAAGATAAGGTGCACCAAATAAAGAAACAGCCAAAAACGAACTGAAGATATAAATGATGAATCAAAATTCAAATTTGCAACTTTGTAATCCCTGAAATAAGTTAAACAAACGCGTATAAAGTTATTTACACCTTATCCATCTTTTAACTTTCTAAGGGACTATAAGAAAGAAAGTCATCCACATTTGCCATCATTTCACCACCGCCTATCAATCATTTTTTTATCATATCCTAATATTCCAAGTTCAATATGCTCCAAAGTATTCCTTCACACCTCTAATATAAATATAAATATAAATATATATAATATGGTTAAAGAAAACATGTCCGGTACACTATAGATCGAGCAAAAGAAAAAGAAAAAGGCATTAGATCATAATGTATATTTTTTTTTTCTAGACAAAATAATAAATAGATGTCACGCACACACTATTCGCGCATAAATTTAAACGACACTTAATATGAGACGGAGGGAAAGTATGTGTCATGTGAATGTAATGAAACAATGTTGTAAGAGTCAAAGACAGTTACGTGGGAATTAAGGTGTTGTAGAGATATTGTCATGATGAATGGTGTTTTTTGATGACAGTTATGCATTGTTTTCAAGCTGAATCCCTTATGTGGCAATAATGTTGTTTCCTTTTATATATTGTCATCAATAAATGCTCCTTATAATCCTCCTCAAACATCAACATCTTCTGACTAGTTAGTTATGGTCGGTAGGGAAACGGATAAGGTATTAACCTCAATGTTTCTAAGAGTTTCGATCACAATCTTTATTAGGTAGATTTATGGAAATTGAAATATTTTACATTATGATCCTACCTATGGTTTATGTCGATATATAATACTTATTTATGGATTAAGAACATGATGATGGATCATGATGATTCATAGCTGACTGGGAGTTCCAACAATTTCTAAGGTAATTTCTGTTCATATTACACGTTTTGGAACAAAAAAGTTAGTGTTGATTTCAAACATTGAATGTAACGTAATTACGGGTTCAATCAATTGACTGTAGTAGGTAGTAGTATATGGTTTTGAAAATTATAAGGATCAATAATTAATTTGTGGAAAACATGATGTCGGTAGAGATTAGTTCATCTAATCAGATATTACTAGTAGATCATCACTTTATTTGGGAGAGAAAAATAAAATAGATTTCAACTGAAATCACGGTTTGAAATTTTGAATCAAATCAATCCTATTTACAGTTTGGTTATTATGATAGTTTTGACTTTTGATTTTTTTATACCCTAATGTAAATTTTAGGGTGGCGGATGACGCATCAGTCCAAAGCAGTAAAGATATCCGGCTCTTCACAAAGGTAATTTACATTTACCTTATCCTAAGGGAACTATTGGAGATTTGAACCCAGTACCTTTCAAATACAAATCCTAAAATGCTCCACTAGACATTAGAGTTTTGACTTTTGATTACCAATTAATTTGAGCAATTTAAAATAGTTGAATCATGATCCAATTATCTATCAGATTAGATATGCTCAATTAAGACATCGCTTAAAATTTGGGGCAATACTTCATACAACCCAAGCTACTCAATAGTCACCCCCCTCACTCTCAAAATCACCAAAATACCCCTCTTCTAATATAATTGGTTCGGACTGATTCGGATCAAGCTAATCCGAACGGGTTCGAACCATGCTAATCTAAACCTCTTCTAATATAATTGAAAGAAAAAAGGGGTGTGTCTGTGCGTTGTTTACTGGTTCGGACGACGCTAATCCGAACCTGTTCTAATGTAATTGAAAGAAAAAAGGGGTGTGTCTGTGTGTTGTTTACTGATTCGAACCACGCTAATACGAACTAGTTCGGACCACACTAATCCAATCCATCGTAAATCCAGAGAAAAAAATAAGTGCACACAAGATTCATTAATGACAATTTGATCTTTTCACACGTTTTTGGGCTGTCCACTGAGTAGAGGGGGTTGTACAAAGTATGAGCCAAAATTTGACGCGACATGTTTTTTAAAGCATACTTATTGTCTTTCGGTCAAAATTGGCCATTGTTTTTCCCACCCCTCTCCCTACTCAAGCCACTCCCCATAACCCCCTAAATATCCAAACTACCCCTAACTTCAAAACACTTAGGGTATGTTTGGATGGTGGAAGGAAAGAAAGTTAAAGGAAATATTGTTGAAGGAATGAAAGTTAGTAGAAAGTGAGTGGAAAGTGAGATGATTTTTTAGTTGTTTGATTGAAGTGAAAATAGAATAGAAAGTAAGATGAAAGAATGTAGTAAGTATGGTAAATTACATTTATGTCCTTATATAAAAAGGAGATGTTTAAATAAGAGAGGGCTATTATGTCATTTATGCATAAAATCCAACCTCTGCCAAGTTTCCATCCAATTATGGGTTGGTCAATTTTTGTGGTGGAGCCCACAAGTTTCTATCTTTCCTCCCACTTTCTTGTATAAACCAAACAATGAAAGCACGCATTTCAAAAATCTTTCTCTTCCCTCACAATCTTTCCCTCCACTTTCTGGTCTTTCAAACATAGTGTTAATCTTCCACTCTCCCTCCCTAACCCCTTCACACCCCCTCTTCTTCACACTCTCCCTCACAACCACCGAACCCTAAACTCTCTGACTCTCCACCACCACCAAACCATTCCCTCTCTCACACCATCTCTTGTTTCTCTCACTCCCTCTCATTTTGCAGGTATTTCACTATCTCTCCCTCTCCCATTTCGTTTGTTTTCAAGGTTGTTATAGGTATCCTGTCGTTCCATTTTTATTTCTAAAAATATGCTCAGTTTGGTGCACCCGTGCCAAACCATTTGAGGAAGACGAACATTTTGCAACTGCGGTTTCACCTTCATTTCTAGGCATACAGCAAGTTTCCCAATTAACCAAATGCGTATTCGTCTTTTCTTCAGTGTCTCCCCACACAAACCACCTTTGTATCTTTTCAAGATCATGATAAATACTCTTCGGTAGACTCGAATATTGCTCATGAAAGTAAGGAATAGAACTAAGCATTGATTAAGAGTTACTCGTCCAGCTAGATTGAGGCGGTGCTGCTTCCATCCACACTAAGACGAGATTGGACCTTATCAATGATGTTGTGTTTTAGTCATTGTAGTATTATTGTGTTGAAATTCATATGATTTCACCAATTATATATATGAGACTCATATTATTTTGTACAATTCATTTGACTTTTAACTAATTAAAGAACATGCGTTACATTAGAATGTGTTGTTAACACTTGTCCAAAACCAGTAAAATATAGCTATATTCATGACAATTGTAAGGTATTGAAGAAAATAAAATGACAAATGTGAGGTGACGTGGCTTGTTATCATAATGAAGAAAATCAAATTGTCAGAGGAATTTGAGAGACGTCAATCGTGGCTTGTTATCATAATTAATAAGGCACACATGCATAGGAGAAGAAGGTGCTCTACGGAAATACTACCAGCTATTGTACCAGTAGTAGTTTCAATTAATGTTGAAGTGAAAATACACACAACTAATACATACATGTATATACTATGATTTTGATATGACATGATGAAATGGTATTTGCATGCAATGGAATCTGTTACACGTTGACAGAATGGGTAGTTTTTCTATAGAATAAGATTCTGAATTCCGTGGGCACGTACAGCCCAGGTGGCTTCTCATGTCTTCCATATGTAGAGTGTCACTTCAACGCTAAGTATGCATCACTTATCTGCTTATGTTGGGAAAGGAATTCATTCATTAATTTTCAATTTTCATATATGGTCCTATATATATATATATAATTGGGAATATGTAGAGTGTCACTTCAACGCTAAGTTAAAAGCTCCAAATCTGACAAGTTTTGGCATAAAGGGGTTAACTTTGGAAGTGGGGATATATAATTGGGAATACTAGAAGGATGAGTTAATTTCTTGAGAGGGCTGTGAAACTTTTTTATGAGATAGATAAAAGGCAAGTACCATTTGGTAGGCTCTAGAGAGCTATTAAAAAAATTAAAACTATTATTGCTTATCTAGTTAGCAGGTAATTCCATTTTTCCGTTGAATATTTCATTTTGTTAATGCCTTTTTTATTTTCAATTGTGATTTTAATGCCATGCCATTGTTGTTAACGAAGACTCAACATGCAATATTGCGCACAGTAGCCCTTTAGCCGAATTGACTATACAAACCTAACTAATAATCTAGGACGAGACACCAATGATGCATAAACATTCCTTTAAGACTGTTGATCGTACGCTTCGATAAATCCTGCAGTTACAACCAAATGCCTAATATACTTTTTGCGGGTGCCCAATAGACATGTCATCCCTTTCATCCTCAAACACAACTTGATGTTAAACTCTAGGAGTAATTTTTCCGAATTTATCAAATTCCATTTTCCAACTTAACGAGTGTTTGTTATATATGAATTGTAACACGATTAAAAATCAAGATAAAGTGAAGAGAAAACATTTATATGTATGGCCATTTAATCTGTACACAAGGATGGAATGAAAACTGTGACCCAGTTTGTCCCCATCCCAAAATCATCATCTACAGCAATGTCAAAAAGACTATTGGCTTCCGAATCATATTACTCCTTCCTAGGAAATCATCAAACATCTTCCACATTACTGGAAACAAAGGAGGGCACCCAACTTGAAACAGATTCACTTGATTATAGCATTGCCCCTTTGACTTCAACTATGAACTTCCAATGGTATCCACCCTATCAATGACATCCAAAGCCTTCATTCGGTCAATATCAAAGTCAATGACAGGAACAGAAGGTAGCCTCCTTGTTAAGAAAACATCATTTTTACATTCACTGTTTGGGGAATGATTACTACTCTTGCTTAGCCTATGGTATTTACTCAACCTAGTCTTGGCAGAGTCAAATTCCTGGCTCTTACTGATGCCAGGTGTTAGTTTCCTCTTACCAACATCTCGAAGCATTTGTTGGTCTTCAACTGTTAAGATGGGAGAAGTAGAGCAACCTTTGTGTGTAAATAACTTCTGGTTAGGAGAACGGATTGGAGATTTGACTGGAGACCTTATTCCTCCATTGCCAATTCTTACTTGGCTGACTAAGTGATGGAGCCAGACAACCAGTTCAAGAATATAACCTTCTGTTTTATCTTTATCAGCATGGTGCAATGTTTCAATTCTCAACAAGTCAGACTGGCCCGCGGGTTTACGATTGACATCAGACCTATACAAACTTGACTTAGAAAAACATGAATAGAATATAACCATGGATGGAGGAAACAAATATAAAATCCTATCCTTACCCTGTATTTGCCCATTCTCCAACCCATCCAAAGCCATGATGAGCTCTGAATTAATGCAATTGAAAAAATAGATAATTAAACTTGAGAACAGAACATATAGAGGTTAATGTAATTAAATAATAGAAAAGGAAAGATGAAAAACAATAGTAATATCGGTAACGCAACGCTAAATGTGAAATGGTCGATAACAAAAGCAACTTGAATTGTTCTTTATGAACAGACTGATGAGCATTGCTGTTTATCGACCATGGTGAAAATTAAATATGTGTTGCACCATGTACAATACTAGGGAATTCTAGAATTACTGATTAAGGGATAGCAAATGTACTTCGTTGTGTTGGCAGCAATAGGAACAAGCCACTGCAATGTTTTCTCCATTTCAGCTTTGATTTGTGGGACAGTAAGCTGCAAAAATATTTCCATCATTTAGATTTAGATTTAAAAATGTCCTGAACAATATGAACAGAAAAGCACATCTTTTGATGCACAGTTTGTTGAGCCAATATGATATTATATGATCAACTTATCTTCTTGGGTTATCCTATACATTAGTGTAGATTTCATTTGAGGGAGAGGATGTGTTTACAATAAGTGGAAATGATAGGGTTATTATTATTATTTTTTTCTATTTCACCCTTACCAAGACTCTCCTTTCTTTTCTTTTCTCTTCCTCCTCTCCAGTGTCACTTGCCAGTTGCCACCCAAAACTCTCCACCGGCACCAACACTGACCACTCTCCACTGCCGGCAGCCTGACCCTCTTCTGTTGTCATTATCAGACACCTTATGTTGTTGTTTGGCACCCTCAGCTGCCATTTCTGCCTGCCAACCAACACCATCCGCCACCACAGCTCCTAACACCATTCACTAGTTCACAGTCTCCACTACTCGATATACTTCACCATTGTTGTTTGGCACCCACCTTACTTCCCAACAGCCTCCACCATCACTGCGCAACACCATTTGTCAATGTCATCGCCACCACCAGACACCCTCCTCCAGCATCTCCATTGGCTGATACCCTCCACCATTGTTGATATGTCACATAAGGCCCTCCACCATTTCTGTGATTTGGCACCCCTCACCTCGTCATCACACCCACCTCTATGTTAGATCTCTTATTAATAAACATTATAAAAGGGCCAAGCCTAATAGGATGAATTAATATTAGCAGTTTAGAGAGAAGGGAAGAGGACAGGAGTTTTTAATTGGTTATGGTTAATGGGAGGGAGAGGCCAAGCTCTCGAGCCTTGTAAAGGAGACCTTGTAACTGTCACCTTCACTCAATTTCCTTCTGTTTCTGTAAGTCTGTACTGCTGCACTTGTAAAATGCAGTCTCTCTGTAATATTACAGAACTGATTCTGTTTCAATTCAATATAATATACAATATAACCAGTTTCTATCACTCTACTGGTAAACACCCTTCAGCATCGTTAGCCAAACCATTTAGCACTACCAGCTCCAGCATTTCTATTGCCTGATACTATCGCCACCCTGCTCCGTCGCCACTTGGCAGTGATCACTCCACCACAATCACCAAACACCCCTAGTTTTTACCAACCCCCTCAATTGTCACGGTCACCGCCACCCTTCACTGCCATTCAACACCACCTGACAGAACAGTGATTTTTCCATGACATTATCTAGTTCATCATATTCTACTTTTAGCCAACACTCTTACCTTATCTATAATTATCCTATTCTAACCCAATGTTCCATAAAGGAGAAAAACAAAGTGTATAACCAAATTTCTAGCAGATTATTTTGGAAAAATATTTATAGAATATCATAAAGAGAGCTATATATTAATGCAATACTTCCTTATAGTTTCAAAGCTTGAATGAAAATTATATGTACAGACAGGGATGTAAGTTTGAAGTATATCTAACATAAAATATTATGTGACACAAAACAAAATCTGTTTGAGAAAATGGTTTATTTTTTAATCTTCATACTAATTCACATCTTATTTGGAAGAAAGTGCAACCTTGATAACAATTCCAATTAGATTTAATATATATAAATGAAAAACAAAGGGGGGACGTGTTAGGGAAATGAACCAAATAAATGGGATATGCACCTCTTCTTTAACCTGAAATGACTGTAACCTTGAGCGCAGTGCTGATTTTACATTAGGCGGCAACCCTTGATATAAAGCATCCCTTGTATTAGGAGGCACAGAACTTGATCGAGATACCTGATTTAATTAAAAAGTCAACTGACGGCAACCTTCCCAAGCGTTTTGCTATTATATTAAAGATACAATAACAATGCAGTTGTGAACTTATGTCGCTCTAACGATTGTAACAGCATTATCCTTTTGAAAATAATAATAATAATTTCTATTCCCTTGGAAATGTAAGATTCCCACCCTTTATAATGGGAATAAAAGAGAGAAAAACATGGGAAAATATATTCTTGGGAATCCACGATACCTAGGAATAATTTTTTTAAAACTTGGACAAAATATGAAAACGTTAATTTCCCAAGCTCACTTTTTCGGGGATATTTTTACATACCTTGAAAAAAAAATTATGATTAACAATTAGACATGGAAGAAATAAGAAAAACAATTGCAAGATCATGTTCTTTAACGGAGAGTAAGAAAGATAACTTGAACTTCAAAGACAACAATAAATATAGATTTTAAAATTGAAGTAAAATCTTCAACCAACCAGAGTATCAATTTGAGTGATAATATTTGCATAATGCAAAGCAAGACCAGCAGCACCCAACTTTTTATGATTGCCTTGAGAATCTTTCACTTGTTTACCAGTATCTGTGAGGTTAAACAAGAAAACAAGTATATAAGACACAGCCTACTTAATCTAGCATCTCAACAAAACCAAAGGAGGGTCGAAATTTTGCAAAGAAAGAGAAGGGAATCACAATTAAATTGAGTGGGGCTAAAGTACAAAATAATAAGCACAAGGCTAACAAGATCAGAAAATTCATTTACATAAAACAAATAGAGTAAATTTATAGAAAAAGTATGAGATGCAATTCTAATTTTGTAGATTTTTGCACATAACTTCAGATGAAAAAATTCCTTAATGACAATATACCAATGAATGGGCCCCATAGCCCGATGCTGAATGCTATTTTCAACTTTAATGTCGTAATGACAACAAGGAGTTACTTTTATCAATAAATTCTATACTATACAAGCCAGGGAAATAACTTGATACCTCTCCCCTATGTCATTACCCAAACTCGAAGAACACAATTTTTTGGTAACCCCGCCCAATTATATGTTGCTAAATAGTTACTCAGTTGGAAATTGTTAGGTTGAGCTAGTTAGAGGGTTAGGCTGTGATTACGAAGGTATCGACATCAATGAGAAGATCTGACATTACTTTGATTGTGATAACCAAAGAGGGGGAAGAAAAGCTACGGGGCAGAATGGAATGGGTTCCTGTGGGACCCTCTTATAAAGCCAATGTGCCATACCAAACTTAACAATGAGAAAAGTTGGGCCTCTAAGAAATGTAAAACTAGTCTGATAATCAGCCCAAATAAATTGTGTGCAAAGGGTGTACAAGCTGTCCAATTGGGTAATGGGTCGGATCCAATTGTGTGCAAAGGGTGCTACTATAGGATTAATGGATCAGATCCAATTGAGCAGAGAAAGTTGGGATGCTGTCGAGGACCAAGAGATTTTAGGACTAATGAGCCACGGCCGGTCTCACACATAATTGGGTGATGCTATTGACTGCATTAAAAAATATTTACCAGGGGAGAAGAGGCTTCACAGGGATCTCTACAAACATTTTCGGATCATAACTGCATTTGTTGTGCTTCTTTTGGTCAAGGTGGTTATATATGCTTTGACATTAACAGGGCTTTTCAACTGGCAAGTGACGCCGACTTTTAGAGCAGAAGGCTGTATAAATTCTCCATCTACTGACTATGCAAGCTGCCAGAGAGAAGGCATATTACTTCTGGTATGAACGCGGCAATCAAACAATTTTTTGGCCAAAAGTGCAGTAAAAATAGAGCATCCGAACCAGAAGGAATTTTCTTAGTTTCATGCATAATCGGCAATTCTGCATCACGTTATGAGATCCTGGTGTGAAAGTACTTGCAAGCAGAGAGTATTTATAATTTATCAAGATGAAACTCAACCGGGGTGGTATTGATAGGGACCCACTGCTATTAGGCCCATTATTAGAGAGGCGGTACACGTGGGATTGGTTGAAGGAGAGAGAAAGGGAATAACATAATGAGTTAAAGGAGAATTAGTATAAAGGACGTAGAACCAAAAAGGGAATCAGGAAATTTGTTATGGGAACATTGGGCTAGGTTGAGAGGAGAAATTGGGTCTTCTTCCTCAGAAAAGGGGTTTCATAGTTACGTCATTTTTGGGTTTATATCCTTTTAATTTCTCCACTTTTTGTAACGAGCACAGCTCCACTTCATTTTAGTTCTTAATTATTTCACAATTTCAGTTTCATAAACTGTTATTCAGTCTCTGTCTCTGTTTTTCATTGTTTCACTAAGTTTCTTTCAATTTTACTGTTTTGGTCCTATCATGGCCTTTGGGCCAGGGAGGAGCGGAATCTCAAAGTTCTTCAAGTTTATAGCAGTATTCAGGAGATTTCCCTAATTTTTCTAACAAAATATCAGGTTTCTATAAAAAAGCATATGGCTAATCATAATTAATAGTCCTTGCAATAATGCTTGAAAGCATACCAGCATTACCAAATGCTTCTTGTATCTCCAAATACAGAAAATGGACAATATCGACAAGCTTTTCCATCACCTGTAAATACAGGAATCAGATTTTATATTTGAATGATAAGAAAATTGCTTAAGAAAAAGAGGCTCAAAAGAACTAGAAAAAAAAAATATAGTAAACTGAAACAACAGCAAAAAAATTAGTAGACATGATACAACGAATTCAAAAACAATGCTTTCCAAATGCCAAATCACCAACAGTACAAGACCAAGACCAACATCTAATCATAAATTCCAAATTAAAGTTCAAACTTCTTTTTATTTATAGAATTGAAGAGCAAACTTCCATAATACACTCTCCTAATAATACTCATTAAAATAGAAATAGTACTTCCTTCTCACCTCTTCCAAAATCTTGGACCATAGTGATTTTTTCTTCAAATTTCTCACATGCTTCTTTTGACTCTTCAGTTCTGATTTTAAAATTGCAAGGCTGTCTCCTACACATTTTGTAAATATTGATCACCTAAAAATATGAATACTCATTGTCGTAACATAGATTCATATAGTTATAAGATTATTTTCTTAAATTGCAAATAATTAGTCATATTTTTGGTCATCTGGCAAAACTTTATGTTCCAGAGATAGGGCTTACAACATATTTAACTTACAAAGGTAAATAGCAAAACTGATCGGTTCGATAAAAGTCCAATCACACAATGCATTCCAAATTTGCTTCCCACTTTGAAATGAAAAATGTTACAAAAAATAGAAGGAAATATTGAACCGGACAAGTTGTACAAAACACAGAGGTGGTGTGCATTTTTTATAGTACTCTCGCACATTTAATTGTAGACTTGTAGTAGACTTCTCATATTTTCCACAGCAATTAATTATCCATACCACTGTTGCACGAAAACTAATTTTTGCAATTAGTGTCGGTAATGTGCCCATTCTTCTTTAAGTGAATCTAACTCTCAGATGGGAACAGGGATTATCTTTTTATGGTCACTCTAAAGGAGTGAGTTTTTTCTTTGTACCCTGTTTCTCCTCTAATTTTCTTTCCTTCTTTTATAGACGAAAAGAACAGCAACTGCAAATTTGATTGATCAATTTGCACAATACAACCACAAGTAGGATGTTGATGCTATACAGAATAACTATTTCAAATGCAGAATGCAAACAGGATTTAATAATATTTGCACAAGTAAAGCAGCAGGTTAACGTGTACCTCTTTGTGTGGCATTTGAATTGTCCTCTTCTTGAAGCTTGCGCCGATAATCTTGATCGAACCTGTCTAAGGCATGCAATTCATGATACAATTCCTGCACTCCAAGAAAAATGTTAAACTAATTAAGAACAAATCTTGATGAAATCATTGGTGCAGCTGAAAGAAACAAGAACTTAGTATTTTATGATAGTCAAATACGCACTATAAATGAAGATAGTAAAGATATAAAGTTGAGTTCAGCATACAAATTAGATAAACAAGACATGCATATGCAGAGTTCCTTAACAGGTTTACTCACAGCTGTATACTGAACAAAGGTCATTAATTGTTGCATCACCATCTCTGCCTCCTCTTTCAATTGCTTTTGTGGTGCAAGCTCTGAACCTAACCTAAAAATCAACAGAGGAAAAGCAAATCATAACTAATACATCGTTGGATGTTACAAGGAAAAATACAAGGTAAGGTTAAATCAACTCTACTATGATTACTTGTCAAAATAGCGATCCAGGTTGTGCCACTGAGGATCTTTGCATCGATTTCCAAAGCGTACAACTTCACCAGAAAATATTTTCAATTCTTCTCTGCCAAAACAGTACAAGTTAGTGAAAATGCTGATAGCAGAAGGCTGACAAGTTGATCACAAAAAAACATCCACCATTAATCTACCTCTTGTCCGCTGCAGCAATTCTTAGAAGTTCATTTATATCTGTAGATATCAACTTTTGCACTCCTTCAGATGGTAAAACCACCTCTTTTAAATGTCTAATGTTCTCTTTTGAAAGAGATTGCATTAGATTGGCACCCTTAACAATTGTGTTCGCAACTTCGAAGGCCAAAATTTCAATTTTATTTCCTTTTGTTGTCACACCTGATGTAAAACCACTACTGAGATTCAAATCTGTCATACTACTACCTAGTGTGTCCAAAACATCTACTGCCTTGCCAAGCCCAGCTGTACCAGCTCTGCCTAAAAATGAACTCACTTCTGAAACCTGTAATACACCGAAATATAAGATGGAAAGCAAAACTAATTTTCACAGGAATAATTTGTTTGATGTCTAGGACGAGTATTGGCGAGTCACTTCTCTTGGTTTTGATTAGATGTTTTGCCAGAATAAAGGAGGTTAAAAAGTAAAAATGTTGTGGCAGTGTATCAGAATAAGAAATAAGAAAGTATCAACATTCTTGTTAAATGAATGATTAAGTTTTTACAAGTGTGTGCTTATATCTTAGTATAGAAAGCTAACAGAAAAGTACAACTGCTTTAACTGCCTAACTAACATTCTAATTGAGCTAATTGAGCACTTGTGTAATACAGTGTACAGATTTTCAGTTTCTTAGTGTATTTGGTTGGAGTTTGTTAAGCAATATAAAAAACTTTAGGAGCTTCTGCATAATAGCTCAAGCTTTTGGAAGACTTAGTTAGAGAAATTGTATCAGAGCCTCTATAACCAAGTGGTCAGGGGTTTGATCCTTGATGATCCATTTCTTTTAGAATAAAGTTGAAATGGTGTATTAAAGATGTAAAAGCAACTACTGGCCTTCCACCAAATAGTTTAAGCTATTACGAGACTTTAAATTCAACAACATGAAGTGCATACATTTCTAAAGGTGTCTCTTTGCTCTTGAGTTTGCTTTGAGATGTTGTTTATGGCTACACTCAATTGCTCTGCTCATGGCTTCTTAAAGAGTTTCATTTTCTGTATACAGACAGTTTCTTGCATTCTAGGTTTCATCCTTTCATATGTTTTCCTTTATCTAATGATATCATATCCTCTCCCTAGTCGTACTTTCATTTTCATTCTCTTTACTTAAACTACTTTTTCAATTATAAAAGCTGGGTTTTGCTTAATTTTTACCCAAAACAGCATTTCAGCAAGAAGTCTCTACTTGCAGCATTTTGATCATACACATTTCCACTACAAAATAAGCAACAAATCCAAACACAAAAGAAATAGAAAGATCGACATGAGAATGGTTACTTAACTTAACAGCAGCATTCTTGGACTTAGTTGGTCTAGATTTCTGTGATAATGTTCTGGACAGGTGAGGAATCCCATCATTGATATCATCCAGTCCATATGAAACCTTTTCCACTCCGGTAAAAGAAAATGATTCGCGTTGATGCTTATGGGACTCATCATCAAGAGGAGGCAGAGTTGAATTACTATTAATATTTCCAGACTGATAAGTCGTTGCAGGGTCATTATTAGCATGACCATTAGCATGTCTTGAGCTGCCATCAAGTGCATTATCTACAACTACCCCATCTACAGTAGCTTTCCATGACCTTGAGCAAATGCCACCCATATTAAGTTCAAATGCTTGTAACTAACTATAGGTTTACTCTCTATACACAATGTTCATACAATTCACCATGTGACTAGAACAAAACCTCACTTCATCTTGCCAAAGGTTTTTTTCGCATTACAAAGTATCAGCAACCCAAAATACAGGCTTTAATTGACAGGAATGTTATAATCAATGCACAAAATTTGATGATACCAATTCTGATCACCTTTACAGCTCCAGTCCATCAACTCTTGTCAGTCTCCAAAAAATCTGAATTAAAAAACAAATCAATTTTATGTGGAAAATCAGAGATAGTGAGATACCCAAGAACTAATTTGATCAAAGGTCTAATCTTTTTAAAAAAAAAATCAAAGAAAAAAGAAAAAGAACCCTCCAATAATCGAAGTTAGAGGATCCAATAAAGGTAGTTGAAAGGGTAGAGAGGTACCAGCAGGAGAGATCTGCGAGGAGGTGCATGTGTGGCATTATCACAAACAGCTGAAGGGTGTGACTCAAAGGGATCGGTGAAGAATTGCAGTGAACCGCAGTTGAGTGAAAAGCTCTCACTTTTTCTATGACAAAGACACAGAGACCCTCTTCTGCTACGGAACAGGAACCGCTGCCACACGCAACACGAAAGCTCAGTGAGGGAGGTGCAGAATCTCTCTTCTCTTCTCTCTCTCTCGCCCCCCCACTACTACTCACACTCTAATTAACGTTGCTTTGACTTTTGACCGTGATGGATGCTATTATGGTGAATGAAATTGTTTTTGCACCTCTCCCATGAAATCAAATCTTCTTTTGCCTTTGTCTTTTTTCACTATCTTTTTTTTTGGAATGACAAGAATCGCCTTTGTAATGAAAACAATTTCTAGAGTGACACTTGCGGAGTAAAAAGTTAAAAATAGTGAATGGACAAGTTAGTAGGAGATTGGATCCTCTCCAATTAGAAAAATATTATAAACTAATGAAAAAATGTTTCACTTCTCTATTTTGGTTCTACGAGCTTATTTGCTAAAAGTCATTAGCAAACAATAATATGTTGATCTCGCCAAATTGAGTCTTTATTATTAAAAATTTATGAGTAGTCGATATACCCCGCATAATGTCGCGTCAATCTGAAAAATATAATGCAATTATACACAATTCTTTATGTTTATTATGTTATTTAAATGAGTTTGGATTCAGTGACTTTGATAGTATACATATCTTTTGGCGACTTTTGAAGAGAGAAAAATCATTGAGAAACAAGTTATTGTGCTCAATATTTATACGAAGAAACAATTATCAACTTCGTAACTATAACATTGTTATGCTATTGTAAATGTGAAGTATTTCTAATTTTCAAAATTTCAAGGGATTGACCTAATGTAGCATGATAAGACTTATACCCAACAGATAACAGTTCTAGTCTCCACTAATCCATTTGACTGAGCTAAATGTTCTTGAACTGAAGCGTCATTCCCTCACCTTAAAACTTTTTTAATAAAAAAAAAATTATTTCTAATTTTCCTAATAACTAATTTCCGCCAGAGAAAATGGGCACCTTAGAAAAGTATTAACTTTTATGGTACTGTTTTAAGAATGAGACTATGAGTAATTTAATCTATTTTATATTGGCTTAAATATGTTTTTACCCCCTGCAAATATGGGGTGTTTTGTTTTTACCCCCTTCAAATTTTTTTTTTAAAAATCCCCTTGCAAAATCAACTTTTTTGGTTTTAGTCCTTCTGTTAGATGGACGTTACAAAAACGTCTATGTGACATTTTTAAATACGTTTTTACCCCCTGCAAATAGAGGGTGTTTTGCTTTTACCCCCTGCAAAATTTTTCATTATCCTCTCCCCCACCTCACGTTTCATTCATCTCTTCCACAAATTCCTCCATTAACCTCTCTCCCCCACCTCATCTCATCTCTATCTCTCACTTCTTATCACTATATTATTCTCCATTCAACTCTTACTTCCACAATCAAATCCCTAATATTCAACAGAACAAAATGATTCAAACCTCAAACTTCATCTCTCTCTCTCTCTCTCTCTCGTTTTCACCACCATTATTTATTCTCATTCCAAATCTCAAACTAGAACTCATCTTCTCTTTCTCACAGAACCAACACACAGTTTAATTAAACCACACACATTTATTAAACCCATAAAACCTTCATTTTGAGATGAAGAACAATCCATAAAATTTGAAACAAACCTAAAATCAGAATCGCAATAAAAGTTAATTACATGTTGTGCTCATGGTTTGCTGGTTCTATGAGAGAGAGAGAGAGAGAGACGAAAAAGATGAGAACATGAGTTCTGGTTTGATATGGAAGCGTTGGTTTGTGTTGGAGATAGAAAAAGTTGATAAGAGGTTGGGTGGGTGCTGAGAAAGAAGAATGAGATTTGGATTTTTTTTTGCAGGGGTAAAAGCAAAACACCTCCTATTTGTAGGGGGTAAAAACATATTTAAAAATGCTACATAGACGTTTTTTGTAACGTCCATCTAACAGAAAGACTAAAACAAAAAAAGTTGATTTTGAAATGGGTTTTTTAAAAAATAAATTGCAGGGGGTAAAAGCAAAACACCCCTATTTGCAGGGGGTAAAAACGTATTTAAGCCTTTTATATTTTCCAAATTACAGAAGGGCATTTCTGTCATAATAATCCAACATTGATTCTTGTTTTCTTCAAAAAATACGTCCAAAGACAGCAACAGCTCAATTTGTTTTTGCCAATGCGATTTCCAGTTTGCAGTAATCAACGCAAGTAATTGTTTATCTTTTTCTCTAACAATGGGAATTCAGATTGAACCATGTCACACTCCTCAGCAAAGGTAACTATTTGGGAGAATGAAACCAAAGATTTTATCCATTCTCAATACACGTCCAAAACAAGCAAATTTGGATATACTGACGACAGGATGAGGCACAATGCAAAATCAAATTGAACCATGTCTCACGTCAAAGTTCTCTCTCAACTAAACGTACTAAAAAACTTGTTACGGTACATTGTCAGAGAAACCTTAGTGAAACTTGAAAGAAATTTCTTGCGGATTGATGAGGAAATAAAATCAAAATAGAGGGAGAAAACAATTTCTGAATTATTACCCTTGAACATGCAGAGGCATCTCCCCCATCTATTCTATCCCCTCCCCCCATGTGAAGTTGCCCTTGTCTAGTAGTATAGTCGCTAATTCATAAAGGGTTTGGATTTTTCTTTGCCAGCTATTGAGGACTTGCATATAGAATCTGTTGTCAACGCTGAGGTGTGTTAATTTTTCTTCCTTATCCATTTTTTGGCCATACCTAGACAATGACACTAAACAACTACTACTTCTAACACATTTAGGTAAGTTCTGATAAAAGACTACGGAGCTAAAAAGTTAAAACTCCTCTGGAAAGTTTCTGAAATTGGTACCTAGTCTATGTGTCAAATATGATTTGGTAGCTCTTTAACAACCTATGGCTAGAGCCCTAGACGTCTTGGACCAGAGGGTCAGCCTATATGGTTGAGGTTGGTGAGCTTTAAGCAGATGCATGCAAACTATGACTGGCCGACTATGGCACAAGAGTCACATAATAAATTGAGGGTGTCAAATGAGTTGGCTAAACTGACCATTTCATGGCCAAGGTTACATCACATCATATCTTCTTGGGGATATTCAACTTCTGTAGGGTGCTGTTAATAGCTTTATGCACTAACGCCTTTGGTATATTCGCGGAAAAGTAGGGTAAAAAGAAGAAAAAATAGTAACAATAGGACAATGAAGAGGTTATCATTAAGCACTTCTGTTCCCGAATAGAAAATATAATGAAAAGGATGCTGGTATTTGATAGCTTTCTCATGCCTCCAATTATACATAGATGCTTGAGAATAATCGAGATCAGTGAAAATCATAAATTCTCCAAATACTAATGCTTCAGCTGCTGGGAGGTATAAGCATTAAGGAGAAAATGGAAAACTTGAAAGTTGGCTTCTGAATGAGGCAAGCGGCTCAACATCCTTTGATCTAGCACTGGATTTACATCACCCAAGACAACAATTCATCAAGCTGGCGAAAGAATAATATAAACAAGGATATAATAGAATTGAAAAATACTACCAATGTACATATCCTATCTTTTATACATGGACTTCATGATCTGAGCGGTTTTTGATATCAGTAAAACTACCAAAGGAACAGAATTAAAGAACATACCCTTCTATTCTCATTATTGTTGAGATACAAGGTCTTCCAGTTCATCCATGATAGCTTCGTAGCAGAAACTGTACTGATCCTGATAGATTGCAGAAAGAGTCGTTAAAAAGTTTGGAGAGAATTTATCCAGAAGGAAAAGGCCAGATCACAATAATATACAGCAACAATAACAATACCAGAACTATAAGGGGCACAGCCAGAACTACAATTTAAATTTCACCCATTTCTCCTTGTTTGCTGTCTTGTTGATCAGTTTAGTTATTGCACTGGCTAAAAGGAAGTCACTCTTAAGGAATTTTTGGAGCAACAATGATCAAATTTAAACCTTGTAACTTCAAAGTGGATGTAAACTGACAAGTTTGGGGACTCTAAGAAGAGCATGGTTGTCCTCAACATGTCCATGCAAAATAACACGGTTTCCCATTGTTTGCATCGACATGACTGTGCTTACTTTACCAAGACATGCAATTCAGCAAGTTTGAGCCTTATTTTCCAACAAGACAACGCACATTTGAGCACGCCTGCAGCCAGATGGACAACATGATCGTGACACACCTGTGCTGAAAGCTAAGCACTTATTTTCGCAAGCATATGTCTTCCTTCTTATAAATACCCATATTTGAGGGCTCTGAGAAATTTTCGAACCTTTTCAACACTTCCAGTACCGTCTCTACCCTAAATATCGAGAGAAGCATCTCATCATGCACAAAAGTGGGTTGACAGGCTCTTTGATAAAAAAAAAATCTCATTAGGCAAGCAGATAGAATCATCCGTGTGGACAGCAAAGTCGTACCTGGAGAGAGCTTGACTACCCAACATAGAATCTTGGTTATGGATATACGTGTTAAGGGGAGAGGGGAGAGAAGAGCCCACAAAAAAGGTTTCAAGGATCGGGTGGTGGAAATTGAAGGGTGAAAAACAAGGGATCTTCCAGCACAAGGTTTTGGAGGGATGGTTTTCGGAGGCAGAAGAAAGCAGAAATTAGAGGATTAAGATCCCAAGATATTTTCCAATAGGGACTGTTGACAAGTGCTAGTTCAATTTACTTAAAAGCCAAGAATGTAAAGAAAGGAAGAATAAAAAGAAAACCCAAGGATCCAAGAAATCTCAAGCAAGAATTTAACTATGAATTACTTTGTACACCTCAAAAAGATTGGTTGAAATACTATATAGTCAAGAAAGTAAAGAAACAGGAAACAAAAAAAAAGGGATTCATATGAAAACAAAAAAAAAGGATTCCAAAGGCATTCATATATTCAAAGGAGAACAGGTTCCTCCAAATCATGATAGTAATTTGTGCAGACATCCTGGCGTAACTATCTAGATTCTCTAACCTAATTCCTTGCAACACCTGCCTTCGTTACCATCAAACCTATAGAGGGTAACCTACCACCCACCTCATTTCTTGGATTCCAAAGCTTATTGGCTTTTGGCTTGCTTTGGAAAGACAAACTGGTATGAGTTTCCCTTTCCAAGTAATTAGTACTTATTTTTTTTTCGACAAAAAGAAAGGGATTAATAGAATTACCACTGAAAAAGAAGAGAGTTCCTTCAAACTTTAATTTTTAATTACATCCTTGCTCAACTATCTAGCCTCTTCCTTCTTTACGATCAATTATCAAATAACTAGGGTACCTAGTCATTGCTGTTCTAGAATTCAAAAATGCTTACCTCCATATTTAGTTTAGAAATGGAACTTAAATAATATGGGGCTCAACTAAATCGGTCGCATTGCATGAAAAATCAGTACATCCATTAATTACAGTTAAATATTAAATTAGAAAATCCAACTACCTCGGTCTGAACCATTCCAATACGCTGGGACCTAAACACAGATACTGTGTTAGCGATATCTACAGCAGACATATCACCAGCAAGTATTCTCTGAATTGTGTTGTGAATTGTGCAGTATGTTCCTGTCCTACCAATACCTGCACTGAGTGGTATAATGTGTCTCAGGAAAATATGCATGTTACTCTTTGTCGTCGTTGCCATAAATGAGGGAAAAAAAGGGAATGAGATGAACCTGCAGTGCACCACTATTGGGCCAAGATTTGGTGGCAAATGGTATAATCTTTTCAAAATTTCCCGAACAGAAGAAGTATCATTCGGAACTCCATGGTCGGGCCATTCAGGATACTGAATATGCAATACGGATAATGGTTTATCTTCTACCTGCAATAATATCAACCAAAGATTAATATAACCAAAATGCTTTGCATCTTGATGGCGGGCTGAAACTGAGTCCCCTCTAAAATCAAAGCTCCTAGAACTTGGGATTTAAACCTAACTCAACCCCAAAAACTAGCTCAAGAGGTGAGGAGGACCCAAGCCTTATATGGACTAATTTGGCCATATATACATCCCGGTCAGGACAGAATTTTAGACGTGTTGACCAAAACAGGGTGACCCAATAATAGTAAGAAACGTACAATATTTTTCAGGCTGATATGTATTTATACAATTGGCGCCGTCAGTGTAAACTAAATTCCAATAAAAAATGAATAGTTTCATTCATGTTGTCTATGTTTGGCAGCACAACATTAAACAACATCTTGTGGCCATAAAATATAGTAAATGTTAAAACCCAATTTCCAACATCACTTAGTATGCAGCACATTTAAAAGAACAGAAAGAGGAAAGAAAATGTCGATGGATTTCTATTTCCTGTAACAAAAAAAACATTAAATTGGGGGAAATATACAAGTAGGGAGTTTAAAAAATCCTCAAAATTAGAAGAAATTAAAAAGTTGGGGGGATGAGGAGGGGGGGGGGAAGCCTTTAGTGGATCTACTTCCCTCAAAGTCACATCGACCATGTGGAATTAGTCAGCACAATAACTAGTTACATAACCAGCAAACTTTGCAAAGCTATATATAGTTGTTCTATTACTAGAAACAATCACTTTGAAGGGTGTCACACTCTTTTGAACACACTCTTATATTAGTTGACATTCATAAGAATCTCCCCAAATTTACCTGGAACCTATATGATTTAGTAAAACCATTTTGAAATTGAACCAACAAGAGAGTGTGTGTTGGGAAGTGAGTGCTAGCGACACACTTTCTAACATTCATTTCCCAACTCACACTCTTATTGGTTGAAATTCAAATGGTTCCTATAAAATTATGTTGGTCCCATGTAAATTTGATGAAATCGAAAATCCATATGAATTTCAACCAATAAAAGGGAGTGTGTTCAAAAGAGTGTAATAGAGAGAGTGGCGCTAGCATTTCTCGTCTTAAAAGAGTATTCATTTATGACCCCAAAAAATTATTATTAATTTCCAGAAACGAGTAACAGTACCACCAACTACTGAACTTCAAATACAAACTAGCTCAGGAACACTCCTTGCAGGAATAACCCAGTGAATCCTTAAACTTGAAAGGGCATCTCGGATTCTGATGTTACAGCAAAACTATTGAGACAAATATGCCACTAACGAAAACATTTGGCTTCTGGTGCAGGATATCTGAGAAAGGTTCCGATATACAAGGATCTAGAGTGGGTTCAGGAGTGGTTTTAGATAATAGGAGGAGAAAAAGAATAAAGACGTAATATAACTAATAATAACTTAATCACAATAATATGTTGGTACAAAAGACTAAACACTATACAAGACTCATAGTCCTAACTAAATGGGAATGGGGAAATCAGGAAACAAATCACGATAATAATTAAGTAATATGAAAACTAATCCTATGAGATAATCAAAGAAACTCTAAGATTAGAAACTAATCTTACGAGATAAATTATATGATAATATCCAGATATTCTAAGATACTTTATTATATTCTAATAGCAGTATTATACCAAAACAAGTATAACAAAGGCCAAGAATAAGATGAAACAACAAAGTTTCAAGAAGGAGGGGCCTCTCCCGAAATAACCCCACTCTATCAGAAAAATATCACTCATACCTGTCTGTAAAGAAACCAGCAAAATAATTATAAGCGGAAAAACCACCCCACCTCTCTACGGTTCACCTCCAAATGGCGCAAAACCAGTGAAGTCTCAGTAGTTTTTGTCCATTTACAGGAAAGAGATATATTGCCAAATTCTCTAGGTCTATCCTCAGCTTGAAAATAATCTCCACACTTCACGATCTATAAAAAGAGGAGCAAAAATATGAATAAAATATAGAGAGAAAGGAAAATCAATAATGAAAAGCAAGGAAGCAAGTGGGAAACACCTTATAATTGTCGACCAACCTAGTAATCATCACAATTGCAGGACAATGATATTGGATAACCATTTCCCAGAAATCCTCAAAAGTGTGTGGCAGTGGGCCTTGTGTGGCTATAAACTGGGACACAGTTCCAGGAGAGGAAGTCTACAGTACATAAACTTGCAAGGATCAGTCAAACTACAAATTCAGCCCTTTTTGAGATCATTATCAAACAAAGGAAAAAATAAATTTCTACCGAGATAAAGCTTGCATTGATATACCCCTTTGCTGCAGGCCTATAATCTGAACTCGATTCGAGTACAACCCTTTTATTATCAACTGAAACAATGAACGGCAAATAAAATTTCATTTTCCTCAGATACAACACAATAAATAGCAAATAACCCTTGAATTTGAAGTGCATGCGTTGATATTGGTAAGTAGTAGCAAACTTACATGGTAACACATCTGTGTATCGATTTTTGTTCAAATTGACAGCATCAAGAGCTACGATACATCTTCTGTTCATCTCACTCGGTGTTAACCTATTCGCCTGAATAAGTAATATATATAAGATAATTTGATTTTAGTAATTTTGATACGAAAATCAAGAATTGAATAGGGATTGGTGTGAACCTGCAAGTGAGCGAACTCTTGGGAGATGATGCGAGGGTTGCGGAGCTTGTTCTTCAGTAAGGCGAGTGCTTCGGTGCAGTGTTTGACCTGATCGGAAGTGAGGGGGATTCGTGGTGGAAAATCGGGCGAGAAATTCAATTTCTCGCGAGAAAATGCGGAGGAGTGAGTTGCGTGATTGCCGGCCATGGTGGATCTCCGGCGAGGACGAGAGCAGGTGGTGACGAGATTCCCCAGTTCCAGTTGCGTTGTTAGCTCTGATTGGGTTTTTACAATTTCGATTCTCTGTTTAGTTAGCTATGATGATTGATGAGGGAGTGAGTGGCTTTTCCCTTCCTAATCACATGTTTATCATTTCTTCTTTTTGCAACTTCATTCGTAATACTTCATCCGTCCCACTTGATTGCAGTTTAAGGTTTTGACACATCTTTTAAGAAAAATGATTGGAAGTCTAGATTCTTTAAAAAGTGTTATCTAATTTACAATTTAACCATTTATCTCTCTACCTAGATAAATGTGAATCTGTTATTGTTGATAAAAAATTGTCATAATTAATAGGGGTATAAGTGTAAAAGAACCTTAAAAGTTTCATTGAAAATCTAAAACAACAATCAATTTGGGACAAATTAATTTTGCTAAAACAACAAACAATTTGGGACAGATGGAGTAATAATCTTCAACACATATCTACCATTATAATTAAATTGGTTAATTGGTGTTGTAATGTGATTGTTGGCTATTTTTGCCTGGAAAGTTTTGGCTTAATAACATTACTCATATCTACCATTTATTTGCTTTTACTAGCCCTTAAGATCTCATTCTTTATTAAAATCTTTGCAAATTGATGATATGTATGAGATTTTGGAAGATTTTACAGGACCTGAGATTAGAGTTTAATGAGAGAAGAATATTATGATTTTTTTTTATAAAAAAACATTATGATTATTAAAAAGTTAAATAAATAGAAAGATTGTCAAAAATTAAAAATTTAATAAATAAATAGAAAGGGATTGGAGAACTAAATGTAACAATAGAAACTTTGATGGACTAAAATTGCTCAAAAAAAAAAAAATTATTGAGAACTAAGACTCACATTACCCTAAATAGAAATACACTATTTAACATACTATTACAATGATTTTTTATTACCTAGTATTATTTCATGCTAGTACTGTTAATATAAAATAGGAACCATATCATATGGTACTTTTTATAATCATCATCATAATTCTTGGAAGAAAACTCCTAATTAACATTGATTTTGATTCCACTAGAAGATCCTACTCTAATGGATTTTGGTGCTGGTGGCTTATCAATATTTGTCACACCTTCTAGCATTTGCACAACTTTACTCATTGTTGGTCTCTGTGATGGTTGCTCTTGTATACACCAAAAACCTGCTAAAAGCACTCTTTTCACTTGCTCCAAATTAATTTCTTGACTACCAAGTCTTCTATCAATTATTCCCATCATGTTACCTTTCTCAAACTCTTCATAAGCCCAAATAGAAAACATTCTTCCACTTGTTTCTTCTGATATTTCAAAGTTCCTTTTACCACTCACTATCTCTAACAAAACCATGCCATAACTATAAACATCAGATTTAGAAGTTATTGGAAAATTTGCAAGCCATTCAGGAGCTAAGTACCCTCTTGTACCTCTCACACTTGTTAAGGTTCTGTGTCTGTGATCCACTGGATTTAAGAGCTTTGCAAGGCCAAAATCTGAGACTTTTGCATTGAAACTTTCATCTAAAAGAATGTTTTCAGGTTTCACATCACAATGAACAATGCAGTTTCTACACTCCTCATGAAGGTAAGTTAAGCCCTTAGCAGCTCCCAAGGCAATGTTGTATCGGTATCCCCAACTCAATGTTTTTCTTGACAATTCATCGCTAGCGAAAAGAAAGTTATCAAGAGAACCATTTTTCATGAACTCGTAAACTAAAAGCATGTGACGCCCTTCAGAGCAAAAACCAATCAGCCTCACTAAATTCAAATGATGTGTACTACTTATGGTAGAAACTTCCATCCTGAACTGCTTCTCGCCCTGCTCAATGCCCTCGAGTTGTTTAACCGCGACAACAGTTTGATTAACAAGAACTCCTCTATAAACAGCACCAAATCCTCCATCACCAAGTTTCTCCTTGAACCCTTTTGTTGCCCTTTGAAGTTCCTTGTAAGAGAAATGAATTGGTGCACCAGAAGCATATTCAAGAAGAGCATATTGAGCAGCAAATCCACCCAATCCCTTCTTATTTCGACAACACAACAACCATAAACCACCCTCAAAAGCAAGGAAACCTAAAAGGGTACTCAAAACAACTACAGCAACTATCCAAGTATGGATCCTATGATCCTTCCCTTCTCCAACATTCTCCAATGAAGGCGGCGAATTCGGAACCACCGGTCCACAAACCTTCATAAAAGAAGTGCTAGGTAATGCAGGATTCTGGTAACCACTAATAAAACTACTTGTCTTTATGTAACAAAGTCCAGTTCCATCTGATAAAGAAGTAGAAGCAAAACAAGAAGTGGATGAAAGACAATTTCCACTACAAGCTGATATACCAATGAAAAATATCTCAGGATTGATTAAAAACTGAGGAGGATATGTCAAGAAACGAGTATGTTCCACTTGCAACATAGCTACTCTCCCTACACAATCTTCAACTCTCACTTTCCTTACACATCCTTTCCTACTATCATTAACATCAACCATCTCAAAATTCTGAGATGGACATCCACAAATAGGATTTGAATCATTGTAGCTACATATACCATTATTTCCACAGTAACCAAAAACCTCACATTGATCCTCAACAGCAACCCATCCTACATTCACAGTCCCACTACCTTTCCTAAAGCTATAAATCCTCAAATTCCCATCACCATCACCATCAAGCTTCAAAACCCTCAACACATCATCATTATTTCCTTCATTATAGTCATTGCTATAAGCAACCACCATGGGGGCATTCAAATTAAGATCCAAAAGCTGCAAAGTTCCTATCTTTTGCAACACCAAAACAGGTGAACTCAAATTCATGGAAGAGTTCAAGTTAAAGTTCAAACCTTGATCCCAATAAGGCACACTATCACTCCATTTGAGAGTGAGATTCCCTGAGGGACTAAGAAGAGAAAAGGAATACAACCCAGAACGCAAAACCATACCAAAAGTGAAGTTCTGAGAAGGAACAATGGTATCAGTGGGGTTTTCAAAGCTTGACCAAACAGAGGATGTGTCATTAGAGAGAACAAAGTTTCCATTTTCATTAAGCATGGCAGAGGAGACACCCATGTTAGAAGTTCCAGAGTCCCACACAGTGGAGCCAGACCCATTAACGAGACAGAGGTTTCCGGTGGAGAGGAACTGGAGAGAGGCGTTGGAGTCGACTGTGGCACTGTTTCCGGCTGACCAGATGATGGGTGAGCCGCCGGAGTAGACGATTGCGGCGATGAAGGAAAGAGGTGAGGTTTGAGGGTGGAGTGGGAGGAAATGGAGAGAGAAAGTGTTGTTGGGAGAAGACCATGATTGGGTTGTGTTTGAAGCGTAGAGTGTTGTGCCTGGTGAAATGGTGGCGATGACATTGACGGTGGAGAAGAACAGGAAAAGAGAAAGAGACAGTAGCTGAGGATGTTTGTAATTCTGTGTTTGCCTTTGGAGAATCATCTTTATTTCTTATAGATTAGAGGGACATTTTTTTTCTTCTTTTCTTTAAATCTTGTTTTTTTTTTTTGCTGTATATTTAGAGTGAACGAACTATGGAGTGGAGAAAAATGGGTTTCATATCCATACATGTTGATGGTGGTGGTGTGATATTTTGAATTTTTTTTTTCTTTTTGAATTGTGATATTTTGAATCTTTGACGATTGTCATTTTCAACAGTCGACGAATTAGTGTTGAATTTTCTTCAATAGGTCGTTGTGGAATAAGAAACCATGAACTGTTGCATTGCAGCTGTTAATTTCAGGGATCTCAATCAACAATCTAATTTTCTGTCCAATATTTCCATCCCTTTCTTGCCTTACGGTTCTTTTTGGAAAAAAGGTAACCCCTCAAATGGTTCTTACTATGACTTTATTTTCAATTTAATCGTTGAAATATAAAATTACATTAAACAATCCTAAACTGTTTTAAATCTATTAAATTACTCTCAAAAAATAGGAGAGAGAATGTTAGTTGAGGGATAAATTTAGTAGATTTATAATAGTTTGAAAACAATGTGAAATGTTTTAGGAACACAAAGCAAACACGGACACCGTATAAACCTACGGTTTTCTTTTTTTAACATTATTTTCTCTCTATCCTCATACTAAAATCAACACTTGAGAAGGCTCTATTTTATACGGTTTCAAGATACGGTGTTAGCTTTTGTGTGTCCAAATAGCAAAGCTCGAAAACTATTTATTGTATTTCTTTACACTACAAAAAAAAGGGTTATTTGCAAGGGACGTTAGCGAGGGAATCATGTTCTTTCACTAAAACTGACATTAGCGAGGGACGTTGCGAGGGAATAAGTGTTGGCATTTGGTTTAAGGATTAGCGACGAAATAGACAGCATTAACGACGGGCAGGCCGTCGCAAAAGAGTGGGATAGAATCTGAAATTCAAACAGCACACAAACCTAGGCTGTTAGTGACGGAAATTACGTCCCTCGCAAATTTTTTGACCGTTTGCAGGCCTTGAGAAGAGCGTGAAGTGGCAGACCTTGGACAACGTGATGAAATTAGCGACGGAAATTAAGTCCCTCGCTAACTTTAAGTTTGTTTTTATCTGAAACTCTCCTTTCTTCTTCTCATTTCCTCTTCTTCCCTCTTCTCTCACATTCTCCTCTCTCACGAAATCTCATTTTTTTCACCACCACCACCACCACCATCTTCACCCTTTTCTTTCTAACCGCCTTTTCCCTCTCCTCAAACAACAACCACGAGCCCAATCTCTCTCTCTCTCTCACTCACTCTCTTTCTCCCACACCACCACCACCACCATCACATAGCTATCTCTCACTCTCTTTTTCCCTTACTCTTCTCCTTCTCTCTCTACCCTAATCCACCCTTCACCACCACATAGCTCCTTTCATCCTCACTCTCTTTCTCCATTAATCTTCCCCTTCTCTCTCTCTATCTGAATCCACCATTCACCACCACACCACCACCACTACCACTCCTCTCTCTCTCTTTGAAAAGCTTGATAATAATAATAATAATAATTTAATAATATAAAAATAAATATATAAAAAATAGGTTTAAAAAAATAAAAAAGTACTTAATACAAGTAATTCAGATTGGGACACGTGGGTGTTAGACTTAGCGACAGAATATTCCCTCCCTAATTAGCGAGGGATTCAAATTTCCCTTGCTAATGAGCGTTTTTTTAGTTAGTTTTTGGACCATTGGAAAGAGCGTGCTATTAGAGACGCAAAATTAAGAATTTACTCTAAAAAAATACCTAATAAAGTGAAATGACGTTTAAAACAAAATTTGAATAAACAATCATTTTGGTCCCTGAAAGTGTAATCACTGTCAATTTAGCTATTCACTGAAAGTGTAATCCTCCAATTCCTCATCTATTAGCCAATTTTTTCTTTGTTGTTAACTTAGGCTCTGTTTGGCAAAAAGTAGTGGATAGCGGATTAGCTAGAGGATGGCGAATAAGCTAGCGGATAGTGGATGAGGTAGCGGATTGAATTTAAAGTGTTTGGTAAAATTAGCGGTTGGAGGATAATTAATGCTTACAATGAGAGAAAAATTCATTTAATGGAGGATAAGTGAGGAACTTAATTAAAGTAATGAGGGTAAAGTTGGAAGAAAAAATGAAACTCTATAAGCTACAAGCTCAAACGTTACTTCAAGTTCAAACACTAAAAACTAGTTGTGTCAAACACTTACAATTGGCGAATCCACTATACGCTATCACTTTGCCAAACAGAGTCTTAGTTTCCAAACTCCATAACTTTGGCATGTATAACATGTTTCTACCAAGGACGGCGTCGAAACGTGCTAATCACTTACACGAGAAAACAAAAAGAAGAAACAAAAATTAAAACTTATATACGTTTTAATAAATAATTTAACAAACAAAATTTGTATAAATTTTTTATAAATATATGTTAACAATACATTTTGCTAAAATTATTATACAACATAATATCTAAATTTTAGATAGTGTCCAGAGTATTTAATATCTCACACAATGCACTTAAATATACAACTTCTGTTTTTTTTTGACGCGACACAACTTCTGTTTTTTAATTCCTAAAAAAATTGTCAATTTTTTAAGTTACAAGTAAATGTCGACCCGTGCCACGAGTGAATCATATTAGTGTGTAGAAAACACGAATAAATTGCATAAAGAATTCAATAAAGAAAAGTAAAATTGCATTGAATCTAAAGAAATTGGTACACAGATCCATACATGTTGTTTGTTACTCAGTTTCTCTGTAATTTGGAAGTTTGAGTGTAAGAACATATGTATTTGTGATTGTGACCCGTTTTTCCTATGAAAAACTACTATATATACTAGGAAGAAAGCTATAACTGGCTACAACGGCTAATACATTCAAACTCAAAAGTCAGTAACTACTAAACACTTCGACAACTGTTGCCGTACGTACTCTTCGACAATATCTTCTTAGCTTGGATCTGCTACCTATCTCTTATTCTCTTCTTTGTCGAAATGTTTCCTTCAAGCCTTTATATCTACTAAGCCCTTGCACTAGTCGAATATCACCTTTGAACTACCATCTTAATGTCGAAGCTCAACATTTCCACTTGTAAAGTGATGAGTCAAACCTCGTTGACTGCATTTAATTGAGTCTGTCGAAAATGCAGGCTAACACATAGATAATGGGCAATGTAAGCATGCTAACTGTGTAATTATAAAAATGCTAATGAAATAAAAAATTTAAAAATCAAGAGTTTTTTTTATGAGAATAGACTGTTAGTTAAAATAAAATAAAACAAAAGGGACAAAAGTTAAATTTGATTTGATAATCACTGGTCATTACAAAGACAAAAATCTGGTTTTGCACTATCTACAAACCAAAAGACTTCAATATTTCATTTTATTAATTTCTGGCATTTTTAATTCTCAGTTTATTCTATGATAATTCTCGGTTTTTTGTTTGTTATTAAATTATCAATTTTTAAATTCTATATTAGCACAACAAAACATTATTAAACTATAACTTTTATAATGACACAGTCAGCATGTTTGTTTTTGTCAATATGTTTGTTTTTGTCAATTATCCCTATCAAGATTTATGTAATCTATAATTAAGAGTAAACTTAACGGAATATTGACCATTTTATTAACTATGAAAATATAAAGAACGTAAACAAATATTTTTAGAAAGATGGAACATTTTAAAAAAGATAAATAACGTAAATGAAACATTTTAAGAAAGATATAAGGCGAAAACAAAAAAAATAATTGTCTATTAATACAATTAACAATCACAAAGGAAAGACAATTTTAATTAAGTATGAAAAGAGAAAAAACTTAAACCAACATTTTAAAAGATAAATGATGAAAACAGAATATATATCTAGGGGCGTTCAAAACCGAACCAAATCAAATCAAAAATCGCAAAAAATTATTTTTTATTGGTTTTGTTCGATTTTTTATTAGCAAACCGCAAAGTTCAGTTCACGATTTTGTTTACAGAAATTGAACCAAACCGCAAAATCCTATATACAAAAATAAAATTAGACAAATGAATACATGTAGAAAATAAGGAAGACAATTTATTTAAGAGGCCGTTTGGATTAGTTTATTTTTTAACTTATGTAAATCAATTTATCAAGATAAGTAAGTTTTTATGTTAATTCATTAGTTTTCACTAACAAAAATTGGATCTCTCCAAGTTGCTTTTCATAAACTACCTTGATAAGCTTATGAATACTACATAAAAAATTGTTTATTTGCATAAGTTGAAAATAAGTTCTATAGCCTTAAATTGTGTTTGGTCTCGTCAAAAACCGAATCAACCGAACCAATTCAAATCACATTGATTTGGTTTGCCTTTTTTTTTTTGAAAGCCAACCGAACAAAACCAAATTGCATCTATTTTCACCTTGTGGTTCAATACTTTTTTGCTCAAAACCGAACCAACCCGCATCGCGAACACCCCTAGATATATATACAAAACACGACGAAGATAGAAACTGGGTTGAACATAGCATTATATACCAACCATATGTACGTAATACGTTGAATGCAATCAATCAAGCCATCACCAAAAAGTTACTATTATAGAAGCACAAGCAAAGTCATAAGAGATGAAGAAGAGTTGCGTTAAACACCAGCAAACATATATATTAAACCATATAACTGTTGGAGAAAGGTATGCAACAGAAATCACACTTAGCTATCCTCTTCAACTACTTAACAAAGTTGACTACTAACTCTCTAAATAACTCTGATCGATCTGAGTTAATTAGACTTATTATTTACACACAACAGCTAGTAAAAGTACTAATTAGTTGACACACATACACTAAACACACTTAATATCTCAGCTACTTGAATTACACATGCATCAATAATAATAACTAAGAAAGCATCATCTCGTGCAGATCGAACTGAACGATTAGTTAGAGAAGACGTCAATCATTGTAGAGAGCAGTGCGGCAGATTGCAGGGGGATAATCGAACTCCATCAGATCGAAAGAAGTCAAGTTACGACCAATATCAGCGAGTTTATCTGCAACTCCATTTGCACTTCGACGAATTGAAGTCAAAGTGGCTTCCCAATCAGAACTACGAAGAAGTTCCCTTATAGCAACTATGAGAGGATCGTTAGATCTGCTCCAACTATTCACCTTCTCAACTATTCCCTCATTATCTGACTCCACTTCAACTCTTATAAACCCTTTCTCCTTAGCCCACTTCAAACCCCTTAAAATCCCCTCTTTTTCAGTTTCATCTTCTCTTGAACTTGGACTCAACTTCTGAGCGAAACCGGAAATCCATTTTCCGGAATGATCCCTTAAAACTCCACCACAACCTGCTGATGGAATTTCACGCAGAAGTGAACCGTCCACGTTTAGCTTCAACCAACCAACCTTAGGTTTGGTCCACACACTGATTTCCCTAGTTTGAATGTCGCCGCTACCACCTGCTCCAATTGTCAGTTGTTTTTGTTTAGCTTCCATCTGCTCTAGGAAACTGTATATGCCGCCGGCTACAACAGCGGCTGCACCGGCTACTTTCCAAAATGTTCCCCACCCTCCACCACCTTCACTACCACCACCTTCGCCTTCCTTCTCATCATTTCTCTCCCTTCCGCTCATTCTCTGTCTACTGAATACTACTACTGTACTGCTTCTTTTTCACTATCCATGCATATATATTCAACTTTTTGTTCCTTTCCCAAGGCAATGTTTTGAACTTCACCGTGTAAAGACCACAATAAAGTAGCAGTGGTTTCCAAGGTAACCTGTGTTGGTTTCTAATGGAGTACTAGTAACCGATCCAACTACCACTAGTATTAGAGCTAGTACTCCGTCATATTAGACTCTGGTTTTCAAGGCAATAGCAGTGCTTTTCAAAAATGGTTTTCACTTTTCAGAAGTAATAATGAGCTTAACAAAAGCTACATCAACAATTACACAAGATTTGTTACCGTGTAGTATATGTTATTAATAACTCATAGTTAAAACTGGTTTTACTGCTTGCTATTATTGTGGTTAAAAGTTTGTTACAGAGTTAATTTCATTTCAGTGCAACTTGACTTTCTTACAGTTGCATTTACGTTTGGCAACCAACCTTAGGTTTGGTCCACACACTGATTTCCCTAGTTTGAAAGCCGCTGCTACCACCGGCTGCAATTGCCACTTGTTTTTGTTTATCTTCCATCTGCTCTCGGATGCTATATATGCCGCCGGCTACAACAGCGGCTGCACCGGCTACTTTCCAAAATGTTGACCACCCTCCACCACCTTCACCTTCCTTCTCATTCTTTCTCTCGCTTCCGCTCATTCTCTATCTACTCAAGAATACTGCTTAATTAATTGTTATATGATCTTCCTCACTATCCTTGCATTGCACACACACACACACACACACACACACACACACACACACACACACACACACACACACACACACACACACACACACACACACACACACACACACACACACACACACACACACACACACACACACACACACACACACACACACACACACACACACACACACACACACACACACACACACACACACACACACACACACACACACACACACACACACACACACACACACACACACACACACACACACACACACACACACACACACACACACACACACACACACACACACACCTCTTTCTTCTAAATATTGGTTTATGACTAGTTTTTTATTATTGAAAAATGATATGTGGTTATTTGTGGGAACCATTTAAGAAATTTATTGTAGGTGGTGGGTTAGAGGAGTTGAGTTCTTATTAAATAGTAACATTAAAAAAATATAAAATATTGATGTGTAAACGTGGGACCCACTTAAGTACCCAAATATAGAGATCTCTATTGAGGATGATCTAAAGTAGTACTAGTGGTTTCCAAGGTACTTTCTCTGTCCTATATTATATGACTTTCTAGAGAAAAAAATTTGTCCCATAATACATGATTTTTTAGAATAACAATGCAACATTAATTTTTCTTTCCCGATCATACCCTTCATATTTAATATATATCTCTTCTTACAATTCTACTTTTTAAGTTTCCAATGTCATTAATAAAAGATAATTTGGTAAACTAACTCACAATCTCTCTTTCCCATATAAAATTAACTACTCCCTATGTCCCAAATTGTTTGTTGTTTTAGCAAATTTAATTTGTCCCAAATTGATTGTTGTGTTAGATTTCCAATGAAACTTTTAATGTTCTTTTACACTTATACCCCTATTAATTATGACAACTTTTTACCTACAATAAAAGATTCACATTTATCTAGGTAGAGAGATAAATAGTTAAATAGTAAAGTAGACAACACTTTTTAAAGAATCTAGACTTCTAATCATTTTTCTTAAAGGGTGTGCCAAAACCTTAAACTGTAAACAAAATGAGACGGAGGGAGTACTTTTTTAATTCATATGTCACAATCTTAAACGACATAAATGAATATAATATGGGACGGAAGGAGTAACTTGCCGTGTTGGTTTCCAAGGCAATAATGGAGCTAGTACTCCGTGATATTAGGAGTCAGCGGTTTTCAAGGCAATAGCGGGAGAGGATCCTCTGTAGTTTTGGCGCCAACTGCAGAGTGCAGTTAGTGCAAACCGACCCACAGAAAATCGCAAACCGAACCAACCCAAACCAAAAACCGCAAAATCTATTCAATTTTTTTCAATCAACCGTTCGATTTGGTTCGACCCGCGGTTCTTGTTCCACCAATCGAACCAAACCAAACCAAACCGCAAGTAACAGTAAGACTTATTGACTTACAACGTTCTTTACTAACTTATTATCCCAAATCCAACTAAAACTCAATTCTCACTCAGTCACTTACTCAACATCAAATCAAAATGGCAGTAGTAGGGCTTCTCAAGAACATGATTTATAAATGGAAAAAAAGCTTCGAAAATGGACAATGCCAAAGTTCAAAACAAGCCAGATTTATAAAACATGTTTATTTAAATCAAATCGTGACTATATGATCCAAAAAGTAGAAAATGAATTTATAGTCCAAGATTCACACATGAGTTTTCCCATATTGGATTCTAACATAGTAAATCAATATTTGGGAAACTATAGTGAGTTCCATTTTGGATTAGTTCAAGTAGCTGTAAAACCTCTAACTAGATTAAACTCTGATCTCCCAATCATAATCTGCTTAAGAGACAAAAGATGCAGCATATTTCATAACTCTCTCTTAGCTGTTCTTGAATCTAACCTTCAGAATGGTCCAGCATTTTTCAATTGTTTCTTAGTTATCATATTTCTATACAAGATCCTAATGCTACAAGGTGTTTAGTCTTGGATATAAAGATTCCAAGTGAAAAGCTTAAAGAAGGAATTCCACCAGTTAGTATATATCATGTATAGGTTTTGTTATCAAGTGATTCAAGTCACACAAAATTGCTCTGGTTGCAAGGCTTTGAAACAATATACAGTGAATGAAACTGAAGTAATAGAAGTCAATGTTCAAAACTCTTCAAGAATAACTCGGAAAAGGCTCAAACATGATCAAATACTATTTCCTGAAGAATGGTTGCAAGGATGTTCTTCATCCACATGAACCAGAAACATGATGGTAGCTGGAATTAATGCTCAAAAATTAATGACAAAAGCTAATGTTACTTTATGAAGCTTTGCTTGTATCAAAATTAATATCATGTGTTGAGTAATAGTGGAAGTTGTTATTGCCACTACTCATCTTTGTTATAAATGCTGTGTATTTTAACATCTTATATCTTATGCTTTCTGTTTATGTGTTTATATATGTTATGGATGGAAAGTAATAGATTTTTATGCTTTTTCTTTATGCTTTGGAGTTATCTCACTTACTCACTTTGTCTCTTTATTCTTTTTACATCACTTTGTCACTTTTTAACGTGGATACAGGAATCACTTTTGTTTTTATAATATTCTTTTTTATTTTTATAATATTAATTAAAAAAGGGACCTAGAGCTAATAATATAATTATACGGAATATAATAATAAATTACAAGTTTTTAATTAAAAAATTAGTTTAATGATTAAAAATTGAACGAGATTAGTTTTGGATATAAAGATTCCAAGTCTAGGTCGAGTTAGGCTTTGTTCGACCAGAGTCTGACCTGCATTAAACGTGTTAGACTTCGAGGGACTCGCGTGATCTCGTGATAGACCGACTTTTGAGGTCTGACTTGGCCTTTTCGGAATCTTGGCCATAAAAATTGTTTAGAAGTCTATTTCACCAATTTGTTTTGAGAAAGCTAACAATCTTTGAGTGATAAAGACTTTATAAATAGACGAATAAACTATTAGATCAATGAGATTGCGATCTAACAAAATCTTTTAAAGACTTATTTATAGGACATTCTACTTAAACTTTATTTTATAATAATACCTTTAAATGAAAAATGTAAGCAAATTTATAATTTAACAAAAAGTAAAAATTTAAATATAATAATAGTAGTAATAAAAAATAATATTCATGTTTACTTAAGTAGGCTGGCCTGATAGACCTAGAAAACTTTTTTGAGGGTTTGTAGTCTGACCTTTTTACATAAATAAGCTTTTAAAAAAACCTTAGCCTTATCGATTTAGAAAAAGTCTGATCTGATCGGGACCTAATGTAGGTTGGGCCGTAAGCCCATGTAGGCTGGGCCTTAGGCCCCTGTAGGCCGATCTGACATATTCCCACACCTACCAACTATCACTTTATTTTCAATTTAACCATTGAAATATAAAAATACATTAAACAATTCTAAATTTGTTTTAAATCTATCAAATTAGTCTCTTAAATACTTAAAAAATAGGAGAGAAAATATTAGTTGAGGGAGTAATTTAGTAGATTTATAATAGTCTGAAGACTATTTATTATATTTCTCTAGTTTTTAGACCAAATTGGAAAGACATGCTATTATAGACGCCAAATAAAGAATTTACTCTAAAAAAATATACTACCTAATAAAGCGAAATGATGTTTGAATGAACAACTATTTTGGCAATGCCCATCCGCTAGTTTATAGCGGATTCGCTAGTTGTAAGTATTTGACATGATAAACTCCAATTTAGTGCATTTTTAGTGATATTTTTGAGTCACTTTTAGAGCAATTATTATCAATTGTATAAGTTACTAACTTAATTTGCTCTTTGTTTTGCAGAAAGAAAGAAAATATGAAAAAGAATAAAAATTCAACCTAATGCCACTCAAATAAATTATATATATATATATATATATATATATATATATATATATATATATATATATATATTATATATAACCATGGATCTTCCATGTCACCATCCACATAGTATGACACGTCACTAATTACATCATCAACAATTTTATTCCACATCAGCTTCTCACTTTCACTTGGATCTCCACCTAAGTTGGCTTGGTCAAGTTAATTCGCTGAAATAAATACCAAAAATGTCAAAGCAGGGAATCGAACCCATATCCCCTCCTGAATTTAGTGGAATTCTTAACCAAGTCGGCTACCTAGCTCTATTGTTTCATAAGCGTAACACATTATTCTTAAATTGTTCTTCATTGTTATTTTCAATAAAAACCTTAGTACATTATTTTATATTTTTGAGAATGTTAATTATGACTTGAAAATTGTTCAGATCTTACCTACTTTTTCACGTGTTTAATGGTTGTTAGATACCTATTTTATATTTAGGGATTTGATATTAATCTTTATATAATCTTAAAGACTTTTATATAAAGATTGCATCTACGAATAAGACTAGATTTTTCATATTCTAATAATCTCCTGAAGTGTTAGTTTGATTTTTCCCGTTTATAGTTTCTTTATAGAATATACAAAATAACATAAGGGTTCTTTCGCAATATGAAATATACATATATTAAATCGAAATTAACGTTTAAATAGTCAAATAATATAAAAAATACTCACTATATTGGCAAAAGTAGAATAATAATTTACAAATAAAAATATTCACTATAAAAAAATTCTTTAAGAACCCATATAAAAAAAATCTTTAGGACGAGATTATAAAAAAATACTCACAATAAAAAAATACTCACTATATATATAAAAATAAATAAATGTATAAACATATATATATATATATATATATATATATATCATTATGAATGGATAAAGACGGTGTACAAAGAAATCGACATGTCATATAACACACGAAAACATACAACTGCATTTTTAAAGGTGCCAAAAAATAATTTAAAATTTTATGATAAAATGAGATGTATACCCATGTTGATTATAACAATAAAATCGAATTCCCACAGGTTCACAAGCTTAGCAAAAACAAATTATGAAGGATATATTACAAAATAGATGAGACATTCTATTATCGTATATCATTTTTCTTCCGGCATTAGTAATAGTAATGTGTTTTTCTATATACTCATTCATAATACATTAGATGATAATCATATTTTCATCGGTTTCAATTTTCATTTTAGTACTTTGTTTGAATACTTTTAAATTAATTTTCCTTCATTTAATTATTACAAAACATTATAAGACAGGAAACAAAACCCCACACCCCATTTAAAATTATAATATATAATTATATTATATATATATATATATATATATATAAATCTAAATTTAATTTCATACTATTATATAAATATTTAAAATAGTTAAAGTAATTACCTAACAGTGTCTAAACAAATGAATTTCAACCCGTGCTGGCACGAGTAAATTATACTAGTATATATATATATATATATATATATATATATATATATATATATATATATATAGATAGATAGATAGATAAAAGGAAGGAAGTTGCAGCTAGGCTCGGACAACGGGCGGGTGTGGGCGGTTCGGGCCCAAATTAGGCATCCGGACGCAAATCGGTTGAAAAAGCTAGGCCCAAATCCGCCCAAATTAAGGTTTCGGTTTTTGCGGGTGCGGGTTTCGGTTTGGGCGGATCAATCGGTTGGGTTGGCACGGGTTGGGCGATGAAGGTGGGAGCGACGTTGTGTAGGAGGAGGTGAGGAGTTAGCGTTCGCCTTGAGAGTTGTTTTTGCTTCGAGTTCGTGTAGCGGTGTGAGTGTCAAAGATGAAATTGTGAGGTGAGTTGTTTTCACGTTTAGGGTTTCTTCACCGAGGTGAGTTGTTTTCTATTTTCTCCTCTTTGTTTGTTGTGTTGTGTGTGTATTAAAAATTAAAAAAAAATAATGATAAGAGTTGAGTTGTGAGTGAATCTGTTATTTGTGAATGAAATTGAATTTCAATTTCAAGGTTCTCACGTGTGTACGACCGTAAGCGTGTGTGAGAGAGAGAGATGGGACAAGAGAAGGCTCGAAGCAAGCCCGCACTCGCTATGCTCTCGATGATGATGTGACTATGTGTCACTTTGCCGGTCTGAAAGCGTGTTTTTGTCACAAAGAGAGTAATATAAATTAATTTTTATCATATTTTATAATTTACATAAACTAAACTGATATAGTAGTATAACATCGGGCGGGTTTGGGTTTCGTCGGTGATTTTTGGTCCAACCGAGCCCGCCCAATTTAACCCAAATGTAACCAACTGTACCCAATTTAACTCAATTAAAACCATTTGGACCCATTTTTGGACTCGGTTTTTTTCGGGTCTGCGGGTATTTTTGCGGGCCGGGTTTTTTGTCCAGGCCTAGTTGCAGCCAATTAAAAAAGGGGCGTGGAAACAAGTCCAGCCCATGAACTCAATTTAAAACATCCAGCCCACATCAATTGGAAAAGGAAGAATGGAATGTTCATCGGCTGATGACCAATTGGTAAAGAAGGAGCGGAGGAATCTTAAAGAGGAATCACGGAACCCTAGGAGAGGGGATATAAAGGAAGGCTTGCAGCATGAATTAAAGAAGAAAAAACGCAGCCGCACATGAACGGAGAGTAGCCGCACACGGGGACTGAGAGAGAGATTAAAGAGTTTTTGACACCGTGAGAGAGCTTTGGAGCAGGATTCAGAGACTGAATACAGGATCAGAATTTACTCAATCTCCGGGTTATTTTTATTCTGTAATTCATGACTTTTAATTTTATTCCAATGTTCTTGAACACTATGGATAGCTAAATCCTTTTTTGGGGTCTTAGGTGGATCTTGCTTGATTAGAGACATTTTTATGTTTTAATTTATACTTTTAATTCTCAATTTTTATTTCAATTAATATTATCCTATTGCTTTATCACATAATTAGGATTGACAACCATTTGCATGTTTATAATCAATTAGTTGATTAGCGACCGTACTACAACTAGTTGGTGGACCTATAGGATAATTGAGACTATAATTAATGAATGACCAAACTTTAATTTAGTCTTCCAATCATTCAACCTTTTTGTACTTTATGCTTTTCTTAAATTTAAATTCTAGCATGACCAAACTAGGGTTAATTTAGGGAAAAGAATATTAATCGCGTATGACCAAACGGGTTAATAGCTTTAGTAAAGGGATTAGTAATTGAATAAAATAAGGGGACTCAGGTAGGATTAGACATAGAGGAATCGAACCTTGCAAGTGAAACCGTGACCCTAGGCTTCTCTCCATTGATCAAACTTTACAATTTAAATTCTTGCTATTTACTTCTTGTTATTTTAGTTTTTGCAATCACCAAACATTTGTTCGTCTAAATAATAACTAATCTTAAGTAGTTTGGTACTTATTAATTAATCCTTGTGGAGACGATATTTTTTATACTACTTCCGCGATAGAGTACACTTGCTCTAGCTGTGTTTTTAACGCAACATGACACAACTAGCTTTTAACGTTTTTCCACTAGCTTATAGTGTTTTTTGAAATGCTACTTGAAGTGGCGTTTGAGCTTATAGCATTTCATTTTTTTTCTAACTTTACCCTAGTTACTTTAATTAAATTCATCACTTATCCTCCATTAAATAAATTTCTCTCTCATTTGTAAGTAGTGTAATTTTATTTTTATAAACTACTTTAACCGCTAATTTTACCAAATACTTTAAATTTAATCCGCTAGTTTATCGGCTATCCCCTAGTTTATTTATGCAAAATAGAGCCTAAGTAGTAGTAATAGGTTGAAGGCAATCAAGCCATCATCAAAAAGTTAGTACTATTATAGAAGCATCAGCAAAGTGATGATAGATGAACAAAAGTTGTTGCGTTAAACACAAGCAAGCATATTGAACCATATTATAACTGGCATTACAAACTAGTTTATACCCCTTAACAAAGTTGACTTCAACTACTTAACAAAGTTGAATACTAACTCTCTAAATAACTCTGATCGATCTGAGTTAATTAGACTTATTATTACACACAACAGCTAGTAAAAGTACTTAGTTGACACACATACACTAAACACACTTAATTTCTCAGCTACTTGAATTACACATCAATAATAATAACTAAGAAAGCATCATCTCTCGTGCAGATCGAACTGAACGATATTAGTTAGAGAGTACGTAAATCATTGTTGAGAGCAGTGAGGCAGATTGCAGGGGGATAATCGAACTCCTCCAGAACGAAAAAAGTCAAGTTGCGACCGATATCAGCGAGTTTATCTGCAACTCCATTTGCACTTCGACGAATTGAAGTCAAAGTGGCTTCCCAATCAGAACTACGAAGAAGTTCCCTTATAGCAACTATGAGAGGATCGTTAGATCTGCTCCAACTATTCACCTTCTCAACTATTCCCTCATTATCTGACTCCACTTCAACTCTTATAAATCCTTTCTCCTTAGCCCACTTCAAACCCCTTAAAATCCCCTCTTTTTCAGTTTCATCTTCTCTTGAACTTGGACTCAACTTCTGAGCGAAACCGGAAATCCATTTTCCGGAATGATCCCTTAAAACTCCACCACAACCTGCTGATTGAATTTCACGCAGAAGTGAACCGTCCACGTTTAGCTTCAACCAACCAACCTTAGGTTTGGTCCACACACTGATTTCCCTAGTTTGAAAGCCGCTGCTACCACCGGCTCCTTGTTTTTGTTTATCATTCATCTGCTCTAGGATGCTATATATGCTGCCGGCTACAACAGCGGCTGCACCAGCTACTTTACAAAATGTTCCCCACCCTCCACCACCTTTCTTAAACACAGCGGAATAAATTGTCATTCTGCAGAAAATAAGTGTAGAAAAGAAAGAGCTATTGATCAATAAAAATGTGTATTCATTTGATACTAAAAACTGAAAATAGTACAACTATATATAGTAGAAGCTAGGGACTATGCTACTCCAAATGAAAAGAAAATACACAATAGCAAAAACTAAGAAAGATCTAGAGAAAATATCCTAGCATATCCTAACAGAAAATGAGAATCAAATCGACAAATGACAATTAGCAGAGAGCACTAAAGGACAAAAGGGAAGCTTCTATCCAATGTAACAAAGACACCGCGCAATATGGCTAGGAATCCTGCGCCTGCTGTGTGGCGCCAGATTGCCGAGCAATAGGCGCCCAATGTGGGACTTCACACTCCAAACTAAATTCCCAGCTCAATGTGATGAACTTCACCAATTCCTTCTTTCTTCTTATCTGATCAAGACTTGTTTGCTTCTTCTAATTTCAATAGCCCCTCACAAGCTTGACCATGGTAGATATTTATCATGCCAAGCTTGGAAATGAATGAAGTAAACAAGGTTGGTGTTAAGGCCTTGGTAAAAAAATCTGCAATCTGCCCCTTTGATGAAACTGGCAGCAACTTCATCATTCCACTTTGTAACTTTTCCCTTACGAAGTGACAATCGATTTCGAGATGCTTGGTCCTCTCATGGAACACGGGATTAGCAGCAATGTGAATTGCGCTCTGGTTATCACAGTATAAAACTGGAGGTCTGTCACAAGTTACTTTTAACTCTTCAAGCAAGTAAAGTAGCCATTGCATTTCACAAGTAGCAGTGGATAATGCCCGATACTCTGCTTCTGATGAAGATCTTGATACGGTTTGTTGTTTCTTATTTCTCCAAGACACAAGAGAAGAGCCAAGAAAGAAACAATAGCCAGATACAGATTTCCTAGTATCTACACAATTTGCCCAATCAGCATCAGAGAAACCAAACACTTGTAGAATTGAGTCTCTAGGATAGTACAAACCACGGCCAACAGTTCCTTTCAGATATTTCAACACTCTGCAGACTGTGTTGTAATGAGTAATTGTAGGAAAATTCACATGTTGACTCAATTGTTGAATAGCAAATGTTATATCAGGTCTAGTGTTGGTTAAGTAAAGCAATTTTCCAATCAATTTTCTGTATAGAGCTGTGTCAGTGAAGGCCTCACCAGAATCTTGACTTATTTTCATATTTGCATCTAGAGGAGTGGAGCAAGGTTTAGAGCCAAGATGTCCTGTTTCATGGAGTAGATCTAAGCAATATTTCCTCTGACTAATAGTGATCCCTCCCTTGGATTGAGCTACTTCAAGACCAAGAAAATATTTCAAAGCTCCAAGGTCCTTGATTTTGAATGCATCATCCAAAATTCCTTTAATTCTGTCAAACTCCTCTAGAGAATTTCCAGCTAGAATAACATCATCCACATATACTAATAGAACAGTGAAATTATCATTTCTTGCGCAGGTGAATAGAGAATGATCTGAATTTGATTGCTTGTATCCTTGCTTGAGTAATAGATCAGTAAGTTTCTCATACCATTTCCTACTTGCTTGTTTAAGCCCATATAGGGATTTCTTTAGCTTGCAGACTTGTCTTTCTTTATCACAATTCACTCCTTTTGGAATTTCCATGTACACATCTTCTTTGAGATCACCATGTAAGAAAGCATTGTTGACATCAAGTTGATGAAGATTCCAATTTAACATAGAGGCTACTGCTAGTAACATTCTGACAGAAGTTAAGTTTGCAACAGGACTAAAAGTGTCAAAGAAATCCAATCCTTCAATTTGATTGTATCCCTTTGCAACTAATCTAGCCTTGTACCTTTCTATAGTTCCATCGGCTCTATGTTTGACTTTGTACACCCACTTGCTACCAATAGGCTTTACATTTGGAGGAAGATCGACAATTTTCCAAGTATCATTCTTCTTCAATGCTTCAAGCTCGGCTTCCATAGCTTCATTCCAATAACTTTCTTTGCAAGCTTCTTCATATGTTTGTGGTTCATTTACAGAACTTAAAGCTAAACAGAATTTCTGATAATCACTAGACAAATTGGTAAAAGAATGAAAGCTAGAGATAGGATAGATGATACCTGGAGAGATTGATTTGTCATGATCAAGAGAGGAATTGCGCATATGTAATCGGATAAACGAGATGGTCACGCTTCTCTCTTTGTTGATTTTCTCACATTTTGTGTAATCTGCATGCAGTGTTATTTGGTGGACTGTTTGAGGAAGTAGGTGAGCTGGGAATTGTGTTTGGGGAGGTGAGTGGTGTTTCTGGTTCTTGAGGAGGTGTGATGGGAGGTGGATGAATGGTAGGTGAATGAGTGGTAGGTGTAATGGAAGGTGAATCATTGGGGGGGTCACTAACAGAAGCTGTATCTGTTATAGCAGGATCTGCTATATCAGTGTCAACAACAGGTTCTGTTGAGTGAGATGAGTTAGGAGAAAAATAATGCCATCTAGACAAGGGTTGAGAGTTATTGTATGGTAAAATGTGCTCATGAAAGATGACATTTCTAGACACAAAAATTTCTCTGTTATGCAAATCTAACAGTACAATTCCTTTGACAGTAGGTTTATAACCCAAAAAAACACATTTCCTTGCTCTTGGATCAAGTTTTGTTCTATGAACCTTTAGGGTTGATGCAAAGCATAAACAACCAAAGACTTTTAAAGACTCAACATCAGGTAATGAATTATTTTGAAGGAAATAAGGTGACTTATTTTGAAGTAATGGACTAGGAATTCTGTTTATGATGAAAGTAGCATGAAGCACAGCATAAGACCAATACTGTTTAGGTAATTTTGACTGAAATAATAGTGCTCTCCCCACATTAAGAATGTGTTGGTGTTTTCTCTCAACCCTCCCATTTTGTTCAGGTGTTTCAACACAAGAAGTTTGATGAACTATCCCTTTGTTTGCATAAAAATCAGATAGAAGGAACTCAGGACCATTATCTGTCCTCACGGTTTTGACAGAAGCATTGTATTGTTTTTCAAGAGTGTTTATGAAATTTTTGACATGATTACTAACTTCAGCTTTTGTTTTGAGCAGGATTATCCAAGTATATCTACTGTAATCATCTAAAGCAGTAAGAAAATACTTGTGTCCATGAACAGAAGGAATGGACAAGGGACCCCATATATCAAAATGAATCAACTCATAACATTTTGTAGCTCTATTCATGCTTAATTGAAAAGACAATTTCTTTTGTTTGGCATAGTGACAAATATCACAAACTGCTCCTTCATCAACAATGATTGAAGGGAAGTCATCATGCATAGCTTTTATTCTTTGGTTTGAAAGGTGTCCTAGTCTAAAATGCCATAAAGCAGTCTTAGGTAAGGTGTCTTGTACTTTTTCAGGGGTGGTTACAGCAGCAACAACCTCGTTCTCTAGTGATTCCAAATACACAAGTCCATCAATGATCATACCCGAACCAATCATCTCCTTGGTCCTCTTGTCCTGTATGATACACTTAGGAATATCAAATAATACACTAGCATTCAGATCTACCGTAAGAGATGGGTGGAATTAGACTCCTGGAAATCTCCGCACAAAATACAAGCAGTAGCAGCTAAGCCAGTGTTTACTCCTCTACTAAATAGATTTGTCTGAGTAGGCACTCTATCTAAGAGATGTGTTGAGAGAGATATGAAGAACTCTTCATGCAAAAGAGCTAAGAAGGAAATGACATCCAACTGGGGTCTCTCCTAATAGACTTTTCCCCGAATTTCTGTAACCTTATCCACCAAAGTGTTCCCCACTTTTAAGGCTGATATCCTATTTCTAGCCCCTCAAAATTTAATACAACGATGGAAAAAACAAGTATTACCATCCCCTTCTTTCAACCACCTTGACCTAGACCTTTGGAAAGCCAACCTATCCTTACTTTTGAGCAGGTGTCTGATAACTCTATTTTATATAGAGTATTTCATATGTTTAAACTTAGTATTTGCTCTCTTTCAAGTAATAATAAAGAGTTTATATAGTATTTAGTGTGATATATGATATCTTGAGTGATTTGAATGGATATAGTTAGTTATAGGCCATTTTGGATATATTGTGGTATGTTTGATGTTTTGTTCAGCTGGTCCTCACGTCATCGCATCAATGCTCCCCGTGACCGATCCTGCATCAATTCTGCAAGAACTTGGTGAATAAGCACTGTTTCATATGCATCCACATGCAATGTGATGACCTCCTACTTGCTTCCCTGATGCCATCCAACAATGTATAGTAGGCGCCTACCATTCACACATAGCTATAGGCATAGCTTTGAAGAGTCATCAACATAGGGACACTTGTTCTAACACCATGGAACCACCCTATATGATTAAGTCAAAGATTGCAACATGGATAAACCTCTGGAAAGCAACTACAGCTATCATCCACTCAAGATGACTTCAACATGAAGGAAGGAAGCACCTCACTTGAAGGCTATAAAAGGACCTCACATCTTCATTTGGAAATATATCACAATCCATAAGTTAGATCAAAATTTCAATATACATAGTTAGTTTTTATATTTTTAGAGGAAGAGGAAGGAATTGACAAATCCTCCTTTACTCATTTTCATAGTGTTTGTATAGTGCTAAGGAGTAATGCTAGTGCATTGCTAGAAGACTTCATATAAAGGTTTTCAACATTTGTAACCTTACTCTTGTTGTTTCTCTTTAGTGAGTTCTATATATATAAACATGGTCTATTCAGTTTATATATATCTTGCAATGTCTCTTGTTAGCTAAACCTTTCTTAGTTGGAATGTTCTAATCATTTAATGAGCTTTTAAGTAAGTATGTTGCATGTATGTATGTTTGTACTTTAGTTCTTGCTTGATAATATTTTTATTACTTATTTTAAACTTGATCACTTAGAATAAGTGTGAATTGTAAATGACCGCACATGGCTTACAATTAAGAACTCAAGAACTAATATGGGTGAGTGTTTTACATAAAGAAAACTTTGTGAAAACCATGCTAAGTCCTAGACATAGGATAGTATAGTCCATAGGATAATTGTGGGTACTTAAAATACAAGAGTGAATTCACTTAAGCAAAGTGATACTTGTTAGGAGGCAAGATTGGCACTCGACACCCCTTTCTTTATCGTGCATAGAACAAGGATCATAAGAGCTGTAATGAAACTCAAGAAAGTGACCGAAAGGCACATAGCTAATGCAACAAAGATTCAAGGCAAACGCATCATCATAACGCATCATACACTTTTAAGTAAATTACTTGATGAAGACATTCCAACTAGCTTTTCTCTTTTACACTATCAACATTCTTTACTTGCTTTCTTTCTAACTTAGTTGTGATCATCAACCAAAATCCAAAATTATTTATTTACTTTGTGACTTTACACTTTATTACTTTATATCATTTAAAAGTGAGTTTTTCAATCTCTGTGGGTTCGATCTTTTTACTACTTGTTTTTGGACAGTGTATACTTGCACTCAAGTGTATGTGGCATATTCCACACACCAGTGTCTAAGCTGCAAAGTTGTCCTTCCTATTGGTCATCTCACATAAGAAAGACCAGCAACCTCCTCCCTAAGGTCGAGAGATTTAATAGAATCCACCAACGCTTGGATTTTTAGCTCCACTTCCTCGTAGGTAACCTTATTCCATTGCTTAAGAGTGGTTGCTAGCCTATTTAATTTCTCTTTCAGTATGAAACCCATCCAACCACAAATGGGAGAATCGTTCCAAGATCACTTAACTAAATCATGGAACTCCATATGATCAAGCCAATGGTTATTAAATCTAAAAAGTTTGGGCCCCCAATCCCCACTAGAGTACCTAATTACCAGCGGGCGGTGATCAAAGACTTCAAGCTCAAGAGCCCATAGGGAACCATCACCCCAAAACTCAAACCAGTTATCAGGATCATCCGTTAGATTGTGTGACCTTTTCATTAATCCTATTTGGTAAAGATTCCCCTAAACCATGTCTAGGATCATCTGTGACACCTTTAAGAGCTTACTTATTCATGTACGTCTTAGCATGAATAACCTGAACTTTTTGCTTGTAATTCATATTATTGGTAGTCTGTAGCTTAGAAACATGTGGGGAGAAAACTTTGGGTATTTTCCGCACGATATTAGTTGGGTTTGAACTTAGAATCTCCATTTTACGTGTCTAAGTTTACGAATGGTATTTACAAGTGGAAGAAAGAAAAAACGATTCCTTACTAGCATTGTATCATCTTGTATTGGAACCATTATTATAGATGTCACCATTATTGTCTTGAAGATATGATATAGTTCATCCTAAAAAACAATAATTGAGATGTCATCATAATTTTGTTGACACGGGTCCAAACTCCAAAACGGACTTGAAAGAGATTGAAGTCCGCAACCTTCCATAAATACCCTTCAATGTTTGGTTTGGTGGTGGGAGCATCTAGAAGTGCTTTTGAGATTAACTTTCGTGATTTTGGAAGAAAAAAAATATGTTTGGGTTATGATTGTAAAATTGATTCTTCTTCCTAGAATCAATTTTTCTTGACGCAATTATTTGTAGCTTCTGTCAAAATCAATTCTGTCAGAATCAATTCTACTCACCACCAAACCAAACATGCACTAAGTCTCCTTTTATTTCATTATGCTGTAAGTCCTTTCTACTTTACTTGTCTATCCTCCAAGCACCCTTTTCCTTGAATATTGTATGCTTTTGCTTTTATCTTTGTTGTTGAATGTTGAGCATTCACCACACAAAGTAAAATATTTCTAATTTTAAAACATGGCTTATGAAAACTTGTGAAAACTGAAACTGAAATGCCATTGATGATGCAAGATCAAGAATCAGAGAATTACAGAGAAGAAGATGAAAGGGGAAAACAATTTCTCATTCAATCAGTGAATCAGTTACAGCGATACATATATATACATAGTTGAGTTCAAATGGGATCAACTAACTCTGTAACAGAATCTAAGAACTAAATTCTAACTAACTCTAATCCGATCCAAAACTGAATTACAAGGAGAATTAATTTACATGCATCAATAAGAAGAAAAACCCTAAAAATACTAGAAAGAGGAAAATGGGGAAAGTGAGACAATGTCTTTCAGCTCGTGTTGTTTCTCTCTGTATAAGTTGACTTGCCTTCTTCTTTAGTAAGCGCTGATGTGTCTTGTGGTTGCTTACTCATCAATGTCAACTTGGTAGGTTAACTTTGACTGGAATTATATTTTGTAACATTCTCCCTTAAGCTGGAAAAGATATCAATCATTCCAAGCTTACCCTGTACATCAGAAAATGGTCAAGGAATCAAAGACTTAGTTAGAATATCAACAACTTGTTCTTTTGACCTGATGGGCAGCAGATGCAAAGTTTTATCATGAATCTTGTCACGCACAATGTGACAATCTATCTCAATGTGCTTTGTACGTTCGTGAAAAACTGGATTTGCAGCTATGTGGAGTGCAGATTTATTGTCACAGTAGATTACTACAGGATCAGAATGAGCAACTCTGAGATCCTTTAGCAGGTATAACAGCCATTGTGCTTCACAAGTGGCTTGAGCTAATGCTCTATATTCTGCCTCTAAGGAAGAACGTGAGACTATACTTTGCTTTTTGCTTTTCCATGACACAATAGATGTTCCAAGGAAGAAACATAGGCCTGTGGTTGATCTCCTTGTGTCTGGGCAAGCTCCCCAATCTGAGTGACTGTATCCTTTCAAACATAGTGCAGAATCAGATCTGAAGAACAATCCATTCCCAGTTTTATTCTTCACATATCTCAACACTCTCATGGCTGCTAACATATGAACATTGGTGGGTTTATCCATGAATTGGCTCAATTTCCCTACAGCATATGACAATTCAGGTCTTGAATGAGTCAAAGACAACAACCTACCTACTAATCTTCTGTATACAGTAAGATCACTCATATCTTCACCCATATTTTTATGTAGCTGCAACTCTGGTTCCATGGGAGTAGAACAAGGTTCAGTACCCAGCAACCCTGTTTCTTCTAACAAGTCTAGGGCATACTTTCTCTGGCACAAAGAGATGCCATCCTTATTTCTTGCCAATTCAAAACCCAGAAAGTATTTTAATGCACCTAGATCTTTAATACTGAACTTTTCATTCAAAAGGAACTTGACTCTGTGAATTTCTTCAATGTTAGTGCCAGCAAATACTAAATCATCTACATAAACTAATATGACAGTGAAACCAGTGGTACAGTGTTTGGTGTACAAGGAGTAGTCAGATTTAGATTGTGTATAGCCAAGTCCTAGGAGTGTTTTAGTCAGTTTAGCATTCAATTGTCTACTAGCTTGTTTTAAACCGTATAAAGATCGTTGCAACTTGCATACAAGGTCAGGAGAATCAAGGGCCAAACCTGGGGGAGGTTTCATATAGACTTCTTCATCAAGGTCCCCATGAAGAAAGGCAGTATTGACATCCAATTGATGGAGGTGCCAATGCTGACTTGCTGCAACAGCAAGAAGAAGTCTAATTGTACTCATTTTTATCACTGGGCTAAAGGTTTCTAGGTAATCTATTCCCTCTATTTGTGTAAATCCTTTGGCGACCAGTCGTGCTTTGTATTTTTCAATACTGCCATCAGCATGGAGTTTGAGTTTGAATACCCATTTACAACCTATGGCACACTTGTTGGGAGGTAGAGGAACTAATTTCCAAATCTCAGTCTTCTGCAAAGCATTCAGTTCAGCCATAATAGCACTCTTCCCGTTGTTGTCACATATTGCAACCCCAAAGGAGGGTGGCTCAGTGATGGAGGAAAGGTTAAGGGCAAACTGTTTGTGGGAAGAGGATAACCGATCATAGCATAATAACACTAGAAATAGGATAAGGATTACCTGCAGAGAGAGGTACAGAGATTGATGATTCAGACTTGTAGATTGTATCTTCAAGTAAGGAGCAATGATAATCTTGAAGGTAGGAGGGTTGGTTTCTGGTACGTGTGGACCTCCTAAGGTTTGTTGAATCATTGGGTGGATCAAGTGTATGAGGAAGGGGTGGTGGTGAGATAGTTTCCTGTGGGGTGATGGGTGTTTGGGGTATAGCATTTAATTCTGGAAGGGATGTGCAGTCAGATCTCTGTGCTAGATTTGGATCTATTGAATGTGTGTTGGAGTGAGGTGAATTCATGGTTTCTGTTTGGATAGTTGTGTTAAGATGTTGAGGAGTAGTGTTGGTGGCTGATGTGTCATGATGGTCATTTTGGTGAAAGTTGTCAAACAAGGGTATGGAGTTTTCAAAAGTATTACTAGATAGCCCCTTTTGTGAGTCAGGATTGGTTTGTACATCAAGTTTGTAAGGAAAGACTGACTCAAAAAATTTCACATCTCTAGATAAGAAAATTTCCCTAGAGTTAATATCAAATAGAAGATGACCTTTCACACCATGTTTGAAGGCTAAGTAGATACATTTCCTAGACCTAGGATCTAATTTCTTCCTATTAGCTTGTAAAGTACTAGCAAAGCATAAGCAACCAAATACTTTTAAATTGGCCAAATTAGGAATATGACCATATAAAACTTGAAAAGGAGTGTCATGTGATAAGAACTTAGATGGCAATCGATTGATTATGTGCATTGCTTGGCTTACAACATGTGCCCAGAATATTTTTGGAAGATGAGCTTGAAAAATCAAGGCTCTAGCAGTACTTAGAATGTGTTAGTGCTTCCTCTCAACAATTCTATTTTGTTGAGGAGTACCAACACATTAATGTTACAAAATATAATTCCAGTCAAAGTCAACCTGCCAAGTTGGCATTGATGAGTAAGCAACCACAAGACACATCAACGCTTACTAAAGAAGAAGACAAGTCAACTTGTACAGAGAGAAACAACACGAGTTGAAAGACATTGTCTCACTTTCCCCTTTTTCCTCTTTCTAGTATTTTTAGGGTTTTTCTTCTTATTGATGCATGTAAATTAATTCTCCTTTGTAGCGACCGAAAAATCCGGGAAAGGATTCTTCGAAGGTTCATAGGAAGCCGCCACCGAAATTCTAGTTAAGGGCAAATTCGGGAAATCCCTTTACGTGTAGGACAAATCAAGTTTAGGGTTCGGGAGTCGTTATGCGTGGGGAAGGTATTAGCACCCCACGACATCCTTGGTCTAATTAATTAAGATTTATTAATAATTACCCTTTTATTTATAGAGAAAAAGACTTATTTAAATTTTTGGTTTTTAGTGCTTGACAAGAGTGGACTCTTGCTCCTACGTACCTCCGGATGCAATGGAGGAATCAAAGCTACGTAGTTCTTCCTGAAAAAGTTTGTAGGTTGGTGTTTTTTAGTGTAGGGGTCCTAGGATTCCTTGAACTGCATGACCACCGATTCCTAGGATCTTTGACTAACCCGATTGTACAACCGACTTAGTCCCCTACTTTTTGAAAATGATTTTTGAATTTTTGAAAGGAGTTGTGAGATGGGTTGATTTTAGAATAGGTATTCTAGAACTCCTGAACTGTACAGCTCATTAGTTCTAGAACGCTGACTAATCCAGTTGTACAACCGACTTAGTCCCCTATTTACGGAAAAATACTTTATTTATTTTTTATCAAGTTTTTTGTAGGATTACTGAACTGTACAGCTCATTGGTCCTAAAATGATGACTAACCCGATTGTACAACCGACTTAGCCGTTTATTTTTTAGAGAAAAATAGTTTTTTTGTATTCATTAAGTTTGCAGAGTTACTGAACTGTACAGCTCATTGGCCCTAAAATAATGACTAACCCGGTTGTACAACCGACTTAGCCGTTTATTTGATTTCGAGAGAAAAATTATTTATGTTTGAGTTGGAAAGGAATTAAAGAGAGAGACAGGGGGTGCAGATTGTAAATTGGGGTTTTATTAATCGCGGGGGGTCGTATAATTAATTGGAGGGTGTAAAAAGGAAAGACCGGTTCGCATAGGAGAGCCCAAGATGATGCGGCCCGGGCTTAAGTGGGGAGGTGTGCGCGCGTGAATAAGGGGGTGCAAATAGCGTTACGATAATTAAAATAAAAATAAAAATAAAAAAAAGGGCCACTATGAGGCCCAACCCGAAAACTAAAAAAACCTAAAAATTAGATCAGCCTCTCCTTCCTTCCTTCCTTATGCCGCCGCGGAGAGAGAGGCGAAAATCATGGCTATGTTTAATGATTATTATCACAGCCATTAAACAATATTATAGATTTCCAAACAAAGGAATAAAACCAAGACTAAGAACAAAAATTTTAAGAGACAGGCCATGAACTTCACGTTTTTAAAGTCAACCATTATCTATTTTGAAGAAATGGCATAATACAATATAACCATTGTTCATTCTTTCACCTCCCGTTTAGTAAAAAATTTACCTGAAATCAACCGTAGGCTGATTTTTATTCATTTCCACTCCAAGTCTCTCCTTCATTGTAGCGATAACCTGACTCCAGCCTTCGCTTATGCTCTGTTACGGCCCATCGCTGATTCTCCTTGACTATGACCGCTTGATCACTACGACTTCTTCTTCCTTTAGATCTTAGAAACCTCGTAATCAGTGTTTAGTGGATTAGAGTTTCGATGTGAAACTCTAATCCTGTTTTTGGGTGATCTTAGCAGTAGTTTTCTGCCTTGGTTTCTGTGTGTTTTAGACCCTAGGCTAACCGTTTATTTATAGGTAGAAATTAGGTTTTAGCATTAATTGCTGTTTGATTGGGCTTTTGCAGATCTGATAATGTGGGCTTCTTGAAAGCGCTCTTGGAGAGCAAGAATGCACTTTAGATTACTGATGCTGCTCCTTTATTTAATTTCCGTTTTTTATATTCTTTGTATTTTTAATATTATCATTTTTTGTATTTTTGGACATTTTGGACAATTAGACACTTTTTTAAAATGTAAATAAAATTAAATAGAATTTTTTTTGATATTTTTGGACTATATATATATATGTATGTGCTCAAAATAAGGACAAAATAATAAAAATAGAAAAGAAGTCCGCATGATGAGCCAAATTACGAGAAAATAACTCGAATAAACCCATTTGCAAGGAAACGACTCGGATAAACCCAATTAAGTTCGACTAGGCCCAAATACGAAAATTCAATTAAAGAATGTGCGAAAAGATCGATCATTCGCGCGCATTCTTAATTTAAACAACGGCATTTGGAAGAGGTTAGTTGAGATTGACTTGGGTTGGTAAATGAGACACCTTTTTAATGATTCTCGCAATTGCGCGACTTCAGAACAAATAATAAAATAAACGACTAAAGCTGGAAAAAGAATACGGACAAAATTGGGGTATAACATCCTTATAATTCAGTTTTGGATCGGATTAGAGTTAGTTAGAATTTAGTTCTTAGATTTTGTTACAGAGTTAGTTGATCCCATTTGAACTCAACTATGTATATATATATATATATATATATATATATATATATATATATATATATATATATATATATATATATATATATATATATATATATATATATATATATATGTATCGTTGTAACTGATTCAGTGATTGAATGAGAAATTGTTTTCCCCTTTCATCTTCTTCTCTGGAATTCTCTGATTCTTGATCTTGCATCATCAATGGCATTTCAGTTTCAGTTTTCACATGGTATTAGAGCTCCTCTCTAGGAGCTCTGCCACCGCTTCCGCATTCGTTCAAATCTCATTCAATCGTTCGATTCCTCTTACCTTCCTTCTTCATTCTTCTTCGAAGCACTTCTCGGTTTCATCTTCACGATGGCAGAGGTGGTTGTGACAGAGAACAACAATGGAAATGGAAACGGTTCGAGCAAGCCATATCAGAGTGATATGATGAATCCCTATTTCATGCATCCGAGTGATAATCCAGGAACTGCTATCGTTTCTCTGCCGCTCAACGGAAATAACTACCACACCTGGTCAAGATCGATGATGGTAACGTTGAGGTCGAAGAACAAAGTTCATTTCATCGATGGAAGCCTTCCAAGACCGTCGAGTGAGAATACTGATTCTCAGGCTTGGGATCGGTGCAATACCATGGTGATGTCGTGGATTAACAATTCCATCGTGCCAGAGGTATCTCAGAGCATATTGTGGATGGATACTGCAACAGAAATTTGGAAGGATCTTCAAGATCGCTTCTACCAAGGTGACATGTTTTGTATATCAGATCTTCAAGAGGAAATCTATACTACAAATCAAGGTGATGATTCTATCTCTACCCTATTACACTAAGTTGAAGAAATTATGGCAAGAACTTGAAAATTTCTTACTGCACCTAAGTGCAATATGGTGCATCTGTTACTAGTTGTAATACTGAAGTAAAATTCAAGGAGTATAGGGAGAGGGGTAAGGTTCTTAGGTTTCTCAAAGGATTGAATGAACAATATGCCCCTCTAAGATCTCAAATCATGCTAATGGATCCTCTACCTAACCTTGCAAAGGTATATTCTCTCTTAATATAACAAGAGAGAGCCACTGCTCTTCCTACCGGTGAATTAAAAGTTCTTGTGGTTGCTTACTCATCAATGCCAACTTGGCAGGTTGACTTTGACTGGAATTATATTTTGTAACAAAACTCAACATAGTAGTAGGGCTTCTCAAGAACATGATTTATAAATGGAAGAAAAGCTTCGAAAATGGACAATGCCAAAGTTCAAAACAAGCCAGATTTATAAAACATCTTTATTTAAATCAAATCGTGACTATATGATCCAAAAAGTAGAAAATGAATTTATAGTCCAAGATTCACACATGAGTTTTCCCATATTGGATTCTAACATAGTAAATCAATATGTGGGAAACTATAGTGAGTTCCATTTTGGATTAGTTCAAGTAGCTGTAAAACCTCTAACTAGATTAAACTCTGATCTCCCAATCATAATCTGCTTAAGAGACAAAAGATGCAGCATATTTCATAACTCTCTCTTAGCTGTTCTTGAATCTAACCTTCATAATGGTCCAGCATATTTCAATTGTTTTCTTAGTTATCATATTTCTATACAAGATCCTAATGCTACAAGGTGTTTAGTCTTGGATATAAAGATTCCAAGTGAAAAGCTTAAAGAAGGAATTCCACCAGTTAGTATATATCATGTATAGGTTTTGTTATCAAGTGATTCAAGTCACACAAAATTGCTCTGGTTGCAAGGCTTTGAAACAATATACAGTGAATGAAACTGAAGTAATAGAAGTCAATGTTCAAAACTCTTCAAGAATAACTCGGAAAAGGCTCAAACATGATCAAATACCATTTCCTGAAGAATGGTTGCAAGGATGTTCTTCATCCACATGAACCAGAAACATGATGGTAGCTGGAATTAATGCTCAAAAAGAAGGCTATATCTGTTCAAGGGTACAGTTATGGTCTGTGAAAAGGAGGAGAGAATAAGAATCTCTGTACTATTGAGTATTGAGTGTGGACACAAATTATTGTCGAGAATCTAGCTAGGTGTGGTGTAGGCATCGTATGTTGGACTTTTTATCTTCACCTGTGGGAGTATCTACTACTGTTAATGACAAAAGCTAATGTTACTTTATGAAGCTTTGCTTGTATCAAAATTAATATCATGTTGAGTAATAGTGGAAGTTGTTATTGCCACTACTCATCTTTGTTATAAATGCTGTGTATTTTAACATCTCATATCTTATGCTTTCTGTTTATATGTTTATATATGTTATGGATGGATGGAGCATTTCTGTAATAGATTTTTATGCTTTTTCTTTATGCTTTGGAGTTATCTCACTTACTCACTTTGTCTCTTTATTCTTTTTACATCACTTTGTCACTTTTTAACGTGGATACTGGAATCACTTTTGTTTTTATAATATTCTTTTTATTTTTATAATATTAATTAAAAAAGGGACCTAGAGCTAATAATATAATTATACGGAATATAATAATAAATTACAAGTTTTTAATTAAAAAATTTGTTTAATCATTAAAAATTGCACGAGATTAGTTTTGGATATAAAGATTCCAAGTCTAGGTCGAGCTAGGCTTTGTTCGACTTGAGTCTGACCTGTATTAAACGTGTTAGACTTGAGGCTGACCTGTGACCTGTGATAGGCGGACTTTTGAGGTCTGATCTGGCCTTTTCGGAATCTTGGCCATAAAGCTTGTTTAGAAGTCTATTTCACCAATTTGTTTTGAGAAAGCTAACAATCTTTGAGTGATAAAGACTTTATAAATAGACGAATAAACTATTAGATCAATGAGATTGCGATCTAACAAAATCTTTTAAAGACTTATCTTTATAGGACATTCTACTTAAACTTTATTTTATAATAAAACCTTTAAATGAAAAATGTAAGCAAATTTATAATTTAACAAAAAGTAAAAATTTAAATATAATAATAGTAGTAATAAAAAATAATATTCATGTTTACTTAAGTAGGCGGGGCTGATAGGCCTAGAAAACTTTTTTGAGGGTTTGTAGCCTGACCTTTTTACATAAATAAGCTTTTAAAAAAACCTTAGTCTTATCTATTTAGAAAAAGTCTGGTCTGATCTGGACCTAATGTAGGCTGGGCCGTAAGCCCATGTAGGCTGGGCCTTAGGCCCCTGTAGGCCGATCTGACATATTCCCACACCTACCTACTATCACTTTATTTTCAATTTAACCATTGAAATATAAAAATACATTAAACAATTCTAAATTGTTTTAAATCTATCAAATTAGTCTCTTAAATACTTCAAAAATAGGAGAGAAAATATTAGTTGAGGGAGTAATTTAGTAGATTTATAATAGTTTGAAGACTATTTATTATATTTCTCTAGTTTTTAGACCAAATTGGAAAGATATGCTATTATAGACGCCAAATAAAAAATTTACTCTAAAAAAAAATACTACCTAATAAAGCGAACACTACAACAGAATTAGTATATAGGCAGCGCTTTTTTTCATCCATGGCGTAGCTTTTGGTAGCTACGACGTGGCGCTGGTATTCCACTACAACAATGGGCGCGCTTCCTAAAAAGCGCGCCCATTGCCCAAACACGCCCTCAAATAGGCAAAGCTTCCTAAAAAGCGCGGCCCATTGCCCAAACACGTCCTCAAATAGGCAGCGCTTCCTAAAAAGCGCTGCCCATTGCCCAAACACGTCCTCAAATAGGCAGCGCTGCCCATTGTCCAAACACGTCCTCAAATAGGCAGCACTTCCTAAAAAGCGCTGCCCATTGTTTAATTTATATATATTTTTTTTTCTTCAGTTTTTGTGTATTTTCCATTTTATATTTGCAAAAAAAAAAATCCACATCATATGTGAAGGGAATTCTCTCAATTACCCCTCATCTTGAATTTTGCTCTTTGTTTATCTTTTTGATGGAGTGTGTTTACAAATTAATACTTTGTTCAGCCAACTGATACTAGAAGCAAGGGTAAAGGCATAGATTAAAGGGGTAAAATTAGTTGACTGACATTGACTAATAAGTTCAGAAGCCCTTAGTACTTACAACTTAGAAGGGAAATCATCAGTTTCAAAAGAAGGTTACAACTACAAAGTAGTAATTTAACATTTTCAGATCAATCCCAGTACTTTACAAAATAAAAATTCCTTCCCAAAAATAAAAACAAGTACTGATATATTCCATCATAGCTTTTTCCACCTCCAAAATTCTATCTATCCTCTTCTTTACTGCACATGAAGTAAACTGAGCTGAGCTACTACCTTGAACTACAACATTTTTGACTTAAGGCAACAGCAGAAAACCGTGGCTAGAAGTCAAAAAACCGTGGCCTAAACTTTAGACTACGGTTTTTTAGGCGCTGTCTAGGTGGCCGTCGCCTATTCCTTTAGGCCACAGTTTTGGCACATTAGGCCACGAAATATTAAAACCGTCGCCAAAGTTATTAAAACAGGCCACGGTTTATTAATATAGTTTCTGGCCACGGTTGTGAATTGGTCACACAAAAATAACCGTGGCCTATAAGTTTAAGCCACGGTTTTCAATTGGCCACATATAAATAACTGTGGCCTATAAGTTCAAATATAGTTTTTTTTCAAATATCAACAATTAGTCCCTCTTAATTATCATCATAATATTACTGTAAACTAAAAGACTACATCAAATCCATCAAGAACAAAAATTATTTTATTATACCATGTTAAAGCATCCAATTTCAAGATTACAGATACATAATCATCGAAAATAATTTATAAGTATTTTCCTGAGGAAGTGTCAATGACAAGATTACAGATACATAATCATCGACAACTTTAATATCTTAGTATTTTCCTGAGGAAGTGTCAATGACAACAAGCTTGTGGGAGTCCATTTCTTCTAGTGCAGACCTTGTCTCCTTTGCCAAGTGAAACATGACTGGAGCCTTGCTTGCGGTTAGAACTTGTCCACCAAGATCATAAACTTTTCCTGCATGAACATATTTAGTTAGGAAAACAGCCTATTACTTTCAAATCAATCATCCAACACATTGCGTAATAAATGCGATTTGAGAGAATGATGGTGATAATGATAGTTATTCCAGAAAAGCCCCCTTTTTATTTGCTAAGTGTCATCTCACACTCTACAACAAATAGAAAATCATCGTATGATGGATATGTCAAAGTCAGTGAGGTTTCAAAATTCATCAAAAATTAATTTCTTTAAGATTAGGCATACCTACCTTTTCAGCCTTCTATATGGTGTCATGACTTTTCTTGGCTCAGCTCTTTTGACATGTAGTGTCAAGAAAATACAAACATTTATCAGTATTTCATCTTTTATAACATAAGGGAATTCTATATCATAAAGAATTCATTCAAGATTAATGTTTTGAATGCTCCTTCCTAGTAGAACATGCTTCAAAACTCGCACAACTTACAACAACAAAACAAAAAAACATCTTCATAAGATATCAAAGCCTTACATATGAAGAACTGGAGAGAACTGTGACCTATCAACACAAATACAAACACGACACTAAGACAGACACGTAAACACTGTTTTTACATTGAAAAATGAAAGTAATTGAAGTGTCAGTGTTAGTGTCCAACACGACACATGTCAGACAATGGACACATAAGGTCTTTCTACAGAAGTTAGGGACACAATATGTCCACTAATAAGTAATTCATAATTGCTCAAGTTCTGTTATAATTATAAATGTTCATGCAATAGTAAAAGTTTAAAAAAAAGGGAAATGATAAAAGGTCTTCATAAGTTAAATTAATAGATATATCTAGTTTGTATCCATGCCATCTCCAACTTGGTCACAGATAGGACTAACAAAGCAGTGAAAAGACCTCTCAAAAGTGTGAAGGATGAAACTGTATGCAAAGATGTTAGTCTAAAAACTAATAAATCAAACAACTAGCTAGTGTGGACATAAGTACAAAAATAGCGGGGATAATAACAATCAACAAATGCACAAAATATAGGTTACTGGATATAGAATGTGAACAACAAATTGATGCATAAATTTGTTGAGGGTGGAAGGAAAGGATTCTATAAACTACTTTTGAAAATGTCAGTAAGCAAGCAATGAGTCATTAATAATGACTCATATGATAAGATAGTTCACTTGGATATATACTCCTAAAACTGCAAGGATTAACAAAACAGGAAAACTAGAAGTCAAGGAACTCAAATAGCAGCAAAGAATTTATACAGCTTTAAAACATGTAAGGGGAAAAATTTGAGTACTTGATAAGCAAAGTGAGCTATGGTTATCATACACAATTCTCTAGTTACAGTTTTTATCACAGATGTGAGTTAGCCTCATTAGCTTGCAAATAAACATGTTTCCACAAACACGTTTGTTTTCACATTTCCAATCGCATTTGTGAACAGGATTTGAACCATCTTGACCTGCATACTTGATGATAAATAACATTTGATGGAGCTGCAACCATAGATTGGCAATATACCTCTATTTCTTAACAGAAAAATTCTAAGATTTGAATCTATTGCACTTCAACTTTAAGGCCTTGTTTGAATTCTGCAACGCCGACCACAACAACACAGAATTCAGTAACTAAATTGACTTAACCTTCTTCCTGGTAACAATGAACTAATTTCACACTCTTATGAAACTAATTATTTAGATTCAAGTAGCTTTCATATTGCATAAACTTAGTGATTGAATCACCGAAAGAAAAACAAAACCCTAAAATTCTAACACACAAATAAACCAGAATCGAACTTGCTATGAAGTTAGGGTTTATATGCGTAACTATGAACATAGAAGTTGTGAATAAGAAGGGTCAAAAATTAAAAAGTAGAGAAAGGAACAACTGCGCTTTGGGTTTACGCAATGAAGGAGGAAGAGCTTGCTCGAAAACGCGGTGGGCGCGCTTATGCGTTGAAATCGGCGCATCGGCATCGGGCGTCGTCCATCATCGCCGCTCGCTGCTCGCTCGACCATAAAATTGAACTTCATTTGAAAAACGAAGGAAAAAACATAATAAATGAGAGAAAGTGTTGGAAAAACGCAAACCCTAAGGGGAGAATCGAATGTGGAGAAATGGAATTAGAAATTGGGATTGTAGAGAGGGAAAGAAGATGGGATTGGTTATGGATTTGTGTATATATGGCGTAGAGATTTATGAAGACATTATACCCTTTCCCTGCATCACGGCCTGGAGAAAGATTGAGGGAAAGAAGATGGGATTGGAAATTTGTGTTACTGTTAACGCATGGTTCTTTTTCTTCTTGCTTTTTATTTTTTTTTCATTTTATGCCTCTTCCGTGTTTTTGATATTTTGTCGTTATTTAAGTCGCATGAACCAGAAACGGAATGTGTGAGTAACTTAAAATGTATAGTCCACGGTTTTTTTTTAGAGACGGTGGTCGTATTAGTCCACGGTTTTTTTAGTAAGTTATTTAGTTTTAGTACACGGTTTTATAATTGTGGTCTCTAAATAAAAATTGTATAGTCCACAGTTTTAAGCATTTTAGAATAAATTTTGTAAGTCAACAGGTAGACAAACGTGGTCTTAGGTATCCACACTTGCTTAACCGTGGCCTATACAGTTTTAAACCGTAGCCTATTAGCAAGTTAATGAAACCGTGGCCTAATATCTATCTCAATCTCCACATTTGTAAACGCGTGGCCTATTCCTTGTTCAGGCCACGGTTTTTTAGCCGTGGCAAAGATTGGCGTGGCCTAAAGTCAAAAATGTTGTTGTTCCATCTGCCAGCTCAACTTGGAAGCAACACCTTCGTGACAAGGAACGTAATCCTGTGAATCAAACATACAAATATATATATATATATATATATATATATATATATATATATATATATATATATATATATATATATATATATATATCATTTTCTGCAGAAGAAAATGTGATTGCATAATGATGGAAATATGCTTTGTGAAGGAGTATACATGTAAAGTTCAATTATTGTTCCACTATTTTACTCACATACAATCCAAACAGAACATTAATTCAAAGCCAGGGAGAATTGTAAATGGGAGTTACAACAGATTTAACTTGTAAATACTTGTGAAGTGCTTCCAATCCAAAGTCTCTTCCAAATCCACTCATTTTATAACCTCCATAAGGAATGTCATTACCAAAGGCAAAGTAACAATTAATCCAAACAATGCCTGCACGAATAGACCTTGATACTGTGTTTGCTGTGTCTAAGTTCTTGGTCACAATTCCTGCTGCTAAGCCATATCTAGTGTTATTAGCACTCTTAATTGCTTCCTCAATAGTCCTGTTTGTTCATTACATGAATTTAGTAATAAAACCAATGATAATAAATAAAAGGCTTAAATATGTGTTCAATCTTCTAAGTTACTAATATGTTGATATTCGGATTTGGTCCTAAACCCTCTTGTAAGTTCTTGTACTTATTAATACCTGTGGGATGTGGCTTAAGCAGTGTGAAGAGTGTGTATGATTTGGACTCAGTTCGATCAAGACTTCGCAGCAATGTGACCGAAGGAGTTGAGTGAAGTTAATGTTAACTGATAATGAAAGTGTATTTTGGTGTTAAAAATGAAAGTGCATTATATGGTAAATTGATAGCTGTTGGTTGAACTTTTGCACTCATAAAAGCAAGTGGAAGAAGGTTAAATAGAGATGGGAAGAGTAAACTTACAAGAGGATTAGAACACCATATAAATGATCTGGTGTGAGAAGTGCATTAAAATGATGGAAATATGCTTTGTATACTCCTTCACAAAGGATAAAATTAGAGGATCCTATGTTACAATAGTACCCAAGTTGTTCACCAAATCTAAAAGAAAATCAACCCAAAACAATTATCAGAATCAGAATCAGAATATCATACATTGAAACAAAGACAATTTTCAATCAACTAAAAATCGATTTAAACTTACCAGCCTTGGTCATGCCAATACCGCTGTCAATAATGGTTAGGGAGTTGTTTGCCTTGTCAGGAATAATATATGGATAAACAACTCTGGTTGACCATCGAGTTTGCTCTTGTCTGTAAGACACTCAAAACGGATCTTGTCCAAAGCCTACAATGTTTACATAATCAGACTCACATACAACAACTACGGTGAAGAACATTCATACGCAACCCCAAAATTATTGTACAAACCACTATTACAAAAGTTACAAATTCTAGACAACGACATTTTCACAATCATTACAATTCAAATTCATTCAATCATTCAACTCCAACCAATAAAATGCTATGACCATCGGTAACCAAATGTCCATAATAACATAACAAATCTCATGAATCATAGTAGTTACGACAATCACCTTTTCTACTATTGGGTCAAGGCTGATGAGCAAAGATATATAGCCAAGTCAAAGATATATAGCCAAGTAAAGAGAGTATGGGGGATACTTTATCTTACAAGAGAAATGCCCGTATGAAGGGACACCTAAAGTGAGAAGCTTGATCCATATTCAATTATTCATATTACCCAAATGAAAGATAAGTACAACTAGGAGACTCACCCGTGCGATGCACGGGGTGTGGTAGGGATTAATTCGGTGCAAACGTGTGGTAGGAATAAATGGTGTACAACATGTAATGCAGAAGGTGTTGTAGGTGGGGAACAAATGGTATACAACATGTAATGCATAGCATAGGCAAGAAACTGGAGAAACCTATTTTCTCGTACAACAAAATAAATGGGAAGTTAGAACATAATTAGATAGATTGCAAGCAAAATATTCCAGAATTTATACTAAGATTCAATAATGAACCAACGGTAATGATAAATATCATAGTCATTCAAGGTTACTTAGGATATGTGAGTTTCACAATTCATTGAAGTTAGGGTGCACATCTTTTGTTGGATACTTTATGGCCACTGAACTATGTTTAAGAGCAAAGTACCTGTTGACAGATGCAACATGGTTCCCTTCTAGTATTTCTGTTATGCAGCAAATCTAGTGCTAAATGTTACTGTCTGTAAACAAATTTTAGTATCTGTAAACAAATTTTGTTTGTAACCAAATTTCAATGATTATTTGGTGTTAAAAGCTACAATGTTAGACTAATAGATTATGCTAGCTCATCAATAACCATAATAGACCCAGGGAGTACTAAGCACCTGATTTAGTTCAAATCAAAGTGGAAAAAAAAAACTCGAGAGATGAAAAAATCTGGAAAACTTACATCGGAAGCGTTGCTGATGAGTTCACGAAGGAAAATCTCCTTGTTAGAGTAGAAGGTATTGATGATGAGACTGAGAAGCTGGTTAATTTCAGCCTGGAAAGCAAACGTTTCGGTTTCCGCCATGATAGATCTGTTGTAGCGAGAAAGCAAGAGACGGAGATGAGAGTATGAGAAGTTAGGGTTTTACGAGAGAGAGAGGGAAGGGAAAAAGAGAATTGAGTGGATATATAGGAAGGTGTTTAGAACCTCACCAGATGTATCCTTGGTAACGGTGAACGACCCACCAGCTTGTGACTCCCACACATACTGTTCATCATCGTTGTGCTTAGTGGTAACAATCACCTTCTCAGCAACAAGATATGCAGAGTAAACAAGAAGTTAGGGATATTTAGGGTAAGCTCGGCAAAGTGTGTGTGAGTGAGGGAGAGAGATGCGTTGTGAGAGAGGAAACGAACGGGCCAAAAAAAAATTAAAACAAATATTCAGCGTTTCTAAAAAACGATGAATATGTGGTTTTTCGTTCTAATATACGCAGCGCTTTCTAAAAACGCCGATTATTTGGCTTTCGTCCCTCTCTATACGCAGCGCTTCCTCAAAAACGCTGATTATTTGGCTTTCTCCTCCTCTCTATACGCAAGCGCTTTCTCAAAAACGCTGATTATTTGGCTTTCTCGCCCTCTCTATACGCAGCGTTTCTTTGAAAAACGCCGGGTATTTTCCTATCTCGTCCTCTCTATACGCAGCGTTTATTAAAAAACGCTGGTTATGTGCAATCTCTTCCTCTCTATACGCAGCGTTTATTAAAAAACGCTGGGTATGTGGCGCTCTTTTTTAGCCATTCTGGCGTAGTGGAAATGATGTTTAAAACAAAAATTGAATGAACAACTATTTTGGCAATGCCCATCCGCTAGTTTATAGCGGATTCGCTAGTTGTAAGTGTTTGGCACAACTAGCTTTTATCGTTTTTCCACTAGCTTATAGTGTTTTTTTAAATGCTACTTGAAGTGGCGTTTGAGCTTATAGCGTTTCATTTTTTCTTCTAACTTTACCCTCGTTACTTTAATTAAATTCTTCACTTATTTTCCATTAAATAAATTTCTCTCTCATTTGTAAGCATTAATTACAAATATCTATTTACGTAATTTTATTTTTATAAGCTATTTTAACCGCTAATTTTACCAAATACTTTAAGTTTAATCCGCTAGTTTATGTGCTATACCCTAGTTTATTTATGCAAAATAGAGCCTAAGTAGTAGTAATAGGTTGAAGGCAATCAAGCCATCATCAAAAAGTTAGTACTATTACAGAAGCATCAGCAAAGTGATAATAGATGAACAAAAGTTGTTGCGTTAAACACAAGCAAACATATTGAACCATATTATATAGTAACTGGCATTACAAACTAGTTTATACCCCTTAACAAAGTTGACACAACTACTTAACAAAGTTGACTACTAACTCTCTAAATAACTATGATCGATCTGAGTTAATTAGACTTATTATTACACACAACAGCTAGTAAAAGTACTTAGTTGACACACATACACTAAACACACTTAATTTCTCAGCTACTTAATTGAATTACACATCAATAATAATAACTAAGAAAGCATCATCTCTCGTGCAGATCGAACTGAACGATATTAGTTAGAGAGTACGTAAAATCATTGTTGAGATTGAGAGCAGTAAGTCAGCTTGCGGGGGGAGAGTTGATCTCAATAAGATCGGAAGAAGTTCCCTTATAGCAAGTATGAGAGGATCGTTAGATGTACTCCAACTATTCAACTTCTCAACTATTCCCTCATTATCTGACTCCACTTCAACTCTTATAAACCCTTTCTCCTTAGCCCACTTCAAAACCCTTAAAATCCCCTCTTTTTCAGTTTCATCTTCTCTATAACTTGGACTCAACTTCTGAGCGAAACCGTAAATCAATTTTCCGCCGCCGGCTACAACAGCAGCTGTACCGGCTACTTTCCAAAATGTTGCCCACCCTCTACCACCTTCACTACCGCCACCACCTTCGCCTTCCTTCTCATTCTTTCTCTCGCTTCCGCTCATTCTCTATCTACTCAAGAATACTGCTTAATTAATTGTTATATGATCTTCCTCACTATCCTTGCATTGCACACACACACACACACACATATATATATATATATATATATATATATATATATATATATATATATATATATATATATATATATATTCAACTTTTCTCTGTTTTTTTGCATATGGTTTCCAATAAAGTAGTAGTGGTTTCCAAGGAGAGAATAAGAATCTCTTTTTTTTGGTGAACAGAGAATAAGAACGACATCAATAATGCTATTTAGACAAGATATTAGACAAATAATACTACAAATATACGGTTATGTATATACTGTGTGTCCCATACCACTCAAAAGTAACTATGTCTAATACAATTGGATTTGTATTTACCGTGGAGTCCATATATTTGTCACTATATTTTATCACTTTACTTGTCTAAATACCATTGTCGAATAAAAATCTCTGTATTATGGAGTTTGGACACAAATTATTGTCGAGATTCTAGCTACACTAGCTAGGTAGGCATCGTACGTTATGATGGACGTTTTGTCTTCACTTGTAATAGTACTGTTAATGACAAAAGTTAGGGTATTTTTTTTTAGCCCACCATGTTTCACATATACCCCACATAATAGTGAAATCCCAAAATGTCTTTCAGTAAACGTATTTCTTTTTAAAAAAATTACACTAATCGTATATATGTTTTTTTAACATATATACGATGTTCATTTTTTAGGCATCGAATATATGTTCGTTGTGGGTATATACGATTGATGCGTTATAAGTCAATCATATATACGCTTTGTGGAGGGTATATACGATGCCTAATATATGTAACATCGTACATATGTCCCACCAATGGTATAAACGATGAGCTTAATATTTGTTAACGGTTGAGATTTGATCAACGGTTTTAATTTGAACGGTTCTGATTTTAACGGTTGTGATTTGATCAACGGTTTTAATTTTAACGGCTGTGATTTGATCAATGGTTTTAATTTTAACGGTTGGGATTTTAACGGTTGTCATTTGATCAACGGTGTAGATATGATGGATAAATAAACACGTGTAATTACAAAAACGCAGAACAATAACAAATACGCGTGTAATATGAAAAATGTGTGAATCTATAAATCGTCAAGAGAATCATCGGCTAAATCAACACATCTAGGCGCATCACCGGGAGTGGGAGGGTGCACTGAAGGACACATAGACTGCCAGAGGGAAAAACGTCCGGTATACGGATACAACCATGAATCAGACTCTGATGAGTGGTGTGGGTACCACTGCGGAGCAATAGGAGACAATGGACAGGTGGAGGAGATTGAAATATGCAACCAGTGTAGATTGCTCTTGTTCAGAATATATAACATCGTATATACGTGGCCCAGACGTGAGTACGATTGATTATTCAAGCCCCAATAGTATATACGCTATATACGATCGATGGGTAGTCAACGAAACATTTAATAATTCAATCGTATATACGTCTCAAATGACATATATATGATGACCAATTTTCCAGATCAACGTTCATTATTTAATGCAATCGTATAGTTACGTTAGTATATAACATCTAACATTAACTTTATGAGTGGTGCTATATACCAAGAAGGGTGGTTTTCGTGGAATCCACGAAGGTTGCTTTGTGTGTGTTATATAAAAAAAAAATAGACAACATGGGAGAGTGGTGTGTTATTATTATTATTATTATTATTATTATTATTATTATTATTATTATTATTATTATATATAAAAAATAATCACAAATCATGAAGAAAAAAAAAAGAAAACGTGTTGACTGGCGGCATTTAAACACCACAAACTATCCAACATGCTCTATCGTGGTGTTGAGTGTTGACCACGAAAAGATCTCTCGTGAGATCTAGCATTATTCTAGTGGAAGTTATTCTCACTTATCTTTGTACTTTTAGTATGTTAAAAATGCTATGTATTTTAACATCTTATGCTTTCTGTTTCTGTAATTATGGATGGAAAGTAATAGATATGTTATATTTATGCTTTTTCTTTATGCTTTGGATATACAAGTGTGTTTAGTTGTTATTCTTGCTTCCTTCAAACACTTTTCAAAGCATAAACATACACATATGTTGAAAAGATCTCAAAATACACACACACACACACAAATAAATAGATATAGATTCTCTGCATTAGCTTACTGGGCATGCCATTTAGAAAATCACAATATTCTATTTTTTTAAACACAGCATGCCATAGGAAATAAGAAACATAAATTAAGAAAGAAAAAGACATTGATCAAACAAATATATTCTTGAATCCAATGGCTCACTCAGATCAGTACTTAATTGGATATTGATTCAATGGATGAAACCATACCACACAATTCCAAGAGGTGCTTGCTTCCTTCAATCTTAAGGTACATTCCGATAAATCAATCCATGCAAACGAAGGTACAAGTCTTTGTTATCCGACCCAAAAACTTCATTTACTTTTCTGAAAGCTTCCTCCTGCGTTAGTTTCTGAGCAATTAATTCTCGCATCAAATGCACTGAAATGCTGATTTGACAAACGACCTCCTCGCTTTCTAAGCAAAAATCTTTGCAGTCCGACTCGGAACAGATCGTCCCCGAGGTGAATTATTTGTTTCAAACACGGGTGAGGTTAGAAATACGCTCTTCAAGGTAACCGATAATACGATCTTTTTCTAGAAGCTTCTCATGGAGGCGAGAGACATCAGACTCGAGGGAAGAAGTCATAGAAGTCGAGTCCACATCATTGGAATTGCCTTGTGACGACATGCCCTAATGATTCTCCAATTTTGATTCGAAATTTAAGGGAACAAAAATCAGTAAATCTTGTGTAAAAAAAAACTAATCACGAAACCCATCTTAGTGCTCAAATAGCTTTGGAACCTCGATGACACGATCGTGGTGAGTCCTTAGAGCACAACTCAACTAAACTTTATGTAAGAAAAAAACAGTAAACCTAATTTGGAGGAAGGTTGTTTTTCTTGACCCCCACAATCTTCTTCTATATTCCACCAATCATTTTTCTTACAATTTTATCCCTAAAAAATACAAAATATATTTTTTTTTTGATTTTTTTGAGATTGTGAAAAATTAAAATAATTAATAAAAAATAGTAAACAATGAAATTTGAGATTTTGAGTCTCGTAGTCCCTACAAAAGTCCCTTCTAAGAGTGTCATGGTCCCTGATTTATCTTTTTATGAGATAAATTTGTTGCCAAATTATAAACTCGCTCTGACTTACCTTAATTCCTTTGGCCAAATTTTTAAAAACGAATTTATGTTTTTAATAACTTAAATCCGGCGTTTTGGATTTAAAAAAGGGGCAAATTTAGAAAACAAAAATGGCTTGTGTTTTCTATACCCCCACCCCACCCCATCCCCATAAACCTCCACCCAATTTTAAATCCCCAAAATGCCCTTTGAAAATTAATTTTTTTTTAAAAAAATAAAGAAATCGTATATACCCCTTTGAGTACGTATATACGATGGCTATTTTATGTCCAATCGTATATACGTACTCAAAGGGGTATATACGATGGGTTTTTTATTTTTTTTAATAATTTGTTTTAATTTTTATTACTAAAAGGCTACTAAAAATTCGTTAAATAGTCAAAACTACTCCAAAAAAACACCACTAAAAATCTAACAAAATCAAAATAAGGCTATACAAATTTTTTTAGATTTTTTGGAAACTATGAAAAATTAAAAAAAATCGTAAAAAATAGTAAACGATGGGATTTGGGATTTTGAGGCCGTAGTCTTGATTCTTGATTTTTTTCGGATTTAATGGCTGTGGTTTCATTACGATCGGAGTATGTTGCCCGAAAACTGATTTTTTAGCCTAAATTATTCGTTCGACGTATAACATCGTCACGTTTTAACGAACTACACACAAAACCTATTTTCAGGACTTAATTAATTTTTATTTGACTTAAAAAAATTAAAAAAATACAATAGGGATCGTATATACACCTGAGGGGGGTATATATACGACCTTATTTTTTGCCCATCGTATATACACCCCCCAAGGCGTATATACGATTATGGTGGGGGTGTGCCAATCGTATATACGCCTTGGGGGGTGTATATACAATGGGCAAAAAACCACTACAAAAAAAAACGAGGATTAGCGACGGAATTAGCGAGGGAAATTTTGTCCCTCGCAAAAAACGTGGATTAGCGACGGAACTGCAAGTCCCTCGCTAATGTGACCATTAGCGAGGGAATTAGCGACGGAATTTCAAGTCCCTCGCTAATGTCTGAACGTTGCGGTGATTTGATCATTGCATCGATCCGACTATGTCGAGTGGCGATTAGCGACTTGCGCCGCAAGTCCTCGCTAATGTCCAGTTATTATTTTACCAAATATCTGATTCTCTCACTCTTCTCTCATTCTTTCACTTTTAACTTTCACTCCTCTTCTCTTCCTCTTCCTCTTCCTCTACTCTCTCTCACCTACAAACTCTAACCCACCACCACACAACCACCACCACCACCACCACACTCTTATTTTTCACTCACAACACCCTCATTCTTCTCTCTCACCTACAAACTCTAACCCACCACCACACAACCACCACCACCACCACCACACTCTTATTTTTCACTCACAACACCCTCATTCTTCTCTCTCACCTACAAACTCTAACCCACCACCACACAACCACCACCACCACCACCACGCCCCCACCACACCACAACCACTCTCACTCCTCAACCATACAACCACAACCTCTCTCTCTCTCTCACTCTCTTTCTTCCACCACCACCACCACCACCACCACTCTCTTTCTCCCTTACTCCTTCTCTCTCTACGACCACCACCACACAACCACCACCACCATATACATCTCACTCTTTTTCTCCCTTACTCTTCTCCTTCTTCTTCTCTCTTTACACCACCACCACCACCACCACCACCACTCTCACTCCTCTCTCAAAATAATAATAATAATAATAATAATAATAATAATAATAACAACGACAACAACAACAACAACAACAATAATAATAATAATAATAATAATAATAACAACAGTAATAATAATACTACTACTACTAATAATAATAATAAATTCAGATTGATAAGCGTGCCAATCAGATTTGGGAAGCGTGTTGTCAGCATTAGCGAGGGACTGTCCCTCGCTAATTAGCGACGAAACACATTTCTCTCCCTAATTTCCATTAGCGAGGAGGGAATTAGCGACCGAACTGGTCCCTCGCTAATTCCCTCGCTAATGGCAATTAGCGACGGAATTAGGCATGTTAGCGACCGAAAATTCCCTCGCTAATGACCGTGTTTTTTGTAGTGAATAGGGTCGTATATATACCCCCCAGATGTATATACGATTGGCCAAATTTTTTTTAAAAAAAATACGTTTTCAGAAGGGCATTTTGGGGTTTTCAGTTTGGGTGGGGGTAAAAAAAATAAACCAACAAAAATTGGTGGGGGTATAGGGGAAGTTGGTGGGGGTAAAAAAAAGCAACCCTTTGGAGAAAGAGAGAAAACAATTTTGGGTTTTTTCTTTTGTACCCCCACCCTGTCCCCTTAAACCCCCACCCAAAATGAAATCCCCAAAATGCCCTTTGTCATCTAATTTTTTTTTTTAAAAAGGCGCATCGTATATATGTCAATTGGGACATATATACGATGTGTGAGAACAACACATCGTATATATGCCTGAAGAAGTATATACGATTGGTACACGACCAATCGTATATACTTCTTCAGTGGCATATATACGATGTGTTAAAATCACACATCGTATATATGTCCCAATTGATATATATACGATGATGCGCTTTAAATTTTGTTTTTTTAAATTTGTAAAAAAATTTAACGCTCATGATTTAACGTTCAAAGTTGATCAACGGTGTAGATTGCACGCCAAAATCAACGGTTGATAATGTTTTACCTCATCTATAAATACTCACTCCCACCATCACTATTTTCACACCAAAAATTCAAATACTCACTCCTCCTTCTCTCACACATCACAAGTGAAGATGATGCGCAGCTTCGCTAATGTCATACTACGAGCCTTCTTCCTCACTCTTGTTCATTCTAATATGGGGTTTGTTGATCATCGTGGTATCATCTTGAAAGATGATGGTATAAGTTTCGATGAGAGAGATGTTGTTTCGTGTAGGTTAAAACACGATATATCATTTTCTCGCTCTTAAGCGAAAAACTCATCGCGGATGGTTCAACCAGAGAACGACGAACATGAGATAATTCGTATCGCTTTATCTGAAACCCGAAACGACTAGTGGAGGTATTTATCGGTCTACCATGGATGTCAACAACGAGGATGACGTCCGAGACATGATGTCCATTCATATTACAATTAAATGGAGGAGTTACATTCATCCATGCAGACGTCGAAACCGTAAGACCGTCGCCGAGATCCTTCGTCGATTAACTCCACCACTTCGGTAGTTTCTATTGTATTTTCATTTTATCTGCTCTATTTTTATTCAAGTTGTTTATGTTTTATCGCTTGTGTAACTTTTTTTTTATCGAATCAATGAAATCAAAAATTCATGGAAACTCGTAAAATAAATAAAACATCCAAAAAAGTTAATAATATAATAAAGTGCCAATATAATATCAAATACATCAAAAACAAATAAAAATCCCTAACGGCATCCCCTCGCCCTCGCCCCCGCTGCCTAAGCTCCCGACCACGCCATCCGGTCTTTGCCATCCCCACCACCTATGGAGTGTCCGATCTGTTTTGGATCGCCATGCTGCGATGTCGCCACCACGAATCCTCTCTACAAGCCCTCACAAGCTCCCTAATCCGGTCCATGATCGTCGTAGCGTATCTCGGGAGGGTGTCCAGGTGAGCTCTAGGTGATGGTGGAGCCGGTAATAGTCTGGGGATAAAGCCCGACGTACCACTCTAAAGTAGTTCCGATACCGATCGATCGGGCGAGAAGCAACCCGAGTAGTGCGCATGATGTCCTCCACGATGCCATGAAGTGGACGATCAAAACACGCAATCGGATGACTCGACGCGGCCATCGAGAGGTCACGCGGATGATCTGCGTGTACCCAAACCGCCGCAGCACCTATCGTGCATGTAAGAACTCAAGTCACCACCGATGAAGCCTCTGTAGAGGGAGATTTGCTCAAAGGGTCTACCAGCCCTGTCCTCCTCAAATGGTCGCCAGCAGACATCCTCTGGCCTCAGCTCATCAAGCATCCTCCTGTAGTGGCTGAGCCTCAACCCGTGACATACCCAGATATGTCTCAGCAAGCTGTGTGGCAAACTCTGAGCTCACAGTGATGGCGGGAGGTGTGGAATAGTTCCCCTGGATGGGAAGGTGCAACAGACAAGAGATGTCATCCAGAGTGATCGTCATCTCACCAAATGGCAAGTGAAATGACGAAGTGTCTGAGTGCCACCTCTCGATAAAAGCCGACAGCAGCTCATGGTCTATTGTGGCGTGGCCAGTCTGGAGAAGTGGGGCCAATCTGGAGTCCCTGACCACGCGGTGCGCCAAGTAGGTCGGGGTAATGAAGATGGAGTCTAGTATGGACTTTGTTTCCATGAGCCCATACTTTGACAACACGATACTCCCGAAATAAAAATAAATAAATAATGTAAGCAAAAGTGCAGACTATGTGACTTAAATAAATTATTTAAGCAAAAATGCAAAACTTACCGGGTCAATGTAGTATAGAATCACAGACATGATCTCGCCAAGTCGGTGAAAAGAGAGGGTGAGGCTCCTCCCGAGGCTCCATCTCGACATCGGCTGAGGCACCTCATGATACTCGGACATGGGTGGTTCGAGTAATAAGCATCACCGGGAGCGCCGACGATACTCGGGAGGTGGGGATGGTAATGAAGAGGTTGAGGATCGTCATCGAGGATACCGTGGATGATATCGAGGAGTAGCCGGAATGATACCGAGAAACCGCCTCCTCTATGCCAATCCTCCCGCTGCGCGTCTGCTGCAGTAATCCCCGAGATAGAAAGCTCCAGTGGCCGATCATCGAAGCCGCTCAGCCGATACTCACCGCTCGGTGCTCATACTCACCGCTCAGCCGTGGTCGCTCTCTGCCTCTCGCTACCAAGCATGGAGTCGATTATGCCTCCGAGTCCTCGTGCTCGGAGCAGCATGAGATGACTCCTATCTCTCTCGGGAGAGACCTCACGCCTCCTCTATGCCTACCTGGACACCGCAAGCGAAGAAAAAATTAGTAAAAAAATAAAAATTCTCATCGTATTTACATCAAAACAGTGTATATACGATGCTTACTTTTTCTTTGTCGATATAAGTCTCACAAGCGTATTTACGAGTGGATGAATTTACGGCTAATCGTATATACGCTGAATAGGGGTATATACGGTGAGTAAATTTTTGCTCGTCGATATAGGGTCGTGTGGTGGGGTATATACGATTGGTTGATTTACACCGATCGTATATACGCTCTCTCGCGTATATGCGAGTGAAAGTGGTCAAACGTATGTATGGCCAATTATGTGAAGAAATGGTGATTTTGTAAACAAACAAGGGTATTTTGGTATTTTCACATGATGGGTGGGGGTGGGAGGGGATGGGGGTCCAAAAAAAAAAACCCAACAATTTTTTTTGGTCAAACGTGTGGGCCGAACTAGTAACTACAACACCCTATTTCTTCTCCTCATAATAGAAAGGGTTTTTTTTTGTACCCCCACCCCATCCCCATAAACCCCCACCCACACTGAAAACCCCAAAATGCCCTTTTGAAAACGTATTTTTTTTTACAAATTTTTGACCAATCGTATATACACCTGGGGGGTATATATACGACCCTATGCATTTAGGCATCGTATATACACCCCCAAGGCGTATATACGATTGGAAAACCCCCACCTTAATCGTATATACGCCTTGGGAGGTGTATATACGATGCCTAAAAAATAGGGTCGTATATATACCCCCCTCAGGTGTATATACGACCCCCATTGTATTTTTTAAAGTTTTTTTAAGTCAAATAAAAATTATATGAGTCCTGAAAATAGGTTTTGTGTGTAGTTCGTTAAAACGTGACGATGTTATACGTCGAACGAATAATTTAGGCTAAAAAATGGTTTTCGGGCAACATACTCCGATCGTAATGAAACCACAGCCATTAGAAGCGAAAAAAATCAAGAATCAAGACTCCCGTAGAAGGGAATTCTTACAGGACTACGGCCTCAAAATCCCAAATTCCATCGTTTACTATTTTTTACGATTTTTTTTAATTTTTCATAGTCTCCAAAAAATCTAAAAAAATTTGTATAGCCTTATTTTGGTTTTGTTAGATTTTTAGTGGTGTTTTTATAATTTTTTGGAGTAGTTTTGACTATTTAACGAATTTTTAGTAGCCTTTTAGTAATAAAAATTAAAACCCATCGTATATACCCATTTGAGTACGTATATACGACCCTATTTTTTTGCCCATCGTATATACACCCCCCAAGGCGTATATACGATTATGGTGGGGATTGCCAATCGTATATACGCCTTGGGGGGTGTATATACGATGGGCAAAAAATAGGGTCGTATATACGTACTCAAAGGGGTATATACGATAGGCTAAAAATTTAAAAAAAAAATACGTTTTCAAAGGGCATTTTGGGGTTTTAAATTTGGGTGGGGGTTTTTGGGGATGGGGTGGGGGTCCAAAAAAAAAACCCTAATAGAAAGACTCATATTCTAAAATACGGTTAATTCTATGGTTCAGCTTAAATTAAGTCTCACCAGCACACATGAATTAAGAGAAAACAATACTTCCTACAAAACCCCAACTAATTACTAGATACCCCCAAAACTTGTGAAAAGACCAAAATGTCTAGGATTACAAAGGTTCAAAATTAGGGGTGTTCCAAACTGAACCAACCCAACAGAAAATCGCAAACCGAACCAACCCAAACCAAAAACCGCAAAATCTATTCGATTTTTTTCAATCAACCGTTCGATTTGGTTCGACCCGCGGTTCTTGTTCCACCAATCGAACCAAACCAAACCAAACCGCAAGTAACAGTAATTATTGACTTACAACGTTCTTTACTAACTTATTATCCCAAATCCAACTAAAACTCAATTCTCACTCAGTCACTTACTCAACATCAAATCAAAATGGCAGTAGTAGGGCTTCTCAAGAACATGATTTATAAATGGAAAAAAAGCTTCGAAAATGGACAATGCCAAAGTTCAAAACAAGCCAGATTTATAAAACATGTTTATTTAAATCAAATCGTGACTATATGATCCAAAAAGTAGAAAATGAATTTATAGTCCAAGATTCACACATGAGTTTTCCCATATTGGATTCTAACATAGTAAATCAATATTTGGGAAACTATAGTGAGTTCCATTTTGGATTAGTTCAAGTAGCTGTAAAACCTCTAACTAGATTAAACTCTGATCTCCCAATCATAATCTGCTTAAGAGACAAAAGATGCAGCATATTTCATAACTCTCTCTTAGCTGTTCTTGAATCTAACCTTCAGAATGGTCCAGCATTTTTCAATTGTTTCTTAGTTATCATATTTCTATACAAGATCCTAATGCTACAAGGTGTTTAGTCTTGGATATAAAGATTCCAAGTGAAAAGCTTAAAGAAGGAATTCCACCAGTTAGTATATATCATGTATAGGTTTTGTTATCAAGTGATTCAAGTCACACAAAATTGCTCTGGTTGCAAGGCTTTGAAACAATATACAGTGAATGAAACTGAAGTAATAGAAGTCAATGTTCAAAACTCTTCAAGAATAACTCGGAAAAGGCTCAAACATGATCAAATACCATTTCCTGAAGAATGGTTGCAAGGATGTTCTTCATCCACATGAACCAGAAACATGATGGTAGCTGGAATTAATGCTCAAAAATTAATGACAAAAGCTAATGTTACTTTATGAAGCTTTGCTTGTATCAAAATTAATATCATGTGTTGAGTAATAGTGGAAGTTGTTATTGCCACTACTCATCTTTGTTATAAATGCTGTGTATTTTAACATCTTATATCTTATGCTTTCTGTTTATGTGTTTATATATGTTATGGATGGAAAGTAATAGATTTTTATGCTTTTTCTTTATGCTTTGGAGTTATCTCACTTACTCACTTTGTCTCTTTATTCTTTTTACATCACTTTGTCACTTTTTAACGTGGATACAGGAATCACTTTTGTTTTTATAATATTCTTTTTTATTTTTATAATATTAATTAAAAAAGGGACCTAGAGCTAATAATATAATTATACGGAATATAATAATAAATTACAAGTTTTTAATTAAAAAATTAGTTTAATGATTAAAAATTGAACGAGATTAGTTTTGGATATAAAGATTCCAAGTCTAGGTCGAGTTAGGCTTTGTTCGACCAGAGTCTGACCTGCATTAAACGTGTTAGACCTGAGGCTGACCTGTGATCTGTGATAGACCGACTTTTGAGGTCTGACTTGGCCTTTTCGGAATCTTGGCCATAAAAATTGTTTAGAAGTCTATTTCACCAATTTGTTTTGAGAAAACTAACAATCTTTGAGTGATAAAGACTTTATAAATAGACGAATAAACTATTAGATCAATGAGATTGCGATCTAACAAAATCTTTTAAAGACTTATTTATAGGACATTCTACTTAAACTTTATTTTATAATAATACCTTTAAATGAAAAATGTAAGCAAATTTATAATTTAACAAAAAGTAAAAATTTAAATATAATAATAGTAGTAATAAAAAATAATATTCATGTTTACTTATAGGTGGCTTTGACCGATAGGCCTAGAAAACTTTTTTGAGGGTTTGTAGTCTGACCTTTTTACATAAATAAGCTTTTAAAAAAACCTTAGCCTTATCGATTTAGAAAAAGTCTGATCTGATCTGGACCTAATGTAGGTTGGGCCGTAAGCCCATGTAGGCTGGGCCTTAGGCCACTGTAGGCCGATCTGACATATTCCCACACCTACCAACTATCACTTTATTTTCAATTTAACCATTGAAATATAAAAATACATTAAACAATTCTAAATTGTTTTAAATCTATCAAATTAGTCTCTTAAATACTTAAAAAATAGGAGAGAAAATATTAGTTGAGGGAGTAATTTAGTAGATTTATAATAGTTTGAAGACTATTTATTATATTTCTCTAGTTTTTAGACCAAATTGGAAAGACATGCTATTATAGACGCCAAATAAAGAATTTACTCTAAAAAAATATACTACCTAATAAAGCGAAATGATGTTTGAATGAACAACTGTTTTGGCAATGACCATCCGCTAGTTTATAGCGGATTCGCTAGTTGTAAGTATTTGACATGATAAACTCCAATTTAGTGCATTTTTAGTGATATTTTTGAGTCACTTTTAGAGCAATTATTATCAATTGTATAAGTTACTAACTTAATTTGCTCTTTGTTTTGCAGAAAGAAAGAAAATATGAAAAAGAATAAAAACTCAACCTAATGCCACTCAAATAAATTATATATATATATATATATATATATATATATATATATATATATATATATATATATATATATATATATATATATATATATATATATATATATATATATATATATATATATAGATAAAAGGAAGGAAGTTGCAGCCAATTAAAAAAGGGGCGTGGAAACAAGTCCAGCCCATGAACTCAATTTAAAACATCCAGCCCACATCAATTGGAAAAGGAAGAATGGAATGTTCATTGGCTGATGACCAATTGGTAAGGCTGTTGTTTTTCCCACACCCCCTCCTACTCCAAACACACCTCCCAAGGGTGGGAAAAGACCAAAAGGCCATTAATGAAACACCTTTTTTCACCGATTCGGTTAAGGGCAACCGAAACTATTCGGTTAAGCACAACCGAAAGGCAATTTATTGAAACACACCCCACTTTTATTTTTTGGGTATTCGGTTGACCCCATTCGAATGGATTCGGGTCAGGACAACCGAATAGGTGTAATTTTGTTAAAACTTAATGATAAATACTTAACAAACTGAACCTGCGTTATTAACTTAAAAAATTAAAGCTGGAAAACCGAAATATATAGATAACTAAGTAAACATAAATGTCATACATAAGTCCACAAAATTAAATTCGTACAACACATTCACCAAATATATAATTAAGTCCATAAATGTCATATAGTAACTACTGAGTGGTGCGGTTCCTCCTCATACTATACACACAACCATACTTCCTAAGCCTACGGAATGACCTCACTAGGAGTTTTAAGCCCTCGAGTACTCGCCATGGCTGTGTGTCTTTTGGAACGGTGCCCTCCATCGCCGCTCCATATCATTTACCATCCGAACCACATCCGCATGACCGTGAAATAACCAATTTGAATTAAGTTACAAATTTTAATTAAGTAACAAATTTAAAAGGAATGTTTAAAAGACACGTACCTGTCTACAATCCGGCTCGTCCTCCAGCTGCACATAGTTAGCCTTGTCAATAAAAGGGTGTGAGACCCTCCCAAACCAATAGGCATACCCTGGTATGGTGTCTGGTGCACCCTGGGTAATATAGGCCCCCCTCTCCACCAACCACTGGTCAAAATTGGCCCACCTCTCGTCAGCCAATTCTCTTGTAACTACGACTCTAGTTGTGGGTTTTGGGTCCTCTGGTATCCCCTGGACATTGCCAAACTGTCTCATGACACGATCTGGCATGTACGGTACCATACAGCCAGCACTCCGCAAGTGGCATCTAAATAGACTGATGAGCTCAAACGGCCAAGTGTCTCTATGGGCAGTGTATGGGCTGCCAAAGTTACCTCATCGTGTGCAAATATCCGGAGATACTCGAACAAAGATCCCTAGTAAGAGGGTGGTGGTATTAGCGACCCACTTCTTCGCATGCGTGGTCGACTTTCATCATAAGTTGGGTCCACCGCTTCAAGCCAAAGGGGATCCTCGAAAGTGTTCAAAGATCCATGCCTCAGAATTTAATAAATGAAATAATTTAGTAGAGCAATGCGAAACAACAAAATTAACTTAAAAATTAAAATTGAATAGATACTGAATTAGAGCCGATAGCCACCCATCTGCTTTGTTTTGGGCTTCACCGATTCCCAAGTTGGTCGTATATATGGGCAAGCGCCATCCTCCCCATGTGTAATCTCCAAAGAACCTCCAAGTCAACCAGAGCTCCCAACCACCCCAACTTTACCTTGTTTCTGACTTATCGTGAGAATGGACCCCAACCCAACAAGTAGAGCGGATATGCCTAGCAAAGATCCTCCCGGCGCTCCCCTGTATAGCCCTAGGGTACACCGCTCTCCTCGACCACTTGAGGGTCATAGATAACCCCGGCGCTGAAGTCCGGTCATGTGCGTCCCCGAGGGTCTCTGCACTCCAATAACTCAACCAACATCTCCTCTCCCCGATACTTGGTGTAGTCCGGAAAATCATAAAAAGATCCTCATCACGGGGATGTGGAGCAATGCAGACACATCATCTAGAGTGATGGTCATCTCACCTATAGGTAGGTGAAATGATGATGTGTCTGAATGCCACCTCTCAACAAATGCATTGACCAAATTCGCCAATGATTGTTGGGAATCCAATGTCCTTCAGCGGTAGCAATTTAGAAGTCTGTAGGAATGGTAGAATGTTTGGATGAGGGTCCCCTATCTGTGGGACTCCATGTGTAATAAGCCTCAACGGGCCACGATCCTGCAATATCGAATGCTATATTAAGTAAATTACACAAACAATTTAATGATTAAATTATTTATAGAAAAAAGTAAGTTACTTACATTGCCATCCCATATGGCTCTAGCAATGTGAGCCCCGTAAGTCGGTAACACTGATCTATCCTCCGGGCCACCAGGAAAAGGAAATGTGGCACGAGGAGCAGCAACAACATCAGTAGAAGTAGAAGGACCAACTGCCTCCTCAACATGATCAGCTGCACTAAAGTCCTCAGCAGGACCAGCCAAGTCAGCTGCAGGGATGGTAAGCATCTCTCTCAATGTCTTGCCCAATATCATCCTCCCGCACAACCTGGGAACCTGGGGCTGCAAATCGGAGCACGCCTACCCCTACCCCTACCTCTACTAGGCCCATCGGCAGCAGCACGCACGTCCTCCTTCCGTTTACGGTTTGAAACCGTCATGGGTGGCCTGGCTGCCCGACCCTCAGTCGTGTCTTCTGCGAACTACCACCTCTAGTCTTTGCCATAATCGAAAAAAACAAGCACAACACACATTATAAACAAATTTAGAAATAGAGATAAAACTATTTTAAAAATGACAAATTTATTCGGTTGACCCCAACCGATGCACATCTGGTTGGCCTAATTCGAATGGATTCGGTTGTGCTCAACCGAATGGCCTAATATTGGTCTTCGTTCGCAGGAGCATTCGGTTGTGCTCAACCGAATGCTTCGCGATTTGCAGGGATTCAGAATACGCTATAATACACCAAAACAATCAAAATGCAAGTAAAAGAGGGTTAGTAATCGTGTACCTTATGTTCCAAAAACGATTTTGGATGTTGAAATCGAAGATTGAAGTTCGATTTGGGAGAGAGATTTGAAGAGGATGAGGAGAGGAATAGGGTTTCGTGGAGGGTGAAACGTAGGGGTGTGAGGGTTTGTGAGGAAGAAATTTGTTTTTAATTAGGGGTATTTTGGGGTTTAATAATTTTATGGGGTGTGAATAAGTAGGAGGGGGTGTGGGATAAGCACTGCCCATTGGTAAAGAAGGAGCGGAGGAATCTTAAAGAGGAAGCACGGAACCCTAGGAGAGGGGATATAAAGGAAGGCTTGCAGCATGAATTAAAGAAGAAAAAACGCAGCCGCACAGGAACGGAGAGAGAGAGCACACACTGGGGGGCGAGAGAGAGATTAAAGAGTTTTGGGTACCTGTTCTTGACACCGTGAGAGAGCTTTGGAGCAGGATTCAGAGACTGAATACAGGATCAGAATTTACTCAATCTCCGGGTTATTTTTATTCTGTAATTCATGACTTTTAATTTTATTCCAATGTTCTTGAACACTATGGATAGCTAAATCCTTTTCTGGGGGCTTAGGTGGATCTTGCTTGATTAGAGACCTTTTTATGTTTTAATTTATACTTTTAATTCCCAATTTTTATTTCAATTAATATTATCCTATTGCTTTATCACATAATTAGGATTGACAACCATTTGCATGTTTATAATCAATTAGTTGATTAGCGACCGTACTACAACTAGTTGGTGGACCTATAGGATAATTGAGACTATAATTAATGAATGACCAAACTTTAATTTAGTCTTCCAATCATTCAACCTTTTTGTACTTTATGCTTTTCTTAAATTTAAATTCTAGCATGACCAAACTAGGGTTAATTTAGGGAAAAGAATATTAATCGCGTATGACCAAACGGGTTAATAGCTTTAGTAAAGGGATTGGTAATTGAATAAAATAAGGGGACTCAGGTAGGATTAGACATAGAGGAATCGAACCTTGCAAGTGAAACCGTGACCCTAGGCTTCTCTCCATTGATCAAACTTTACAATTTAAATTCTTGCTATTTACTTCTTCTTATTTTAGTTTTTGCAATCACCAAACATTTGTTCGTCTAAATAATAACTAATCTTAAGTAGTTTGGTACTTATTAATTAATCCTTGTGGAGACGATATTTTTTATACTACTTCCGCGATATACACTTGCTCTAGCTGTGTTTTTAACGCAACATGACACAACTAGCTTTTAACGTTTTTCCACTAGCTTATAGTGTTTTTTGAAACGCTACTTGAAGTGGCGTTTGAGCTTATAGCATTTCATTTTTTCTTCTAACTTTACCCTAGTTACTTTAATTAAATTCATCACTTATCCTCCATTAAATAAATTTCTCTCTCATTTGTAAGCAGTGTAATTTTATTTTTAGAAACTACTTTAACCGCTAATTTTACCAAATACTTTAAATTTAATCCGCTAGTTTATCGGCTATCCCCTAGTTTATTTATGCAAAATAGAGCCTAAGTAGTAGTAATAGGTTGAAGGCAATCAAGCCATCATCAAAAAGTTAGTACTATTATAGAAGCATCAGCAAAGTGATGATAGATGAACAAAAGTTGTTGCGTTAAACACAAGCAAGCATATTGAACCATATTATAACTGGCATTACAAACTAGTTTATACCCCTTAACAAAGTTGACTTCAACTACTTAACAAAGTTGAATACTAACTCTCTAAATAACTCTGATCGATCTGAGTTAATTAGACTTATTATTACACACAACAGCTAGTAAAAGTACTTAGTTGACACACATACACTAAACACACTTAATTTCTCAGCTACTTGAATTACACATCAATAATAATAATAACTAAGAAAGCATCATCTTGTGCAGATCGAACTGAACGATATTAGTTAGAGAAGACGTCAATCATTGTTGAGAGCAGTGAGGCAGATTGCAGGGGGATAATCGAACTCCTCCAGAGCGAAAAAAGTCAAGTTGCGACCGATATCAGCGAGTTTATCTGCAACTCCATTTGCACTTCGACGAATTGAAGTCAAAGTGGCTTCCCAATCAGAACTACGAAGAAGTTCCCTTATAGCAACTATGAGAGGATCGTTAGATCTGCTCCAACTATTCACCTTCTCAACTATTCCCTCATTATCTGACTCCACTTCAACTCTTATAAACCCTTTCTCCTTAGCCCACTTCAAACCCCTTAATATCCCTTCTTTTTCAGTTTCATCTTCTCTTGAACTCGGACTCAACTTCTGAGCGAAACCGGAAATCCATTTTCCGGAATGATCCCTTAAAACTCCACCACAACCTGCTGATTGAATTTCACGCAGAAGTGAACCGTCCACGTTTAGCTTCAACCAACCAACCTTAGGTTTGGTCCACACACTGATTTCCCTAGTTTGAAAGCCGCTGCTACCACCGGCTCCAATTGCCACTTCTTTTTGTTTATCATTCATCTGCTCTAGGATGCTATATATGCTGCCGGCTACAACAGCGGCTGCACCAGCTACTTTCCAAAATGTTCCCCACCCTCCACCACCTTCACTACCACCACCATCACCACCTTCACTACCACCACCACCACCACCACCACCACCTTCGCCTTTCTTCTCATTCTTTCTCTCGCTTCCGCTCATTCTCTATCTACTCAAGAATACTTAATTAATTGTTATATGATCTTCCTCACTATCCTTGCATTGCACATATATATATTCAACTTTTTCTGTTTTTTTGATGGTTTCCAATAAAGACAACAATAAAGTAGTAGTGGTTTCCAAGGAGAGAATAAGAATCTCTTTTTTTTGGTGAACAGAGAATAAGAATCAATAATGCTATTTAGATAAGATATTAGACAAACTAGTCCTATTACCCGTGCTTTCGCACGGGCCCACGAAACATTTGATTGGTAGATAGTTTGAGAAAATTCACAGTAAATAGAAAATGTTGAATAGTTAAAGTCAAAATTCGACGGAAAAGACCTGATAAGATTGATTGAAATAGAATAGATTCTTTAGTCCCATCAGAGTATTCATTCTTTGTTGGGAATAATGACTTTTTGGAATAAGCAACGATGAGAATCAAACATCACGGATCAAGTAATATAAGTAAATATATACATATGTCAAATGCTCGACAAGCCGCTACAAACTCCATATCAAGTGATGTTTAGAATAAGTTCTATCTCAAATGAAACTTAGATTGGGTACGAAAGTTTAAGGTAATTGTCTTAAAAATATATGCTGTATATATAGTTGTTTTTCGCTTCAGTGCATTAACTTTATATAATATTTATTACTTATATTGAAAGGTAGTTTTGTTAATCAGGAACCTATCGAATGGATATACAGCCGATTGGTAATAGTGGTGATGCATACCATTTCTCCAGAACTATCAAATTTGAGCGTCACGACGTTGAATTCATACCTAACGCCGTAAATTCCTTTGGCTTCGTACTTATCAACGATTTTTGCAGCAATATAATTTTACTATGTTTGCACTCATAAATTTTTTCAGGGAGAAGTCAAGCTACCATATTTTTTATCTATGCCTCATAAGGAAACATTTCCAGCCTTTATGGAACTTTATGATTTCCATGGTAATATGTTTCAAGTCCGGAGTGTTCAGAGGGATACCGGATCTTATTTCACGGATGGTTGGGACCGGTCAGCAGATGCGTATGATTTGCATGAAGGAGGATGGGTTAGAATGGTGTTGATAAGATATGATCGTATTTTAATAGAAGTTAGAAATCGTTTGCAAACAGATGTAACACGCGATGGTCCACCTAGAATTTATATGTTTGATGAAGAGGCTGTATTTCGCAAAGAAAATGATTTAAATATTGAACCTTTGGATCATTCTTTGTATCTGGGTCATAATCCAATGTCAGTATTTACTCTGTATTTATCTTTTGTCGGTTAATTTAGGGAGGTTGAAGTTTTGACCGATTAATAATTTCCTAATGGTTGAATGCACCAACTGCCTTTAGATTTTTCCAATGACGTTTACCCTGATGTCAATAATGTTGGAGTGATAATCATTGATCCTTACGGTAATTCATATCAAGATAAATTGCATATCAAAAATTCTTATAAACGTGGTCAAGAAATGCTTCAAGGTTGGCTACCAATATTGAATAAGTTTAATTATCTGGAAAGGTGTCCAATTCGTGTTGAAATACCTGTTAATTACACTAATCACGTGTTCATATGTTTCCAAAGATGAATCAATGGTTCTGTGGAAATAGATGAAGTTTTATGTGTTGTAATATTTTGTGGAAGGCGTATTGTAATATTATATTATTGCATGGATTGTTCTGTGTTTGGTGTAGTATACAATAAATGTGTTTGGGTAAGTTGGAGTCGAAAGAACTATCATTCATATTGATGTTGAACATAACGCAAAAGTGCACAGAACATTCACTATAAAAATTCAAGGGAATACGCAAATATAGCACACTAAAACTTTCCAACTATTTTCGTTTGGAATCCAAACAATGGAGAGTTGTACATTTCTTAGTGTTTGTTTCCCTTTCGACTATTTCCTTCTACTCTACTGTAAATTCTCTACAAAGATTGCCTGTATTAAGTAGTTTGAGATGAATTTGCAACTTTTCTGGGACATTATACCATTATAGAGGGAAGATATAAATTCTGTTTGGGAAATTCAATCTACTACTAATTTATAGTAAATTCTGTTTGGCAGTTTTTACTATCAAATTGTTGTGATGTGTAATTTAAACCCGAAATTATTGAATTTTCGATCGCAAATTTACCCAAGTGTTGATAATAGGGGTAAATTTCAACATTTTATATTTTTGTAAACACATTTATAGGAGACCCGTCATCCATCCCAGATGTTCTAGCTCTTCAGAGCCGGACTGTAACTGCCCCGCATGGAACCGAACCCCCGGAGGGAAGAATGTATTCTCGAGAAGGTAAGGCATGATATTTCGACAAACCAATGGGGTAACGTTTCGATAGGCAGTTAATAGCGGTTTAGCCGGATTTTAAAACGAAGAGCTGTATCCTTTATTATATCACTTAACGTGTTAAATGTAATATAATTTGCATAAGTCAAGGGAAAACAATTTATTGTTTTTACTTATTTTATAAGATACAATACTGACGGGTCATGAGGATAGCCTATTTCAGCATCTAAATCATGCGTCTTGGAATCATTTGCGATTAGTAAAACTCTTTTACTGTCTGCTCTGATCTTAGCAAGTATCAACTCTTGGAATCCTCTTCTACAATCAGTTATCGATAAATATCTCTTTATATGAAACCCATCATATACCTCACCACAACTTCAAAGCACGTCCCAACAGGATCACGCAGGAAGACACGTTTAGGAAGCGGATACCTAAAAAAACTACCCAAAAAAGGATCACGCAGGAAGACACGTTTGGTTATATATAATGTAACTGATATCTATGGTATTCAAAAAGGAATTAGTCAAGAAGTGTTGTTTTGTATGGAAGGTAACTGGTTTTCATCGCAGATTTTTAGACTCATAACACCAATTAGTCAAGTTTCTTAGACTATTAACAAACTTATAACATCAGTTAAGCAAGCTTTTAATGAACATATCGAAAAATGTGCAGAAGTAAATTGATTAATTGTTAAAAAAAGTTTTTTAAATGTAATGTATAAATAATATTATTCTAATTAAGCGTATCGTTCAAACCCGCGAATATGAACACTGAAGAATATATGTGCATCATACATGTTGCATAGTTTGTTTGAAATTTAATAGTTTTATTTTTTAATTAATAAATATATGTGACGTTTCCAACAATTTAATTTGTTTTTTTTCTACTCACATAATAGTAGTATTTCTATTATGCCACCATCTTCGAAACATATGAAGCCCATCATATACCTCACCACAACTTCAAAGCGTGTGATATCAAAAGATAAAACGATTATAATTGATCCTCCAATTGCAAACTTACCTGATTTTGTGACCATACATCCCGTTCCGTTACACAAACCTATGTATTGGTTCGGTTGGTTTGTTTTTTTTCAAAATAAAAATAAAATAAAATGGAGTTAAAATTAACTAACAAACAAAAAGACTAACATAAACCCTAGACCCTAAACCTAAAACTCTAAACTATAAACCCTAATCTACCCAAATATATGTAGTACATTAATTACTATCATTTAATTTTTTTCAAATAGCTATGTCAATGTTGAAAATATTTTGAATTAAATGCTTGGTTGTTATTTTTTAATATAACATGACAATATGGATTGTTTATATGTGAGTTAAAAAATTAGTTGGATTTGAGTTAGTAAGTGTATTAGAATTGAGCTGCAGTTGCATTTAAATTAGTAAGTTAGTAACGAACGTTGTCTTAGTGTCACTTATGGTTTGGTATGGTTTGGTTTCGTTTTAATCTATCAAAAGGGTTTTTTTGCGGTTTTTGGTTTGGTTTGATTCGGTATGCGTTTTATTGTTAGTTTGATTCTGTTTTGAACAACTATAATATTTTGGCCATGTTGTGCATCCAAATGGATTCACAAGATAAAACAAGATAATAGTAGCATAGAGTAGTCAAATCTACTTAGCACTGATAGACGCATGCGTTGATTTAACCGATGCTGTAATGATGATTAAGGAAACTCACGATTTTAGTCCCCCTATTTTTCCTAGAAGGAGAATTTGATTTTAAAAATTGGAAAAATAGGTGGAGTAAAATGTGGTGGACTAAAATAAAATCATTGGGGGACTAAAATCGTGAGTTATTGAAAATAGGGGGACCAAATTCGTGAAAAAAATTCTTGGGTGACCAATATCGTGAGTTAGTGAAAACAGGTGGACCAAAACTGTAATTAAGTATTTTTTTTTCAAAGAAATTTCAAACGTCACACAATTTAAATTTTTTTACTCTCATAATTAAAAACGAACAAAAAATTGAATGAAACGACGCCATGAATGTGAATATACCAATGGAAATTGTAACCGACATATAATTACATTTCAAAGACATCGCGCAAACATTAGGGTTAGATTTCCACATCCTCAATCTATACAATATTATCGCTTGAAATGGGTGATCGCAGTGGGTCATCTCGTCTTCCACGGAGAGGAAGATATGCTCCATTTGAGAACTCTCCAGATTTCCAGACCATAGCCTCACAGGTAAGTTATATTTAGTGAATACTCGATTTTTTTAACTCTAAACAAGCTTACCCGATTTCCTCCAAAATGTGATTCACAGAACGATGAATCAGTGGGTTAGGGATCGTACTTCATTTAAATAGTGACAGTCAGATCTAATTATAGAAGACATTGGTTGTATTTAATATTCAATATTACAGTTCACTTTTATTGAAATAGATTGAGGAAAATACGTGGATATTGTGGGTACATAACTGTAGAAGACAAAACCAACATCATTGTTGTTTCCTTCGAGTTACCGACATTAAATGGAGGGTTTAGGGTTTAGGTGCAATATCTAATACTCTTATTGTCATCTGGCAGGGTTCTGCCTTGAGTAGTTTTTTGGTTACTTTTAAAAAACAGGAGGCTAATAAAGTGGTAAGTATTTGATTTAATTGAACCACATTGATTTGATACTGGGGTTATATATAAAATCTTAATATGAATTTATTCGTTTGGAACAGAAATTTCCAGAACCATTCACTCAGAAATGGGGACCTTCTATTGACAATATAGTGTATCTAAATACCAAAGATGATATGGGAGCATTCGTTCTGGTTGAAAGACGCAGTAATAATTTGTGGTTGGGTTCAGTCTGGAAAGCATTCATAAAAGTATATAGCATAGAATATTTGGATACCATGTATTTTCAATATAAAGGAAATGCAACTTTTGATGTGGTCTTGTTTACTGGTATGGGACTACAATATGGGTGTAAACATCGTGTAAGAAACAAGCTGCCTGTTAATTTTCTAAAACAGATAATTTCGAAGCATTTCACTACGAAATTAGAAAGTTTCTTGAACTATTGATTAATTTTTTGTTTGGTTTGCAACTATACTCCAATTAGATTAACATTGATGTGCTAAGGTTTTCATTTATATTTATCAACATTAGGCACTCCCGGATGAATTTAACGACCACTTTGGGGCAGACTTACCAAATCCAGTTAGTTTAGTAGGGCCAGACAAACTAATTTGGGTAGTCAGGTGGACATTCATTGATGGATCAAAGTGGTTTGTTGACGGTTGGAACCAATTCGTTGATCACTACCAGCTTCAGAAAAAAGACTATCTTGTATTTGAATTCAATGGAACAAATATTATGAATGTCAATGTTATTAAAATGGCAAGTGGAATGGTTGAAGAAGCAGCAACAATTGGTCCTAACGATATTCTGGAAGTTGATGTTAGAGTCCGACCAGTATGGACATTTACATTGACTGCTGCAGGCGCCAAGAAAGGAACTCCATTGGTATGATTCAATCCCAAACTAAGTCGATTTTAAATATATATAGAGTACAGATAACATATAGCATAAATTAACATATTGTTTATTATTTGATGGTCAGTATGTGCCTGCGAGGGTTCTCGAGTGGCATATGAAGAACCCTTTGAATCATATCCTTGTGAGAATACCAACTAGTGAGATTGCAAAATGGAAGGTGATTCGAAGCCCTGGACGTAATAATCAGGTGTATATAGGTGATGGATGGTACAGTTTTAAGCAAAAGTTCAAGCCAAAGGCTGGTCAGCGTATCAAATTTAGCAGAAAAGGATGTGAGAATGAATTAATCGTTAACATATTATGAGAGGTTTACTGGTTAGTCATATTTTGTGATACTCAAATGCTGTGTGTATTAAGTTCAAACACAAGTTATTATTTTGTTATGCATTTTCGGCATCATAGATTTCTAGTCTGTTAATAGGCAAATCATAGCTCTCTCTTTCTCTCTCTTTATGTGTGTGTGAGGTAAAAACGTGTTGTGTGTGTGTGAAGTATAAATGTGATGAAAATGAAAATTTATTCTCCAAACGATATAATAGAAACAATATATTAGACGGAGCCAATAGTATCACGAAGCTAAATATAATAGAAACAAGAACCATGTTATATGTGTGTTTTATACTTTCGAAAGTATTTGTCAAAAAGACAAAAAAAGGCACTGCGCCAAACAATATAAGTTAGAGTTTGTTCGTAATTTGATTATATGTAATAATTGATTATAACATTCGATTGTAATATTATTGGTATTTGATTACAAAGGAACCCCTCATAATATTTTTTCAATTATCTGTTAATGCATGTACAATTATGCAACCATATTTCCTGATTAGTTGCAGCCAATACTATCTCTATCAGGAAATTGTGCCACGTCTCTCAGGTGGATGCCTCTGTACAAAATAACTCCTATCTTATTCTTTCACATTCTAAATGTGTTGTCTTCTTTTATTTCTAAATAAGTGTTATTTTTTGAGTTGATGTTTGATAAATATTAACTATGTTATTAGCATTCTACTTATTGTCTATGGATATTTAATTTCAATGTATTGTTTTTTATTTTATAGCATTATTGTTTAGTTGATAATGATAATGTAATTTTTATTGACGGAAAATTCATTATATTTAATCTACTCCAGCATCAAATTGCCCCTCAAATTCCTTCCATAAGCTGTCTTCCATAATTACCAACCTACGAGAGTATTAATACACCTACCATGAACTTCCTAACGATCGCAAGGATATAGAAAGACACCACGTTTCCCTCCTAAATCTTAAAAGACACGTCCTTACGGTTCCCAATGGATCGTCCCACATTATGCCCCTTAGATTAATCACCTTTCATCCTCTATAAATTTGATGAATCTGAATCCAATTATATCAACTTCAACATCTAAGAACTATGTCAACCAATTCAGGCAATTCCGACCATGTACGAACTGACATTTTAAAAAAAAAAAAACAAAAAACCGTTCAAAAAACCAAACCACAAAATTCAACGTGGTCCCAACTTCCAGAATACATCATAGAGAAAATACTCTAAAAAGTTCCTGTCATTGATATAGTGAAATCTGCTTCTCTGGTGTGTAGTCGTTGGTGGAATACTTATAACGACCCTCAAATTTATTCCACCATCGACATGAGAGATCATCCGGAAGATCCAAACACCAATATGGTGGAAATGTGTATGAAGGCTATGAAACGTAGCAAATATTGGAAACTTCGGAAATGATCGACTCCTTCAACAGGTAACTAAGTTGTAAGTTTTTTTGGTTTCATTATTTTTCCAAATGATTATCTCCTTCAAATTTTTATATTAAATGATGTTTAACTTAAATTTCATTCAATTTACGTAATACATACATATATATATATATATATATATATATATATATATATATATATATATATATATATATATATATATATTTCTCATATTACTATTTTTTGGTAAACGACTACACTTTGTAACAGTGGTGCATCTCTACAAACTCTTCATCTTGGTAGTACTTTAGGAACTATTACTCAAGGAGCATTGTTAAAATTCATCCCACAACTACCATTGTTACAAGATTTGCAAATTGGTGTTATGTTTATGGCAACTACAACTATTGAAGCCCTAGATCAAGGATGCCCACATTTGAGGTCATTCGACATATCCATCCAAATATTGCCCATCGATGAAGGCTTCAATGAGCACGCAATCTCAATTGCAAACACCATGACCGGACTCATCAATCTCAAGATTTCAGCAAACAAGTTATCATGTAAGGGGGTCGAACAAATTTTGAATCAGTGCACTCAACTAAAGACCCTAGACCTACAAGGTTGTCAACAACTTCCTTTCACGGAACACATCAAGGATAGGTGCCGCAGTCAAGTGCAGAACCTCATCGTTCCATCTAACTTTAATGTGGAAGAAATTCTATTCCTCGATGTTTGTAATAACATTAATCATTACGGTTAGAATTGGAGAATTTTTTCTTCAACTCTATTTCATCTTCTATTTGCATTTCTTTTTTGTTTTTGTAAGATTGTTTTGTACAAATATATTATTATGTAAGATTGTTTTTAGGCACACGTGTTATTATCGTTAGAAAGGCACACGTTGGTATCGTTAGATTGAAAGGCACACACCTATTTATATTCATCTTCATCCATTTTCTTTTGGTTTTAGTGCAACTTAGCTGAGAACCCAGAACGTCAAGTACCGACCCTTTAGTAGCCTCCATTTAATGTGGGTAACTCGAAGGAAACAACAATGAGGTTGGTTTTGTCTTCTACAGTTATGTACCCACAATATCCACGTATTTTCCTCAATCTATTTCAATAAAAGTGAACTGTTTGCTAAATATCCCTAATTGTTGCTTATTTCTTCAATATACTTCTACAGAACTGTTTTCATATATCTGAATGTTATAAAAAATCTACCTTTTTACATTCGATTGAAGCTCCTACAATGATAAAACCTTGGCCATTTAAGGGTTGGGCCTTAGAATATAATTGGTGAGATAAGACCAACTTGGGTTATGACGGTTGACGAGTTAGTGGATGTAGACGAAGAAAGGTTAATAGCTTTAGAAGTGATCACAAGGAAAAAAAAGTGGCTGAAGCTTATAATAAAGAAGTTAAGTTGAAATCTTTCAAATTAGGAGACTAAGTTTGGAAAGTCATTTTGTATATGGATAAAAGAGATAGAGTCCTAGGAAAATGGTCTATATATTCGAATTGGGCACATGAGAAGAAAGAGATAGGTGCAGACAATAGAGTTATGTGTATGAATGGCAAATATTTAAAAAGATACAAGTCAATGCTGCAAGAAATAAAGATAGCGCGAAGGTAAATACTTGAATTGGATTAAAATATGGCATTAACGCCAAAGTACATAGTACAAAATTTGGTGCACAAAGAGAAAGTTAAGACACCAAAAAACTAAATTATGGTCGATATTATAAAATGAAAGAAGAAATGTCGTTGGGCGCTGAAGCTAAATAGCAGAAAATCGACAGAGTAAAGTCGAAGTACAATTCAGTTCGTTCAAAGGCATATTGATTATAGATACAAGGTCCTACAAACCATTATCACAAATTGAAATTTACATCAAATGGTTGAGGTAGGGCCGGAAGAGGTTACAAAAGTTTCAAACTGCTGGTTTCTTTCACTATGGAAGATTTTGCTCAGCTTGCCAACGGAAGATTGTTGCCGACGTGTGCTGGCGTAGAACACCTCTCCACCCGGTAAAATCCACCAGGCCAAGAACAGGTTCTTCTAACGAGAGAGCCACTGAAAGAAGAAGGAGGTGGTGGTTGCCCTCGTATCCCCAGTTCTTGCTCCTCTGTTGAATTGGAGGAAAAGGTGATGGCCGCTCATTGCCTCCAGTGCCGAAGATCTATTCAAATTTCGTCAGCACAGTACACTGGAGGACAATGTCAGAATTGGAAGTGGCCTACGAGGCAACACTGGTGTGAAATTCCTCAACATCAGAAAAGAATTTCACACAATCAGTGAGTGGTATTCTCAATTTATAGGCTCACCTTCCTTTGGGCTTTCTACGAAATCTCAATCAAGTAAAAAATGCAGCGGTCGTTTGAGAAATCTCCATAGAAATTTATAATCTGCAACTCCTGCTTTGAGTTTTCCAGTAATCTCAAAACGCCAGGGCTCTTTAAGATTACGTGGAAAGCCCAAGGTAGGAATAACGATTTCGAAGGAAAAATTCATGATGAAGATCAGAATAAAAGAGAGGAGAGGAAATTTTCTGGTGAATTGTGAAGGTTCCAAATCGAGGCTCCCTTGTATTTATAACACGAAGAAGGAGTAAGGTAAAAAAAGAGTATTAAATAAATGGCACAAAAAACGAGTTAAGAATCAAATGCAACTTCTGAGGAGATGAATTCGCAACTGACAGTCAACATTCAAAGCATCGCATCAACTGAACCTGATAACCGGTCAAATCGCGTGGAAAGTAGAACCAGTAAATGTGCAAGTCTTTAAGTTCATTTTTGATCAGTCATAATAGAACATCTTCAACAGGATCATTATTCCAACTTCTCACGTCTCTTCAAAGTTAAAAAGTGACGTTATATTATTTGATAAAGAGTTGTCGAATAAAATTCAAAAAACGTCATTTACTACCTTTGCTCATGTTTCAGTCGGAAATGACATTGATTGTGGGCAATCTGTAGCCAGTATTTTCGACAGACTAAATAAATACAGTCAATAAAGTTGACTCATGCACTTTAAAGAGAAGATTGGTGGTATTCGACGATTAAAGTTAGTTTACAACATGAAGGTTACTATTTGACGAACAACTAAAAGTTAGAAGTGAATTCACGCAAGGGAAACACCGTCGAATTGTTCAGTTATTTTGTGAATTCTATAGATATATTATATATACTGCATAAATAGAAAATAAGCTTCATGCGTGTCTATTGTTTATTTTGGAATGGTTAATTGTCATGCATACATTTTAAGTGTTGATTGTAGAAAAGTTATACGCAATCGGTGAGGCCTTCATGCGGTTATAAGAATAACTTCTAAACTATGTTGCCTACATCACAAAATCATAACAAATTTGATTGAATAAAATGACGAAGATATCAAGACAATAATTTTTGACCTTAGTTTTCGAAAGAAAGAATCATCGAAAATGACGAGAGATATCAAATTAGAATATTTTTGTATGCACGTTTTTTGTATAATGCCACCAGGTAAATCGATCAATTTAAATATTTTGCTGTATTAAAACAATTTATAATTTGATATACTTCTAATTAAAGACAAAACATGTTGTATTATATTTGTATTTCGATACTGTGTATGTTGGTAGTTTTATTTAATTGTAATGAATATTTATTTTAATCGTCACATTCAGTAACATCCAACGAAAACACAATATTCCATATAATTTATGTAAATATAAAATTGACACAATTATAATAATATCAAAATTAAAACGAGAAAGGAACAAAAAAGTTATATACGGGCCCTACCGCACGAGCGCAAGGGAGTTATGATCGCATACAATGAGCTCACCAGATGAAAATTCTAATTGCAGCAGCAACAAGGAATATTTGAAACCAATGGTAATGAATACGAAGATTATATATATTTGTGGTGTTTTGATTGAAATGACTATATGGTAAATTTATATACCGAATGACCAAAGTATTGTTTTTTGGTAGGAAATTCATTCTGATCATTGTTGAATTTAATGCTTGATGAATTGGTTGAGTTAAAGGAGGAAAGGTTAATAGTATTATAAGTGTTTATTCGATAGAAAGAAATAGTAGCTAAAGCTTATAACAAAACGTTTAAATTAAAAACCTTTGATACAGGAGATTTAGTGTGGAAAGTATTGTTGCCTATGGATAAAAACATAGAGTCTCAGGTAAATTGTCACCAGGGTGGGAAGGTCCACTCCGCGTGTTGATATGGTTTTCGAATGTTGTTTACGAAGTCGAAAAAATTGGAGACGAAAACAGGATGTTTCGAATAAATGGTAAGTAATTAAAGCAGTACAAACTAATTTTGAATGAGATAAAGATTGAACAAACGTAAATAAATGAAAATTGTTCAGAAATGGTAATGTAAAATGCAAAGTCAAAGTCATTGTTTTGAACAATACGTAAAAAGAAACTAAAGGTTTTCCAATGAGGCTTTAAGCCTATCGAGAAGACTGACATTTAAATCAATGGACTTGTTGAGAAAACCTAAATCCTTGTCGAGTTGAACAATGGTGCCTTGGTGTTTATTGGCGTTTTCCAAGTGTTCTATGGCCACCAATGCCTCAGTTTCTTTTTCTGACGAAGAAGACCTCTTCAGTCGTTCTTCGACTTGACTCTTCTGGTATTGAGCATTTGAAATCTTTGTTTGAAGGATTTTCATTTCTTCATTGTACCGTCGGAGTCTTGAATTCCATTCAGCAATTTGTTGCTCATCTTTTGCAGTTTGTGCTTCGAGAAATTCAATTTTACCTTGACAGACTTCTAAAGAGCTAAGTTCTTTTTGTTGGAGTTGAGTCTCTTGGTTCTTTCGCTTAAGGACGCCTGAGCGTAGGTTGACTTGGGATGAGAGTCGATCGAAAACAGAACCAAATTCAACCAAGAAAGCAAGAAGTTCTTGGGGAGGATCTATTTTATTCAATTTCTGAATAAGAGACTTGATCTCGACGCACTCAGAGGGTGTTTGTTCGATTTTTGTCACAAGATTACCTTCCAATAATTTAGCTTTCAACTCACGAAGCAAGACCGATGTCAAATCTTGGTTGACAGAACTTAATGAAGTATTCGAAGAACTGTCACCCAGATGTGTTGAGGAACTTTGAAGACTCAACATAAGTTTCAAAGCTGCCAAAGGGTTCTTCTTCTTCATTTCTGAAAGCTCTCTGTCGCTAACAGCACTGTCAGTAGACTCCTTAATAAACGTGGTTAGATTCACAGACTCATCTTCTTTAAGCACTTCTTCCTCATTTTTATCAGACACGGTGGCATCAGGATTTTTATCAACAATGGTGCTTTCTTCTAGTCTGTTGCATTCTTCTGGAATAAGAGTTTCTTCTCTAACTTCAACACTGGCTTTAATGTTGGTCCCTTGTTCGATATCTTCAGCATTGGAAATGTCCTTATCAGTAGTTTCGAGGCCTGAGTCGAGAACTGGGCATAATTCTTCTGCTAAAGTAATTTCCATGCTCATTGTCGGAAGAGATTTTTTCTCAGTTATCTCTTCTCTAACTTCAACTTTGCCTCAATGTTGGTCCCTTGTTCGACATCTTCAGCATTGGAAATGTCCTTATCAGCAGTTTTGAGGTCTGAGTCGAGAACTGGGGTTAATTCTTCTGCTAAAGTAATTTCCATGCTCATTGTCGGAAGAGATTTTTTCTCAGTAGACTCAGGAACAATATTTTCCAGTGGAAACTCTTGGAGAACTTCTTCAACAGGTGTTGTGTAGGTGAAAGAAGCAGAGGAGAAGAAATTTCTTGTGGCATAACTTCAGCCATAGATTCATCCACAGTAGGAAAATCAGGTTTATTTATCTGTTTATGATATGTTGTTAGTGTTGAAAATGAAAAGTTATGTAACAAGACAGATTTGAATCAAAACAAGTGTTTACCTTCAGTTTTTTGGCTGGGGGTTGTTCAGAGGGTTCTTTGATAACAATACCTTGTATGCTCCTTGATAACTCTATTTTATATAGAGTTATTCATAGTCTTTTACTTAGATAAATGTTTGAAACCAATGCAATAAACTTGTAAATACAATAAAAAGAGATGAAAATCATAAAATACATTATCAAGGAGATAGAAGTTCAATTTATATACAAATTGGTATGTTTGATATGTTTGTTGAGTACTTTTGCAGATTCTGTGATTTTGCATTAAGTGCTTAAGCATCGAGTGCTTAAGCACCAAAGCATCTGCAAACAAGCAAGTAGCACAAGACCCCACATTGGAAGCACCTCAAATTGATTTCGTTCTAAAGAGCCTTGCTGGCCTCCTACTAGCTCAGTAATCACATGGAATCAATTATCAAGTTACCAAAGAAGCCATCTATAGGATGAAAACAACAAACATCATCATTACACCAAGCCAAATGTCATCAACTAATTGGACCCCTTCAAAAGGAATGTTTCCCACTCAAAGGAATGTTTCCCATTCAAAGTGACAACAATTGACACCTGCAAAATAACTAGGATAAGTCACATGATGGTCAAAGAATACTTCACAAGCAAGTCAAATACTTGAAGACAAAGAAAACCCTCCATGGAAGGAAATCTCCTACATCTATAAATAGGACTCTTTCATCTCTTGTAAAAAAATATAGATAGACGACCAATACAATAGTAGTTTTAGATTAAAGTTCATCTTGTTCTTCATTTTATTTCCAAGTCTTTTTACTTCACTTTGATTACTCTAAACTTAAGAGGAAGGTAAGAAGGAATTGACATCTCTATTCTTCACTTCTTCCTAGTTGAGAATCAAGTGTTCTTCATTAATATTAAGTTCTTATTTCATGTTCTTCATCTTACTCTTTATTTACTTTCTTGTTATTTAATTTCTTGCAAGACTTGTCCAATCAAGCAATTTACTTTCTTGCAAGACTTGTCCATTCAAGCAATTTACTTTTAAGCAATTTACATTTCCAAGTTATTTACAATGCTTTCTTTACTTGCTTTGTTTAATTACTTTATGTGGACGATGATGAGCTAAATTCCTTAGTTGGGATGCTCTAGTCATATGATGAACTCGTGAGAACTATTGTGTTGTCCAAAAGGGTGCCTCACTTACTAGTTCTTGTACTTGAATTAAACTTGTTTTAAGGTTAACTTAGAACAAGGGGGAGTTGTATTTACAAGAGATTGACTTACAACTAGATCTCAAGAACTAGAAGCAAAGGCAAGTGTTTATTTAAGTCTTTGATGAGAAATTTGTTTTCCACAAAGTCACTTTAGTAATTCCATGCTAATTCAAAAGTAATTAGCATAGTCTTTGTTCATGTGTGGGGTTTTACTAAGGGAAAGTATTTAGCAACTTGAACCACTTGAAAGGAGGCGAGGGAGTTTGACACACTTGCCCTTTACTGCAAAAAAACAAGGGTTTATTGAGCTTGTACAGTCACCCTTAACTGATGTATCTACACTAAGTGATCAAGTACCAGTGCTCAAGCACCGAAAGACAAAGACAACATTCTCACAAGGAACTCATATGGTAAAAGCATCTCAACTCTCTCTTAAATTACATCCTCTACAATTATTTAAATTCTGTTTTTCTATATTCCAAAACCAATCACAAATTTCTCAATAGTTGTAGACACACTAGTTTACCTATGCTAAACAAACACATTAAAAATTAGTCAATCCGTGGGAACGATCTTTACTTACTCTTTATTACTTGTTTGTGATTGTGTATACTTGCACATGCTTATTTCACACACCAAGTTTTTGGCGCCGTTGTTTGGGATTGCCAATAATTTTTAGTTTGTTTAGTTAGTAAAAGAGTGTTTTTATTTTTTTATCGCTTTTTGGTAGTGTTATTCATGCGCGAACAAGTGCTTAAGCACTAGCCTATGCCAAGAAGACCACCACCAAATTTTGATTTTGATCCGGAGAGATTGAAAGAAGATTCGGGAGACAATTAAGACTTCGGAGGAAATCCAACAACACAAAGAATATGGTTGAACCAAATACCACCACTAGGGATGCCACAAACAAGTACCAATACCGCACCACCAAACACAAAGCAAGAAGATGAAGGATCAAGGCATAACATCGCCGAGGTAATTCAATTCTGATGTAGGAGTAAATCATAGAAATCAATTCATATACATGGACCCTATAGGCATGATTAATGATAGAGATAGGCCCAGAGGATTATGCCATGTTTGATCATCAAAATATGCGGACTAGCATTGCTAGGCCTCATATTGATCTTTGTCCATTTTGAATTTAAACCAATGATGTTTCAAATGCTACAAACAATTGGTCGGTTTGGGGATTTTCACATGATGACCCCCATGAGCATTTAAAACAGCTTTTAGAAGTATGTAGCAATTTCATCATACACAGTGTAAGTGAGGATGCATTTAGGCTAAAGTTATTTCCATATTCATTAAAAGATAAAGCTAAATCATGGTTAAATTCTTTAGAGCCTAATTCAATTCATTCATGGAATGAATTAGTTGAAAAATTTCTGTCAAAATACTTCCCACCAATCAAAAATGCTAGGATGAGAAATGACATTACATCTTTTAAACAAAGAGATCTTTGAATCATTGTTTGAGGCATGGGAAAGATGGAAGGAATTGCTTAGAAAATGTCCTCATCATGGTCCGCTACATTATACGATGGAAACATTTTACAATGGATTAGAGCCCCAAACTGAATTATGCTTGATGCATCATCGAGGGTGTTTTATTGAATCATCTTTATAATGAAGCTTGTGAATTAATTGATAGGGTAGCAACGAATAGTTCTAGGCGGCCTCTTGAAAGGGCAAGTGCCCAAAAGAAAGTCGGAGTACATGAACTTAGTGAAATTTCATCCCTAATCGCTCAAGTTGCCACATTGGCTAACATGATTAAAACTTTCACTACACCTAGTTCAAATTTACACCTAAACCAAAGAAAACTTCACATTGCGACCATAGAACAAGCACCTCAAGGAGCACCTAGTTGTGTTTATCGTGGAGGAGCCCACCTCTATGAAGAGTGCTCAAGTAATCTGTGTCGATTAACTATGTGGATCAAAATAGATATAATAATAATAGGAATAACAACCCTTACTCTAACACCTATAATCCTGGCTGGAAAAATCACCCAAATCTTAAGTGGGGACCAAGTAATAACAGTGCTCAAGCACCAGGTGTTCAAGCACCCGGGAGCTCAAGCACCAGCCCAAAACCTCAGATATCAAAATTATCAAAGGCAACAACAAACGCCAATGATAATTCAATAGAAGGCCCGCTTAAATCATTCATAAGTGAAACAAGAACAATGAAGGCAAACTCAAGATGCTTCCATAAAAACTTAGAAACTCAAGTAGGTCAATTAGAAAATGCTATGTATCAAAGACTGCAGTGTTCTACCATCCAATACTGAAGCATCCACATCTCAAAGGCAAGGAAAAGAACAAGTAAAGGCCATATCACCGAGAAGTGGTAAGGATCTCACAGAGCCCTATGAGAATGAAGGTGTAGATAAGGAGAAAAAACTCAAAAAGAAAAAGAAACTCGAATCGCGAAAGCACCGAAGCTTCCACTTCTCAAAAAGAACCAAATCCCAGGTTAGTTATCGAACACCCACCTCCTCCATTCCCTCAAAGATTAAAAAAAGTGCATGAGGAGAAGCAATTCATAAGTTTTTAGATGTTTTAAAACAGTTTGCACATTAATATTCCTTTGATTGAAGCTTTACAACAAATGCCTAATTATGCTAAATTTATGAAAGATATCATTTGTAGAAGAAAGAGATTAGGTGAATTTCAAACTATTGCAATATCAAAGGAAGTTAGTTCAATTTTACAGAATAAAATTCCAAGAAAATTGAAAGATCCTGGTAGCTTTACAATTCCTTTCTCTATAGGCAACAACTATACAGGGAGAGCTCTATGTGATTTAGGTGCAAGCATCAACTTGATGCCTAAATCTATCTTTGAGAAGTTAGGAATTGGTAATGCAAAGCCTACCTCTGTAACATTATCCCTTGCAGATAGATCAACAGCATATCCAGAAGGGATAGTTGAAGATATTCTGGTCAAGGTTGAAAAATTCGTGTTTCCTGCAGATTTTGTTATTCTTGATTTTGTTGCGGATGAAAATGTGCGATAAATCCTTGGAAGACCATTTCTTGCAAATGGTAAGACACTTATTGATGTTCAAAAAGGAGAACTAACCATGAGGGTGAATGATCAAGAAGTGAAATTCAACGTGATGAAAGCAATGAAGTATCCAAAGCAGAGGAGCAAGAAGAATGTTACGCTATCTCACTTGATCATCCGGGTGCGTAGCAATTCAACAAACAAGATGACCATCGACTAGTGCTTTAGCATCAAGTGCTTATGCACTTCCCGAGGTTGAAATGCAAGAACAAGGCATACGACAACAGAGGAAGTTAAACCTAAGGTATGGTCTAGAACTTTTGAATCTTTAAATTTAGAAGACCCTAACCTTAAGAAAAACTTACCTTCAATTGAACAACCTCCCAAACTAGAATCAAGGAATTGCCAAAACACTTAAAGTATGTTTTCTTAGGGGATAATGATTCACTTCCGAGTTATCATTGCATCTCGATCTATCATTAGAGCGGGCATGATTTAATTGAAACCCTTAAAAACATAAAAAGCAATAGGATGGCAAATGGCGGACATTAAAGGGATTAGCCCCTCTATTTGTATGCATAGAATAAATCTAGAAGACAATGCTAAAAACAACATTGAGGCACGAGAAGGCTAAATCCAATCATGAAAGAGGTTGTTAAAAGGAAATAATTAAATGGCTAGATCTTTGGGATTATTTACCCAATTGAAGATAGTACATGGGTTAGCCTGCATAAATGTGTTCCCAAGAAAGGGGAGTCACACAATAATAGCCAACCAAAAAATGAACTAATTCCCACAAGAACAAGATGGCGGGTGGAGAATCTGTATGGATTACGAGAAAACTTAATAAATCAACCAAGAAAGATCACTTTCCATTGCCCTTTATTGATCGGATGTTAGATAGACTAGCGGGAAAAGAGAGTTTCTTTGTTTCTTAGATGGCTACTCGGGTTATAATCAAATTGCCATTGACCCTAAGGACCAGCATAAAACTACTTTTACATGTCCATATGGTACATTTGCTTTTAGGAGAATGCCCTTTGGATTATGTAATGCACTGCTACATTTCAAAGATGTATGATGTCCTTGTTTTACGATTTTATTGAACAATCCATGGAAATCTTTATGGATGATTTTTCTGTCTTTGGAGAAACATTTCCTTTATGTTTATCAAATTTAGAACAAATTCTCCAAAGATGTGAAGATACAAATCTTGTTCTTAATTGGGAAAAGTGTCACTTCATGGTACAAGAAGGCATTGTACTAGGACATAGGGTTTCAAAGAAAGGTCTTGAGGTTGATAAAGCTAAAATTGAGGTCATTGAAAAGCGCCCACCACCAACAACCGCATCAAGGGGATTAGAAGTTTTCTAGGACATGCAGGTTTCTATAGAAGATTCATCAAAGACTTTTCAAAAATTTCAAAACCTCTGTGTAATCTTTTGCAATTAGATACACAATTTAACTTTGATGAATCTTGTATAAAAGCATTTCAGAAACTGAAGAAGGCTTTGTCATCACTTTGCACTGTCATTGTAACACCTGACTGGACCAAACCTTTTGAACTAATGTGTGATGCTAGTGACTTTGCTGTAGGAGCTGTCCTAGGGCAAAGGTATGACAAAGTGTTTCATTCAATTTATTATGCTAGCAAAACATTAATTGAAGCTCAAGTGAACTACTGCTGTGGATCGAGAAAGAGCTATTAGCTGTGGTGTTTGCTTTTGACAAATTCAGATCTTACTTAGTAGGCACAAAAGTGATTGTATATACTGACCACTCTGCCATTAAGTATCTGCTTGCAAAGAAAGATGCAAAACCTAGGCTAATAAGGTGGATTCTACTCCTTCAAGAGTTTGATCTTGAGATTAGGGATAAGAAGGGAGTAGAAAATCAAGTTGCTGATCACCTATCTAGGCTTGAAGGTGATGATACACAGTACTCAAGAAATCAAGGAGAGATTCCCGGATGAAGATTTGTTAGCAATATCATGAATAGAGAATATAGTGCTTTCGCACTTAGTGCTCAAGCACACAGGAGATTCTCGCACCATGGTATCTTGACATTGCTAACTATCCGTAAGTAATGTTGTACCCGCATGGATGGATTATCGTGAGAGAAGAAGGTTTTTCCATATAGTAAAACAATACTTTGTTGGGATGAACCTTACCTATACAAGATGTGTCTAGACCAAGTCATGAGAAAGTGTGTCCTGAACAAGAACAAAAGCGGTGCTTGAGCACCGCCATGCAAAGACCATATGGAGAGTCATTTTGGAGGACACACGAGCAACAGCAAAAGGTACTACAAACAGGTTATTTTTGGCCCTCTTTATTTAAAGATGCATTCTATATAGTAAAAACACATGATAGATGCCAAAGAAGTGGTAATATATCCAAAAACATGAAATGCCAAGAACCAACATTCTTGAACTTGAACTTTTTGATGTATGGGGCATGGATTTCATGGGTCCTTTTCCTACTTCTTTTGGTAAAGAATACATCTTAGTTCTTTGTAGATTATGTGTCTAAATGGGTTGAAGCGATAGCACTACCTAGTGCTTTGATGCTAGATCGATGAGTAAATTTCTTCAAAAGAACATATTTACTAGATTTGGCACCCTAGGGCAATCATAAATGATGAAGGATCTCATTTTTGTAATAAAATTATTGAAAATCTTCTTGCAAAATATGGGATTAAACACAAAATTTCTCTGCATATCATCCCCAAACTAGTGGCCAAGTGAACTATCAAATAGGGAAATAAAAAGAATGCTAGAAAAATGGTTGGACCAACAAGGAAAGATTGGTCATTGCATTTAGATGAAGCATTATGGGCATATAGAACTGCATATAAAACTCCATTAGGTATGTCCCCCTATAGAATAGTTTATGGCAAAGCATGTCACCTGCCAATTGAGCTAGAAAATAAATCCTATTGGGCAATCAAAAAGCTGAATTTTGATCTAGACCAAGCGAGCAAGCAGAGGTTTTAGAACTAAATGAATTAGAAGAATTCAGGCACTTCTCTTATGAGAATGCTAGAATTTACAAAGATAAAACCAAGGTGTGGCATGATAAAAGAATCCAACAAAGAGATCTTAAAGAAGGAGGATTGGTCCTATTGTACAATTCAAGGCTAAAATTATTCCCTGGAAAATTGAAATCCAGATGGACAGGACCATTCAAATTAGTCAAGATATATTCTCATGGTGCAGTTGACATATTTGATGCAAACTCAGGTAATACTTTCAAAGTAAATGGACAAAGAGTTAAAATGTATTATGGTGAGCAAATGGTGCAATCTGAAAGCACCATTCATTTTGAAAATCCTTGATCTAAAAAGGATAGTCAATTTATTAAGACACATTAAAACAAGCGCTTGTGGGAGGCAACCCATCAATTTTTTGATAAATATTAACTATGTTTGTACAGTTTGATGTTTTCAGTGTTTTTCAGGAAATGCAGAATTTAGTGCTCAAGCACCACGTGCTTAAGCACTAACAAAAGCCCCAATGTCTCAACTTCAGTGAAGTAAACCCCCCTCAGGCCCAAAAAAACCAATTATTTCCTGCTAACATTGTTTTTAAGACAGGTACAAAAGAGCAACAAAGTGAAGTCCCTACTCAGGAGATTGCTAAAGAGCAGAGTGTTCTCTGACCACCGGTGCTTGACACAAGTGCTTCAAAGACCAACAAAGGAGCCAAGCAGAATCGAGAATCACTGAGGATCTTGAGGATATTCTAGGATTAGTTGCTACGGAGCTTGCTATCAAGAAAAGGCAAGAATTGGGAAACACCCAAAAATTTTTCAAGTCACCACTGCAAGGAACTATTCAACAAACAATAGCGCAAGGGGAAGGATCAAAAGAACCCAAGGAGAAAGAACCAGAAAAGAAAACAGCTGAAGAAGAAGAGACAGTACTCAAGGACATTGCTGAGACCTTGAAGGACTTACGAGATCAAGTTATGGAGCCATCTGCTTTGAAATTTCAAAGGAACCAGAGGTGCAGTTGGAGCTCAACCATCGATGCTCAAGCACTAACTCCTGCACAACCTTCAAAGACACCAGATGTGAAGGCCACTGGCAGTGCTTCTACAACTCCAAAAGCACCAAAGCAGAAGCCCAAAGCAACACCAACAAGGAGCGACAATGCGGATCGAGGAGTGGTGCAAAACCACGATAAACTTTTTACATGTTTTCCTATATTAACTATGCAAATATTTTGTTATATATTTTGCTACTTATAAACTAATGCTACTATGGATAAATCCCACATGTAATGTTAACCCCCACCCCATTTTGCACACTATTCCCCTGTTTTCATCTCAACTTAAGAGCTAGTGAGGACACTTTGCTCAATTTTAAGTTGGGGGGGGAAGCACTTCAAATTCTGATGCATGTGGTATATATATAGTATTTTAAACCTACTAATGCTTGTTTTATTTAATATCTGTTAAATATCTGTTAGTATGTTAGATAAGTAGTTAAGTCTTTTGTAAATAGAGTTTATTTTCATTTTGTTTTAGATTTACTTAACAAAGCATTTTAAAAAAAAAAAAAAATCAAATTCTGTTTTTTTGGCAGTTTTTAAGTAAATCAATAGTAGGAATGTCTGATTTTGAAGCATGATCGACTTGCTATTTCACAAATGATTTTGATGCATCTCTTTAGACCAAAATCCTCAATGAAAAAGAAAAGAAAAAGAGTCCTTTTTACTTCAAAAACAACCATTGTTATTATCACTTTTACACTTTAAAGTTGATTTTTGAAAGGGGATCAAACGAGTGAAAAGTTTTTACGAAACAAACAGAATTTAAGAAAACCAAGGTCAAAAACAAAGTTTTATTAAAAACTTAGAAGAGTGTTGAGAAATAAGTTTGGGGAGATTTTATGAAAACAAAGGCAAAAATGAGGAGCTTAGTACTCAATGCACATAAAGTTTCAAAAAGAAAATCAAAAGGTGTCAAAACTATGTTTGCTTAATATCTAAAGCCCAACTGTTCAAAAGCAGTGCATTTGATTTGCAAACCAAGAAAAAAAAAAAAAAAAAATATGCATAAGGAGGACAATGAATCCTGTTCCAAAGTGCATTTGGTTTGAAAAAGAAAAACAAAAACAAATCAAGAAAAAAGTATGCACATGGAGGTCAGTGAAGAGGGTAACATAAGTTTTAAGAAGCATCTAGTGCTTATCTAGTAGATGCTTAAACATCAAAAAGAAGCATTGAGTCAAAAAGTTTTAAAACTACTCATGTCAAGCCCTTTGATATACTTAAAGCCCCCTGAGCTTAAGGATCTTGTGAGTCTACTCTATGTTTTGAAACACCTTTGTGTTGACCAAAAGTTTTTCTAAAGTTTCAAAAGTTTAAGAAAACCTTTTTGCTTAGTTTGGAGCCAATCAAATTTCAATGGATCACACACATTACATAAAGTTTTAATAGCTTGGGTTGTGATGAATTTCAAAGGCACAAAGACATAGAGATTTGAGGAAAGAAAGGTTCTTTTAAGAGAACATCACATTTTGAAAGATTGAAAGGAGTTGAGCTGATCTGATCTTCTTCATCAAAAGAATCCTACTTGTTATTTTGTTATTGCTTGAGGACAAGCAACAAGTTAAGTTTGGGGTGTGATAACTCTATTTTATATAGAGTTATTCATAGTCTTTACTTAGATAAATGTTTGAAACCAATGCAATAAACTTGTAAATACAATAAAAGAGATGAAAATCATAAAATACATTATCAAGGAGATAGAAGTTCAATTTATATACAAATTGGTATGTTTGATATGTTTGTTGAGTACTTTTGCGGATTCTGTGATTTTGCATTAAGTGCTTAAGCATCGAGTGCTTAAGCACCAAAGCATGCAGTTGAAGCAAGTAGCACAAGACCCCACATTGGAAGCACCTCAAATTGATTTCGTTCTAAAGAGCCTTGCGGCCTCCTACTAGCTCAGTAATCACATGGAATCAATTATCAAGTTACCAAAGAAGCCATCTATAGGATGAAAACAACAAACATCATCATTACACCAAGCCAAATGTCATCAACTAATTGGACCCCTTCAAAAGGAATGTTTCCCACTCAAAGGAATGTTTCCCATTCAAAGTGACAACAATTGACACCTGCAAAATAACTAGGATAAGTCACATGATGGTCAAAGAATACTTCACAAGCAAGTCAAATACTTGAAGACAAAGAAAACCCTCCATGGAAGGAAATCTCCTACATCTATAAATAGGACTCTTTCATCTCTTGTAAAAAAATATAGATAGACGACCAATACAATAGTAGTTTTAGATTAAAGTTCATCTTGTTCTTCATTTTATTTCCAAGTCTTTTTACTTCACTTTGATTACTCTAAACTTAAGAGGAAGGTAAGAAGGAATTGACATCTCTATTCTTCACTTCTTCCTAGTTGAGAATCAAGTGTTCTTCATTAATATTAAGTTCTTATTTCATGTTCTTCATCTTACTCTTTATTTACTTTCTTGTTATTTAATTTCTTGCAAGACTTGTCCAATCAAGCAATTTACTTTCTTGCAAGACTTGTCCATTCAAGCAATTTACTTTTAAGCAATTTACATTTCCAAGTTATTTACAATGCTTTCTTTACTTGCTTTGTTTAATTACTTTATGTGGACGATGATGAGCTAAATTCCTTAGTTGGGATGCTCTAGTCATATGATGAACTCGTGAGAACTATTGTGTTGTCCAAAAGGGTGCCTCACTTACTAGTTCTTGTACTTGAATTAAACTTGTTTTAAGGTTAACTTAGAACAAGGGGAGTTGTATTTACAAGAGATTGACTTACAACTAGATCTCAAGAACTAGAAGCAAAGGCAAGTGTTTATTTAAGTCTTTGATGAGAAATTTGTTTTCCACAAAGTCGACTTTAGTAATTCCATGCTAATTCAAAAGTAATTAGCATAGTCTTTGTTCATGTGTGGGGTTTTACTAAGGAAAGTATTTAGCAACTTGAACCACTTGAAAGGAGGCGAGGGGAGTTTGACACACTTGCCCTTTCTTTACCAAAAAAACAAGGGTTTATTGAGCTTGTACAGTCACCCTTAATCTGATGTATCTACACTAAGTGATCAAGTACCGTGCTCAAGCACCGAAAAGACAACCTGAAACATTCTCACAAGGAACTCATATGGTAAAAGCATCTCAACTCTCTCTTAAATTACATCCTCTACAGGTATTTAAATTCTGTTTTTCTATATTCCAAAAACCAACCACAAATTTCTGAATAGTTGTAGACACACTAGTTTACCTATGCTAAACAAACACATTAAAAATTAGTCAATCCTCGTGGGAACGATCTTTACTTACTCTTTATTACTTGTTTGTGATCGTGTATACTTGCACATGCTTATTTCACACACCAAGTTTTTGGCGCCGTTGTTGGGGATTGCCAATAATTTTTAGTTTGTTTAGTTAGTAAAAGAGTGTTTTTATTTTTTTATTGCTTTTTGGTAGTGTTATTACATGCGAACAAGTGCTTAAGCACTAGCCTATGCCAAGAAGACCACCACCAAATTTTGATTTTGATCCGAGATTGAAAGAAGATTCGGGAGACAATTAAGACTTGAGAGGAAATCCAACAACACAAAGAATATGGTTGAACCAAGATACCACTAGGGATGCCACAAAAAGAGTACCAATACACATTGCACCAAACACGCAAGTGAAGATGAAGGATCAAGGCATAACACCATCGTGAGGTAATTCAATTCTGATGTAGGAGTAAATCATAGAAATCAATTCATATACATGGACCCTATAGGCATGATTAATGATAGAGATAGGCCCGTGAGGATTATGCCATGTTTGATCATCAAAATATGCGACTAGCATTGCTAGGCCTCATATTGATCTTTGTCCATTTTGAATTTAAACCAATGATGTTTCAAATGCTACAAACAATTGGTCGGTTTGGGGATTTTCACATGATGACCCCATGAGCATTTAAAACAGTTTTTAGAAGTATGTAGCAATTTCATCATACACGTGTAAGTGAGGATGCATTTAGGCTAAAGTTATTTCCATATTCATTAAAAGATAAAGCTAAATCATGGTTAAATTCTTTAGAGCCTAATTCAATTCATTCATGGAATGAATTAGTTGAAAAATTTCTGTCAAAATACTTCCCACCAATCAAAAATGCTAGGATGAGAAATGACATTACATCTTTTAAACAAAGAGATCTTTGAATCATTGTTTGAGGCATGGGAAAGATGGAAGGAATTGCTTAGAAAATGTCCTCATCATGGTCCGCGGTCATTATACTGAGATGGAAACATTTTACAATGGATTAGAGCCCCAAACGAGAATTATGCTTGATGCATCATCGAGGGTGTTTTATTGAATCTGTCTTTATAATGAAGCTTGTGAATTAATTGATAGGGTAGCAACGAATAGTTCTAGGTGGCCTCTTGAAAGGGCAAGTGCCCAAAAGAAAGTGGAGTACATGAACTTAGTGAAATTTCATCCCTAATCGCTTCAAGTTGCCACATTGGCTAACATGATTAAAACTTTCACTACACCTAGTTCAAATTACACCTAAACAGAAACTTACATTGCGACCATAGAACAAGCACCTCAAGGAGCACCTAGTTGTGTTTACTGTGGAGGAGCCCACCTCTATGAAGAGTGCTCAAGTAATCCTGTGTCAGTTAACTATGTGGATCAAAATAGATATAATAATAATAGGAATAACAACCCTTACTCTAACACCTATAATCCTGGCTGGAAAAATCACCCAAATCTTAAGTGGGGACCAAGTAATAACAAAGTTGCTCAAGCACCGGTGTTCAAGCACCAGGAGCTCAAGCACCAGCCCAAAACCCAGGATATCAAAATTATCAAAGGCAACAACAAACTGCCAATGATAATTCAATAGAAGGCCTGCTTAAATCATTCATAAGTGAAACAAGAACAGCAAGGCAAACTCAAGATGCTTCCATAAAAAACTTAGAAACTCAAGTAGGTCAATTAGAAAATGCTATGTATCAAAGACCTGCAGGTGTTCTACCATCCAATACAGAAGCATCCACATCTCAAAGGCAAGGAAAAGAACAAGTAAAGGCCATATCACTGAGAAGTGGTAAGGATCTCACAGAGCCCTATGAGAATGAAGGTGTAGATAAGGGAGAAAAAACTCAAAAAGAAAAAGAAACTCGAATCACGAGAAGCACCGAAGCTTCCACTTCTCAAAAAGAACCAAATCCCAGGTTAGTTACTGAACACCCACCTCCTCCATTCCCTCAAAGATTAAAAAAAGTGCATGAGGAGAAGCAATTCAGTAAGTTTTTAGATGTTTTAAAACAGTTGCACATTAATATTCCTTTGATTGAAGCTTTACAACAAATGCCTAATTATGCTAAATTTATGAAAGATATCATTTGTAGAAGAAAGAGATTAGGTGAATTTCAAACTATTGCAATATCAAAGGAAGTTAGTTCAATTTCTGAGAATAAAATTCCAAGAAAATTGAAAGATCCTGGTAGCTTTACAATTCCTTTCTCTATAGGCAACAACTATACAGGGAGAGCTCTATGTGATTTAGGTGCAAGCATCAACTTGATGCCTAAATCTATCTTTGAGAAGTTAGGAATTGGTAATGCAAAGCCTACCTCTGTAACATTATCCCTTGCGATAGATCAACAAAGATATCCGTAAGGGATAGTTGAAGATATTCCAGTCGAGGTTGAAAAATTCGTGTTTCCTGCAGATTTTGTTATTCTTGATTTTGTTGCGAGATGAAAATGTGCGATAATCCTTGGAAGACCATTTCTTGCAACCGGTAAGACACTTATTGATGTTCAAAAAGGAGAACTAACCATGAGGGTGAATGATCAAGAAGTGAAATTCAACGTGATGAAAGCAATGAAGTATCCAAAGAGAGAGGAGCAAGAAGAATGTTACGCTATCTCACTTGATCATCCAGTGCGAAGCAATTCAACAAACAAAGATGACCATCGACTAGTGCTTTAGCATCAAGTGCTTATGCACTTCCCGAGGCTGAAATGCAAGAACAAGGCATACCGACAACAGAGGAAGTTAAACCTAAGGTATGGTCTAGAACTTTTGAATCTTTAAATTTAGAAGACCCTAACCTTAAGAAAAACTTACCTTCAATTGAACAACCTCCCAAACTAGAATCAAGGAATTGCCAAAACACTTAAAGTATGTTTTCTTAGGGGATAATGATTCACTTCCGATTATCATTGCATCGATCTATCATTAGAGCGGGAGCATGATTTAATTGAAACCCTTAAAAAACATAAAAAGCAATAGGATGGCAAATGGCGGACATTAAAGGGATTAGCCCTCTATTTGTATGCATAGAATAAATCTAGAAGACAATGCTAAAAACAGCATTGAGGCACGAGAGAAGGCTAAATCCAATCATGAAAGAGGTTGTTAAAAGGAAATAATTAAATGGCTAGATCTTTGGGATTATTTACCCAATTGAAGATAGTACATGGGTTAGCCCAGTACAATGTGTTCCCAAGAAAGGGGAGTCACGATAATAGCCAACCAAAAAAATGAACTAATTCCCACAAGAACGATGGCGGGTGGAGAATCAGTATGGATTACTGAAAACTTAATAAATCAACCAAGAAAGATCACTTTCCATTGCCCTTTATTGATCAGATGTTAGATAGACTAGCAGGAAAGGAGTTTTACTGTTTCTTAGATGGCTACTCAGGTTATAATCAAATTGCCATTGACCCTAAGGACCAGCATAAAACTACTTTTACATGTCCATATGGTACATTTGCTTTTAGGAGAATGCCCTTTGGATTATGTAATGCACCTGCTACATTTCAAAGATGTATGATGTCCTTGTTTTCTGATTTTATTGAACAATCCATGGAAATCTTTATGGATGATTTTTCTGTCTTTGGAGAAACATTTCCTTTATGTTTATCAAATTTAGAACAAATTCTCCAAAGATGTGAAGATACAAATCTTGTTCTTAATTGGGAAAAGTGTCACTTCATGGTACAAGAAGGCATTGTACTAGGACATAGGGTTTCAAAGAAAGGTCTTGAGGTTGATAAAGCTAAAATTGAGGTCATTGAAAAACTGCCACCACCAACAATCATCAAGGGGATTAGAAGTTTTCTAGGACATGCGAGTTTCTATAGAAGATTCATCAAAGACTTTTCAAAAATTTCAAAACCTCTGTGTAATCTTTTGCAATTAGATACACAATTTAACTTTGATGAATCTTGTATAAAAGCATTTCAGAAATCGAAGAAGGCTTTGGTCATCGCACTTTGTCATTGTAACACCCGATGGACCAAACCTTTTGAACTAATGTGTGATGCTAGTGACTTTCTTTGTAGGAGCCGTCCTAGGGCAAAGGTATGACAAAGTGTTTCATTCAATTTATTATGCTAGCAAAACATTAATTGAAGCTCAAGTGAACTACTTGTGGATCGAGAAAGAGCTATTAGTCGTGGTGTTTGCTTTTGACAAATTCGGATCTTACTTAGTAGGCACAAAAGTGATTGTATATCTTGACCACTCTGCCATTAAGTATCCGCAAAGAAAGATGCAAAACCTAGGCTAATAAGGTGGATTCTACTCCTTCAAGAGTTTGATCTTGAGATTAGGGATAAGAAGGGAGTAGAAAATCAAGTTCTTGATCACCTATCTAGGCTTGAAGGTGATGATACAGTACTCAAGAAATCAAGGAGAGATTCCCGGATGAAGATTTGTTAGCAATATCTCAGTAATAGAATATAGTGCTTTCGCACTTAGTGCTCAAGCACACAGAGATTCTGCACCATGGTATCTTGACATTGCTAACTATCCGGTAAGTAATGTTGTACCGCACGGATGGATTATCGTGAGAGAAGAAGGTTTTTCCATATAGTAAAACAATACATTTGGGATGAACCTTACCTATACAAGATGTGTCCGACCAAGTCATGAGAAAGTGTGTCCTGAACAAGAACAAAAAGCGATTAGCTTGAGCAACGCCATGCAAAGACCATATGGAGGTCATTTTGGAGGACACAGAACAAAGAAAGACAAGGTACTACAAACAAGGTTATTTTTGGCCCTCTTTATTTAAAGATGCATTCTATATAGTAAAAACACATGATAGATGCCAAAGAAGTGGTAATATATCCGAAAAACATGAAATGCCAAGAACCAACATTCTTGAACTTGAACTTTTTGATGTATGGGGCATGGATTTCATGGGTCCTTTTCCTACTTCTTTTGGTAAAGAATACATCTTAGTTCTTTGTAGATTATGTGTCTAAATGGGTTGAAGCAAGAGCACTACCTAGTCTTGATGCTAGATCGATGAGTAAATTTCTTCAAAAGAACATATTTACTAGATTTGGCACCCTAGGGCAAATCATAAATGATGAAGGATCTCATTTTTGTAATAAAATTATTGAAAATCTTCTTGCAAAATATGGGATTAAACACAAAATTTCTACTGCATATCATCCCCAAACTAGTGGCCAAGTTTGAACTATCAAATAGGGAAATAAAAAGAATGCTAGAAAAAATGGTTGGACCAACAAGGAAAGATTGGTCATTGCATTTAGATGAAGCATTATGGGCATATAGAACTGCATATAAAACTCCATTAGGTATGTCCCCTATAGAATAGTTTATGGCAAAGCATGTCACCCACCAATTGAGCTAGAAAATAAATCCTATTGGGCAATCAAAAAGCTGAATTTTGATCTAGACCAAGCAGAGCAACAGAGGTTTTAGAACTAAATGAATTAGAAGAATTCGGCACTTCTCTTATGAGAATGCTAGAATTTACAAAGATAAAACCAAGGTGTGGCATGATAAAAGAATCCAACAAAGAGATCTTAAAGAAGGAGGATTGGTCCTATTGTACAATTCAAGGCTAAAATTATTCCTGGAAAATTGAAATCCAGATGGACAGGACCATTCAAATTAGTCAAGATATATTCTCATGGTGCGATTGACATATTTGATGCAAACTCGTAATACTTTCAAAGTAAATGGACAAAGAGTTAAAATGTATTATGGTGAGCAAATGGTGCAATCTGAAAGCACCATTCATTTTGAAAATCCTTGATCTAAAAAGGATAGTCGGTATTGTTAAGACATTAAAACAAGCGCTTGTGGGAGGCAACCCATCAATTTTTTGATAAATATTAACTATGTTTATGCAGTTTGATGTTTTCGGTGTTTTTCAGAAATCACGAAATTTAGTGCTCAAGCACCACGTGCTTAAGCACTAACAAAAGCCCCAATGTCTCAACTTCATGAAGTAAACCCCCTCGAGCCCAAAAAAAATTAATTATTTCCTGCTAACATTGTTTTTAAGACAGTACAAAAGAGCAACAAAGTGAAGTCCCTACTCGGAGATTGCTAAAGAGCGAGTGTTCCTCAGACCACCGGGTGCTTCAAAGACCAAGTGCTTCAAAGCACAAACAAAGGAGCCAAGCGTAATCGAAATCACCGAGGATCTTGAGGATATTCTAGGATTAGTTGCTACGGAGCTTGCTATCAAGAAAAGGCAAGAATTGGGAAACACCCAAAAATTTTTCAAGTCACCACCGCAAAGTGACTATTCAACAAACAATAGCGCAAGGAAGGATCAAAAGAACCCAAGGAGAAAGAACCGAAAAGAAAACAAATGAAGAAGAAGAGAGAGCGACTCAAGGACATTGCTGAGACCTTGAAGGACTTACGGATCAAGTTATGGAGCCATCTCTTTGAAATTTCAAAGGAACCAGAGGTGCAGATTGGAGCTCAACCATCGATGCTCAAGCACTAACTCCTGCACAACCTTCAAAGACACGGATGTGAAGGCCGGCAGGCGATCTTCTACAACTCCAAAAGCACCAAAGCGAAGCCCAAAGCAACACCAACAAGGAGCAAAGAATGATCGAGGAGTGGTGCAAAACCACAATAAACTTTTTACATGTTTTCCTATATTAACTATGCAGTATTTTGTTATATATTTTGCTACTTATAAACTAATGCTACTATGGATAAATCCCACATGTAATGTTAACCCCCACCCCATTTTGCACACTATTCCCTGTTTTCATCTCAACTTAAGAGCTAGTGAGGACACCGCTCAATTTTAAGTTGGGGAAAGCACTTCAAATTCGATGCATGTGGTATATATATAGTATTTTAAACCTACTAATGCTTGTTTTATTTAATATCAAGTTAAATATCTGTTAGTATGTTAGATAAGTAGTTAAGTCTTTTGTAAATAGAGTTTATTTTCATTTTGTTTTAGATTTACTTAACAAAGCATTTTAAAAAAAAAAAAAAATCAAATTCTGTTTTTGAACAGTTTTTAAGTAAATCAATAGTAGGAATGTACAGATTTTGAAGCATGATCGACTTGCTATTTCACAAATGATTTTGATGCATCTCTTTAGACCAAAATCCTCAATGAAAAAGAAAAGAAAAAGAGTCCTTTTTACTTCAAAAACAACCATTGTTATTATCACTTTTACACTTTAAAGTTGATTTTTGAAAGGGGATCAAACTGAGTGAAAAGTTTTTCTGGAAACAAACAGGAATTTAAGAAAACCAAGGTCAAAAACAAAGTTTTATTAAAAACTTAGAAGAGTGTTGAGAAATAAGTTTGGGGGAGATTTTATGAAAACAAAGGCAAAAATGAGGAGCTTAGTACTCAATGCACATAAAGTTTCAAAAAGAAAATCAAAAGGTGTCAAAACTATGTTTGCTTAATATCTAAACTGAACCTGTTCCGAAAACAGAGTGCATTTGATTTGCAAACCAAGAAAAAAAAAAAAAAATATGCATAAGGAGGACAATGAATCCTGTTCCAAAGTGCATTTGGTTTGAAAAAGAAAAACAAAAACAAATCAAGAAAAAAGTATGCACATGGAGGTCAGTGAAGAGGGTAACATAAGTTTTAAGAAGCATCTAGTGCTTATCTAGTAGATGCTTAAACATCAAAAAGAAGCATTGAGTCAAAAAGTTTTAAAACTACTCATGTCAAGCCCTTTGATATACTTAAAGCCCCCTGAGCTTAAGGATCTTGTGAGTCTACTCTATGTTTTGAAACACCTTTGTGTTGACCAAAAGTTTTTCTAAAGTTTCAAAAGTTTAAGAAAACCTTTTTGCTTAGTTTGGAGCCAATCAAATTTCAATGGATCACACACGCACATAAAAGAGTTTTAATAGCTTGGGTTGTGATGAATTTCAAAGGCACAAAGACATAGAGATTTGAGGAAAGAAAGGTTCTTTTAAGAGAACATCACATTTTGAAAGATTGAAAGGAGTTGAAATGATCGATCTTCTTCATCAAAAGAATCCTACTTGTTATTTTGTTATTGCTTGAGGACAAGCAACAAGTTAAGTTTGGGGGTGTGATAACTCTATTTTATATAGAGTTATTCATAGTCTTTTACTTAGATAAATGTTTGAAACCAATGCAATAAACTTGTAAATACAATAAAAAGAGATGAAAATCATAAAATACATTATCAAGGAGATAGAAGTTCAATTTATATACAAATTGGTATGTTTGATATGTTTGTTGAGTACTTTTGCAGATTCTGTGATTTTGCATTAAGTGCTTAAGCATCGAGTGCTTAAGCACCAAAGCATGCAGCTGAAGCAAGTAGCACAAGACCCCACATTGGAAGCACCTCAAATTGATTTCGTTCTAAAGAGCCTTGCTGGCCTCCTACTAGCTCAGTAATCACATGGAATCAATTATCAAGTTACCAAAGAAGCCATCTATAGGATGAAAACAACAAACATCATCATTACACCAAGCCAAATGTCATCAACTAATTGGACCCCTTCAAAAGGAATGTTTCCCACTCAAAGGAATGTTTCCCATTCAAAGTGACAACAATTGACACCTGCAAAATAACTAGGATAAGTCACATGATGGTCAAAGAATACTTCACAAGCAAGTCAAATACTTGAAGACAAAGAAAACCCTCCATGGAAGGAAATCTCCTACATCTATAAATAGGACTCTTTCATCTCTTGTAAAAAAATATAGATAGACGACCAATACAATAGTAGTTTTAGATTAAAGTTCATCTTGTTCTTCATTTTATTTCCAAGTCTTTTTACTTCACTTTGATTACTCTAAACTTAAGAGGAAGGTAAGAAGGAATTGACATCTCTATTCTTCACTTCTTCCTAGTTGAGAATCAAGTGTTCTTCATTAATATTAAGTTCTTATTTCATGTTCTTCATCTTACTCTTTATTTACTTTCTTGTTATTTAATTTCTTGCAAGACTTGTCCAATCAAGCAATTTACTTTCTTGCAAGACTTGTCCATTCAAGCAATTTACTTTTAAGCAATTTACATTTCCAAGTTATTTACAATGCTTTCTTTACTTGCTTTGTTTAATTACTTTATGTGGACGATGATGAGCTAAATTCCTTAGTTGGGATGCTCTAGTCATATGATGAACTCGTGAGAACTATTGTGTTGTCCAAAAGGGTGCCTCACTTACTAGTTCTTGTACTTGAATTAAACTTGTTTTAAGGTTAACTTAGAACAAGGGGAGTTGTATTTACAAGAGATTGACTTACAACTAGATCTCAAGAACTAGAAGCAAAGGCAAGTGTTTATTTAAGTCTTTGATGAGAAATTTGTTTTCCACAAAGTCAGCTTGGTAATTCCATGCTAATTCAAAAGTAATTAGCATAGTCTTTGTTCATGTGTGGGGTTTTTACTAAGGGAAAGTATTTAGCAACTTGAACCACTTGAAAGGAGGCGAGGGGAGTTTGACACACTTGCCCTTTCTTTGCAAAAAAAAAAACAAGGGTTTATTGAGCTTGTACAGTCACCCTTAATCTGATGTATCTACACTAAGTGATCAAGTACCAGGTGCTCAAGCACCGAAAGACAGCACAACATTCTCACAAGGAACTCATATGGTAAAAGCATCTCAACTCTCTCTTAAATTACATCCTCTACAGGTATTTAAATTCTGTTTTTCTATATTCCAAAAACCAATCACAAATTTCTGAATAGTTGTAGACACACTAGTTTACCTATGCTAAACAAACACATTAAAAATTAGTCAATCCTCGTGGGAACGATCTTTACTTACTCTTTATTACTTGTTTGTGACTGTGTATACTTGCACATGCTTATTTCACACACCACTCCTCAAAGGATTTTGAATAGTTCTTTTTCTTGATCTTGGTACCAGACGAACATCATCATCACTGTCAGTTTCCTATAAAGTAACATAAGTTTAAAATATAAGGAATATTATGAAAGAAATTTTAAACTTAAAGGAAATGTTAAACCATAAATAAGGATGATATACATTACCTCAGAAACAGAGGAAACGGTCTGTTTCCCTTTAGACTTTTTTAACTGAAGCGAACTCGACAGTTTGGGTAATCTCTGCAAAAAAATGAAATGACTGACTTCATGGAAAGTTATTGCGTAAGCAAAACCTTGAGATGAGTTAATAGCAACATACCTTTGGTAAAGGGGAAAGTAAACTGGAGACAGGTTTAGTCTTTTTCTTAACCTGAGAAGAAGTTTTTGGTGTCGTTGTTTTGCTTCCCTTTCCTTTCAAGTTTGCTGTAATTGCTAATAGAGTCGGAAGCATTAGTAGGTAAGCAGTAAGGAATTTTCTTCAATAAATTATTGAAATTTTGTAAGACTTCGAATATCAATAAGAGATATACCTTCTTTTCGTGAAGGAAGAGCGGATACCAACCTCGCTAAAAGGTCTTCCTGACCTGTTTCGTTGGATTTTCCAGAAGCAGCGGTATAGTATTCAAGCCACCAGTCATGAAATTGTCGTGTGCATGAAAATCTGGGGTTGTATCTGATTGGTTCGAAATTCAAAGCTTTATAGTAGAAGGTTTTGAAAGATTGTTCATATGCTCTTTCTGTTTCTGGGCTTGACAATTCTCGCCTATGGAAGTACAAGGTTGCAGGTCGAATTTGGCAAAGTCCAAATTGTCTTGCAAAATAACTTGGAAAATACTTACTAATTACAAGGTTATTTTTGTTTTTGGTTGAAGTAAATCTCACAGAGAGGATTGTGGGGGAAAGGTAGGCTTGCCATATTTTGTTGGTTTCTTCGGCATGCTCAATGGAGGAGGATGGAAACGACATTCTGAACCAAGATGGCCCATGAGTTCTATTCACGAATGGGGCCATAGACTCTTTGAAATTGGAGCAATTCAAGAAAATTTCAAAGTAGATAGAGAAAGACTCTTCAGCAGAAAGATTAGTTTGTTTGGGTTTCAACTGTGCTAGTCGAATTCCCTCAGTTCCTCTAGTTTCTAAAGATGATTGAACTGTTTCGGGGATAAATAGATTAAACCTGGATTCAAAAGTAGCCAAAAGCCACAATTGAAATAGCCACATGGGACCAGAAACTAAGAAATTGTTAGTAGGTTCACCTGCCTTTAACTCTAAGACAGCATTGTCGAGTTTGTGATGTAGAGACCCTAAAATCAATTTGGCTAAATTGATATTTCGACCAGCGTGAAGTTGAATGGCCAATGGCACAAATGATTTAGTAACTTGAAGAGCTGAAATAGTACAGAAAACAAAAATGGATAGCCAAAGGGTAAGGAAAGCTATATGCTCTAAGTCAGAGACTTCAGAAGTATCAATGTCATGTTGATCATTGATGTATGGAGCGAAAGAGGCATTGGTAAAGTTAAACTCAAAATTCACAGGAGTAAGATTAGGGTCAAAGGTCTCACCTAAAGACTTTAAACCAGTAATGGCAGCTACATCTAAGAGGGTAGGAGATAGCATACCACATTTGAGATGAAGGCTATGAGTAGCGCAATCCCAGAAATGCATTGCTGCCAAAATTAAGGTACTGTCGTATTTAGGACCATATTTCGACAATTGAATAAGGTCGAAAATACCCTGTTCTTTCCAGATACTGGCTTTCTTAGTCTCAACCTTCTTAAGCCATTGGAAATAATTTTTTGGATCAATTCTCGGTGCAGACCTAAAGACTCTAATAGGATTGACCAGAAATTCCAAGTGAAAGGCTGTTTTATCAAAAATCCTAGGTCGACGATTGGAAGGACTGGGAAAAATTTCTTTAACCTCATCATTCTCTAAAAAAAGATCAGGTAAAGGACCCAGGTAAGCATGTGTAAAAAGGTCAGTTGAAGGGATTAATACCTGTTGTTGCCAAAGAAGTACTCTTTCATCAGTAACAAGGGGTTCATCAACAAAATCATCAACCATTGGTGCACTCCTGGGATCGTTAGCGTACTTTGAACTGTCCATATTCTTCGTAACAGGTTTAGACGATGAAGCCATGAGTGAAGAAAATAATAATTTCAGGTTGAGTCTAGAGTTTAAATGGAATAAGAAAGAAGAAATGTAACGCCTTTGGTAAATTTGGGTTTTCTGCAGAGTTCAGACACGAAGAATGCAGAGAGGGTTTTCAGAAAGCTTCAAACGAGGAAAGAAAGAGATGTAAGGGTTTAGCCGTTTATATATGTTTGGAAGCAACAGTAGTTCACACGTTCACCATAGCTCACACGTTTGCGACCTTTTGACGGACGTGATGGCCCACCAATCATCCTACGTGTACCAATCAAACAGTTTACTTTAGCTATGCAAGTTATGATGGTTATTCTTTATCTCACTGTTTAAGTGCAGAAGGCGGAAGAGGTAACGTTGCGCAGTATTCAAGAAATACGCTTTATTTTTTTCAATCACCAATTTGTCGACAGGATCATTTTCTATATCATAATAAAATATAAAATAATTTTCAAAATCGATAATATAATAATTGAAATAGACGTAATTCAAACATAGATATTAAATTAATATTTCTTATAAATTAATTTATGAACATTTATAAATTAATAATTCTAAATTATTAATTTAAAAACTAAAATAAAATGAACTAAAAAAGATCAGATTATTTTATAGAAGTAATGATTATTTGGAAGTTACAGGTCACTGTCAAGTTAGTGAGCAAAGCGAAAGAGCTCCCGTAAAGGCGAAACTTGATGTTTCGACATAGTAAGGCTCAACCCTTTGAGGAATAATGAATAGTGATTTTGTCGAAATTTAAAGTGAAGGGCAGTTAGTGAGCGGTTACCTTTTTCTTACGTTTGCAGGTAATATATGACAGAAATCATGTGATATGTTTCTAAAATTTGTAAAGAGATATTTATCAATAAGGAATAAAATATTATTTTGTTTAAGTGGCGTAACATATAAATATGTAAAATATCAAATTCTTATTCACAACTGATTGTAACATATAAATTGGTTATTGTTCATAAACCAAATTTATTTACCTGTTTCTAATCATTACAACCGCAACATTCGATGGATTGTTCAAGTGGTGTATATCCAGACTTATCTATCATTCTTACATTTGAAGATAATGTTACTCACCAACTATATACATAAACTGTATAATAACATCAAAATTGCAAAAGCTCTCACTCAATATGTTACCTACAAAATAGTTTAACAAAACAATCAGATATAAAAGGCAATATAAAAAGGCATATATAATTTTTGAATAGTTGTCTAAACAAATGACTGCAGTGTAATTGTTAGTATAATAAATTAGAATGTCACAATAGCATACCTCAAAGCAAAAATATTAAAAAATTAGATGAATACCTAATTCAGATCATGGAAGACTTCAGTGTAGACTACATTTGAGGTAGTATTACAAAAGTCGGATTCTTCTGATGTGATTAAGAATTTCAAACCACTTCTAGAAGTAACTCTCGAAATAGCTACATATAACTGACCATGAGAGAATACAGGTTTTGGAAGATATACACCAACATATTTAAGAGATTGTCCTTGACTTTTGTTAATAGTCATGGCGAAAGACAAAGTAATTGAGAATTGTCTTCTTTGAAATTTAAAAGGAATTCTAGGATCCGACGGAGTTAACGATAATCGGGGTATATACACTTTATGCCCAGCATGAGTACCCGAAATTATTGAACCTTCGATCACAAATTTACCCAAATTAGTCACGATCAGTCTCGTCCCATTGCATAAACCCATAGATTGGTCAATATTTCTCAACATGACAGGTGCACCAACTTTAAGTTGCAAGACGTGATTCGGAAGACCAGAAGCATTAATAGTATTTAAAAATTCAGGGGTGTGTATACTATCTGGACAATCAAATTCAGCTGCAAACGCAATGGGACTATCTGAACTGAAATAAGTTGTTGTATCACCAGGGATTATAGACAACATATAATAGTTGAGCACATCAACTAAGTCATTAGTAGGCGCCAAAATGGCTCTGTCCTTTAAAAACAGTGGATCACTGATATTAGTTAAAAAAGATGGATATATAGCATCGATAATAGTCTCTAAATGATTACCAGATGTCGGCAACAACATGTCATCAGGAATATTGATTGTCATGTCAAAATCATTGATCTCACCAATAATACCATCACCAATCTCCAGAATCCAATCAGAGAATACTTGTCTATCAATTATATCATCATCTAATCTAGCAGCAGCAAGTCTCATATTGGTTGAAAGAGTTAATACCTCACAAGAACTCCAAAGATAAGAAGAGTTTATAGTGGAATGCACAACTTCTTGCCTAGTTCCCTTTGGTATAACAGGTAATATCTGACGGAAATCACCACCCATCACAACTACTTTCCCCCCAAATGGTATATCAAGGGATCCATTGTTTGCAAACCTCACGATATCTCTGAATGTTTTATCCATAGCCTCAAAACAATGTTTATGCATCATCGGAGCTTCATCCCAAATGATAAGTTTAGATCTAATAATTAATTCAGCCAAAGGACTTCCCTGGTTAATATTGCAAATAGAATCTTCAGTCACATTCAACGGTATACAAAAACGAGAATGCGCAGTACGACCACCAGGAATTAGAAGTGCTGCGATTCCACTTGATGCTACTGTTAGTACTATTTGGCCTTCGGATCTTAATTTTGCAGACAAAGCTCTCCAAATAAATGTTTTCCCCGTGCCTCCATACCCATAGACAAAAAAAGTCCAAATTTCTACACTCATAACTCATCAACTATAGTATTATATACATCACGTTGTTCAAAGTCATGGCGAGTACAGATTCAAGATATTCTATTTTCAAAGCCCGCTATCATAATTCACCATCAAAAATTAATCGATTACGTGTATTTGAAACCAAAGACATATCCGGTTGAGGCATTGAAGGAAATCGCATAAGCTAGTGTTGTTACTTTGCAAAATAACTTGAATATCAACCAAGGCAAAGGCACAGAATTCTTGAAAGAGACAAAAACAGATCTGCAAATAAAAAATATGTGTAATGTATCGAAAATACACATTAATAAATATTTTTAATCATTAATAATAAATATAAATAATTATATCAATACCTGGAAATTTAAGTAAACGTCGTTGTCTATGCAAGATGTCGTCGACTAACAATTCCCACGTATTCTCCCAAACATACTCAGGTTTTGAAAGCTGGTTGGACATCAAAAGAATTGCAAATAAACGACGCAAGTAACGACCTGGACCCCATACACTCGCTTCTTTGATTCCAGAAATATATTCACCATCATCATTTAACAAACCTCTAGCATCACAAGCTTCCTTAAAAGTTGTTTTAATATCACCATCAACCATGCGAATATCTTCATAACAAGTGGGACCTCTTACATAAGCTAGAAGTAGACGCAAATAGTATTTTTCCCCAATTCCAGGTGAAACAAAATGAACACGACCAATTTGAAACCCTTTTTTACGAGGAGCCCAACAATGTTCTGTTTCTTTCCAAACAAATTTTGTAGGAAATTGTGCATAAGTAAGATTTCTTGCTCCTGGATAGGTTTTGTTAGCATGAAACCAAGCTAAAAACTTTGAACGATGAATACTATTTCTGTTGAGCACATCCTCAATACTGTTGTTGGAAGCATACACAGCATAATGCTCATCTGGTAAGTGAAAGGGTAATCGTTCAACTGATGGCTCTCTATAATGAATATCAAACATGAAAATACGCCAAGCAGCTTCACATGGTGATAAATACCGACAATCATAGTACATTTTTATCTCATCAATACACCGGTTTTGTTGATCACTTGCGTCGCTATTATAAAAGGTTGTGGTAACCCGATCATGTCCTTTATTAACATATTTGAACAAATACTTAATAGAACGTGATTGATTGCACCATTCAACATTGATATGCGCATTATATTTCAATAGTAATGTTCTATTATAGGGCACAACATACCGATTATCCACACGGAATTCCCCTCTTTGATAGAAAACACCATCATCTCTTCGCATGTACACGGTGGTACCGTCTCTATCAATGGTCGCTTTAAAGTATATTTCTTTGGAAAATACTTAGTGCACTTATTGTTTTGCATGCAAGGCGACATTGGATTACTAAAACCACACGGACCATGAACCATACAAGAAGTTACAGTCTCAAATAATTCTGGATCGAGACTCTTATCAGTCAATTCAGCAGAAATGAATGCATTGATATGACGAGGTTGAACGGATCTGAACTCAGAAGACAGAAATACCAATATGTGAGCATGCGGTAAACCCCTCTTTTGAAATTCGATAGTGTAGATGACTGCAAATGAAATCAATAAAGTGGTTAGTAATCTTTAATAAACTAAACAAAATATTATATTTTGAAATGCAATCTAATAATACCTGATTTAACTTTTCCAAAAACACCACCTTTCTTGATGTCCTTTATCAAGTGATCAAGTTTTACTTTAAATATTCTACATACCATATCTGGTCTATCTTGAGATGTAAATCCATATAATTTAAAATATTCCACAAGCTCAGGCCATTTATGATTGCATGTAAAAGTGATAAATAAGTCTGGATATCCAAATTTCATGAACATATACACATGGCATCCTGATAATTCTGAAACATATATCTTGCACCTCCTACAAAGGTAGAAGGTAAAATTATACGCTTACCAGTAGAAGCAGAACTTGACTCACCCCGTAAGATTGCTTCTGTCTGACCATTATACAAATCAGCCCTCAAATCTTTCTGATGAAACCTGACCCACTCTAATCTAGCAGCCTCAATCATACTATAAGCATCAACCAAGAACTGTTGAAAAAGTCGACGTCCAAAAAGTATCAAACCTTTATCCGTAAGTCGATGTTGGATTCGATAAGTGTTATACCCCAATTTTGTCCGTCTTCCTTTTTTTGTTTTAGCCATTTATTTTTAGTAAGGGCGTGTTTCGGAGTCGCATGATTACGAGAATTACTAGTGTAGAGTCTCGGTTACCAACCCAAGCCAATTCCAGTCACTCCGCTCAAACTAACTCGAATTACCATTTTTTTTTAATTTAGGCACGCGCGCGAATGATCGATCTTTTCGTGCGTTCTTCGATTTAATGTCTGTATTCGGGTTTAGTCGTACGTGAACAGGTCTACCAAAATTCATTTTTTCTCAAAAGTTGGCTTAAACTCAAACTTAAGAATGTGATTCCGAGTGAATTTTTTAACGCGCCCATTTCTTTTATTTTTGGTCTCGTTTTAGCGCAGTTAACGAGTCCGACCCGTTCTCGTCTTTGTATTTGGCCGGACTCCTTTTTCTTATTATTTTTTATTCTTATTTAATTTATTTAAGCATATATGCAATCCAAAAATTCTATTTTTCAATTTAAAAGTGTTTAAGAGTCCAAAAAATATCAAAAGTAATTCTACTTAGTTTAATTTACAAATTAGAAGCACTTAAGAGTCAAATAAGTCCAAAAAATACAAAAATAAATAATACTAAAAATGCAAAAAATACAAATCCGAAAATACATAAAAAAAAGGGAAACAAATGGCAGCAGCAAGCTAGGGTTTCCATCAGCTTCTTTCCAAGCTACTGGGCCTGGGTCGATCCGCTCCAAAACCTGAAAAATAATTCAAACCGCAATTAATGCAAAAAACCTAGTTTTTAGTATAAATAAGCGATCAACACACAGTCCAGAGACACACAGAAATGAACAGAGAAAAAACTGCGAAAATCACACACAAATAAGGATTAGAGTTTCACATCGAAACCCTAATCCACGAAACACGGCTCTTTCAAAAATCTGAGATTTGAAGATTTGGGTAGCAGCAATAGCAGTTCAAGGAGGACACAGTAGCAGTCGCTGTAGTTACAAACAACGTTTAGGAGTCTAATCTGAGGCTGGAGAAAAGGTAGGTTTGTCAAATATATTCCTAACTCTAAAACTGATGTAATGATATCCAAATTATCTGTGTCAATGGACCTGTTTTTTGTTATTTTATTCAAATACGTATGTTTGTGTTCAGTAAGGAACAACAGATAGATGCAGAATTAAAAAACTTGTATGCTTTGGTTAGAGTTCATCAAATAGGCGATCTTTGAAAAAAAACTCATTTTCGTTTCTTTGCGAGATCAAATCAGAATAGTTCCTTTTTTCTGAAATAAACACACTGAGAGAGTAGAAAATACAAAGACAGGCCAAAAACAGAATAAAAGTGGAAAAATAATAGAGTAGGAGAGAATCAGACCAGAGAAAGCATTAAAATCAGGTACAAGGGAAAAAAAGAAACTGACCTCAAGCTCGCCGCGTCCATAGCTACCCAATACCGAGACCGCCCCTCTTCCCTCTCTCTCGCCGTCCGAACCTGTCTCTCTCTCCCCTCTCCCTAAAGCGCGACATTTGCGCGGGTTAACTCCTCTCTCATTCAAGAGGGGAAAGCAGCGCGCACTGTGCAGCATAGGAGAGGAGTTTTTAGGGTTCTGTTGTGTTAGGGTTCTCCTTACATAGTGGCCTTCCTTTTTCTTTTATTTTTTTAAATATTCAGATTGCTAGTCACACCCCCATTATTCACGCGCACACCTCCCCCACTTAAGCCCAGTTTTGCATACTGGGCTCTCCTATGCGAACTGGACTTTCCTTTCTGCACCCCCTATTAATTATACAACCCCTTGCGGTTAATAAAACCCCAATTTACAATCTGCACCCCCTGTTTCTCTTTTTAATTCTTTTCCAACTCAAACGTAAATAATTTTGCTCTCGAAATCAAATAAACGGCCAAGTCGGTTGTACAACCGGGTTAGTCATTATTTTAGGGCCAATGAGCTGTACAGTTCAGTAACCCTACAAACCTAATAAATACGAATAAACTGTTTTTCTCTAAAAATAAACGGCTAAGTCGGTTGTACAACCGGGTTAGTTATCATTTTAGGACCAATGAGCTGTACAGTTCAATAATCCTACAAAAAACTTAAATAAATATAAATAAATTATTTTTCCATAAATAGGGGACTAAGTCGGTTGTACAATCGGGTTAGTCAGCGTTCTAGAATTAATGAGCTGTACAGTTCAGGAGTTCTAGAATACCTATTCTAAAATCAACCCATCTCACAACTCCTTTCAAAAAAAATTCAAAATCATTTTCAAAAAATAGGGGACTAAGTCGGTTGTACAATCGGGTTAGTCAGCGTCCTAGGAATCAGTGAGCTGTACAATTCAAGGAATCCTAGGACCCCTACACTAAAAAACACCAACCCATAAACCTTTTTCAGGAAGAACTACGTAGCTTTGATTCCTCCATTGCATCTGGAGGTACGTAGGAGCAAGACTCAACTCTTGTCAAGCGCTAAAAACCAAAACTTAAATAAGTCTTTTTCTCTGTAAATAAAAGGGTAATTATTTAATAAATCCTAATAAATTAGACAATGGATGTCGTGGGGTGCTAATACCTTCCCCACACATAACGACTCCCGAACCCTAACAATGCCTTGTCCTAAAACCTAAAGGGATTTTCCGAATTTGCCCTTAAACTAAAATTTGGTGGCGGCTTCCTAAGAACCTTTCGAAGAATCATTTCCCGGATTTTTCGGTCGCTACAGCTGGCGACTTCACTGGGGACACTTATTTTTTTTTAGAGAGTCAAAACCTAGTTTAATTAATTTAGGATTAATTCAGTCTTTACCCTTTTATTTATTTACTTGCTTTCGCATAATTATGTTATTTATTTGTGTAAACCCTAGGGTAGAAGACGATACTTGTATGTATGTTTGTTTTGCAGCTTTGGGTTATTTTAAATTGCTCCTACACACACTGCACTTCTACACTCCACACACGTGAGAAAAGTCCTCTACCCGGACTCGAGCATAAACCTAAGTTAGAACGAGATTGCGTAGTGATGGCCTGCGGGACGTACGTCTCGTTGGGTGGTCACGAAAATCTCACCTAGAGTTTGATTCCTTTTAAGGATGCTATCCCTTCTAATAGCTTGCCTATTGTTGGGGTCAGTGTTCTTGACTGGAGTCCTTGGCTCTAGGAACCATGTGTAGGATTCTTTAGAACTACCCTTGTGAGGTTCACTATAAAAGAACCTTAGACCCGCTCCATAGGGTACCATTCTAGGGCCACAGAGGAGCTCTATACCCTTGCATTCAAACAAACATTAATACATCCCGTCTTTTATCCAAAAAAAAAATCAAAATCGTTATTTCCGCAAAGTTTTTTAGTATATGCATTCTTTCTTTTGTTGCATTACAAAAATTTTGAAATAAGCGTCAGGGAGTTAAAAAGTTTTATTTTAGAGAGAAGCCATGCATGCTAAAGTCAAAATCAAATTTTGTTCTTTACTCTCCAAATGAAAGTTTATAACTCCCCAACGTGACAAAATCAAATCGTATGTTATCATCTCATGCACATACATCTCATACACATACATTTCATGCGCATACATTACCATTTCATTTACATTTCATACTAACATCATGCATTGAAAAAAAACAGAAAAAAGGCAAGCTGGTTCATCAACATCGTTATTGGACTCGCTCTCAAGCAAGGAACATGGTCGAAAACCAAGACAATCAGGTGTTGAAGGATGAGATTGAGAAGCTGAAGGAACAAATGAGGGACATGCTGGGTTTGAAGGATCAGATGGCCGAGGTTTTGAAGCTTCTCACCGAGAAGAATGCGGGCAAAAACATCTCAGTGGGGCGCACCAATGATCAGGCTACGAATGTACCTCGTCCTCACAACTCTCAAGACACACAATGGCCTCGCTGGGGTCTGCCACTGGATTACACACCTCCAACCGAGGGCGCTATTTTTGAAGAGGATACTTCTGGGGTTGCTGCGCAGAATCAAGGTGGAACAGTAGGAAACAATGTTGGTGACGAGACAGAACAAATTCAACACCAAACTCCCCCGCATCACCTGAGGGCTTTCCCGTGTTCGCGAACGACTTGAAAAATCATACTCGCCAAAGGCCTCGTCCGTACCACAATATGAACAGGCTTCCTCATGGTTACCAAGTTGAAGATCCTCGGTGAAAATAAGCTACAAATACTAGAGGAGCGCCTAAGAGGCGTGGAAGGATCCAATGTAGGAGTGAAGGGCCGCGCGTGACCTATGCCTCGTCCCCAACGTGGTCATCCCTCATAAATTCAAAGTGCCAGATTTTGACAAGTATCAGGGTGCAACATGTCCTCTTAGCCATTTGACCATGTACTGCAGGAAGATGGCTCAATTTGCGCACAATGACCAACTCCTGATTCACTACTTCCAAGACAGCTTAACTGGGGCAGCATCGAGCTGGTATATGCAATTGAAGCGCACTCGTATCCGCTGTTGGAAAGACCTAGCCGAAGCTTTCGTAAAGCAGTATAAGTATAACATTGATATGGCTCCTGACAGAACACAACTTCAAAGTATGACCAAAAAAGACAATGAGTCGTTCAAGGAGTATGCTCATCGCTGGAGAGGGTTAGCCGCACAGGTAGCACCACCCCTATTAGAAAAAGAAATGGTTGCCATGTTCATGGAAACTCTTCCATCGCCCTACTTTGACAAATTGATAGGGGGGGTATCCTCAAACTTCTCAGACATGGTTACCATAGGAGAAAGAATAGAAAGTGCAATAAAGAAGGGGGAGATCACTCATAGTTCTGATGGACCTCCTACAACTTTCAGTAAGAAGAAAGGAGAAATCAACGCTCTAGATCAAGGAAAATCACACCATCATCAAGGGTCATCCCAATACGACCCCATCCCCGTGTCATACACGACGACTGTGCGACCAACTTGTCGACCACGATTTGATTTCTCCCGTCGGATGAGACCGGTTCAACCTCCATTCCCAAGATGGTACGCGACCCAAAAGCCAAATGTGAATTCCATCTTGAGGCGATGAGGCCACTCGACCGAAAAGTGTTATCCGCTAAAGGCCTCGTTCAAGGCCTCATTGATACAAAGCAGCTGAACTTCAAAGAAAATGACGATGGATCAATTAGCGGTTGATCAAGGTACCGAAGACAACACCGCCGACTTAGCGTGTCTTTGTCCTGAAGATTTCAAGAACTAAGAGATTGTTGCTTGTCTTGTGTTTTTTTCAAAGTTAAGTTTCTGTAATGCAAATCCTATGGCTCTGCCCAAGGCCTTAGGACATCTCAATAAGGGCACGCATGTTTCATTCAGTATCATTATTAATAAAATAACATTTTTGAATTCTCTAGCAAGCTTCTTTCTTCCTTTCTCATTCATTCGCTTCGCTTTCTTTTCTATCCCCTCTCACTTTCAGCTAATGCAGATAAAAAGATTTTCTTGAAAATAACAATGTCAGTAACTCATATCGCAACCTTGATCACCCCATTAATAAAACTAAGGAAATATGGAGTAAAACTGGGGGGTCCCCATGAGAATTCAATAGGAACCGACTAAAACAACTAACTTGGGCGCGAAAGAAGACAAAAAGAGTACAACAATTAAGGAAAACAAACAAAGAAAACTCACTTGAATCTTGTCTGATTGGGTCGACGTCATGGCATGGGTACATCAAGTCATAAGAGGCTATTAAACGCCCACCGGTGTAACAAGATCTTTGACTGCTAAAGTTCGTAAAAATTTAGTCAGCCGTTACGGTCTTCCAAAAAACATCATGGCGGCAGAGCTGTTCGGAGACCTCAGGTCGTGCTCATGGCCCCTCCTCATACCACCCAAAGATGAATGGGGCAATTGCAGGAACAAACAAAGAATATCAAAGAGATCCCGCAGAAACATTCCCTTTGACCTCACAGGGAAGTCAAACCTCATTTCACACTTCAACAAGGGCAACCCCACACAATGGAAGTAGTACTTCCATTAAAGCAAAATGTCTGCCCTATGTCATGACCAGCTGTATCAGATAAGAACAAAGAAAACTTAAGAAAGTTTGTCTTCGACAATTTCAAGAAAGAGACCTGGTGCCCAAGGAAACCTTACCTATCCAAAAGAATTCTCAACCTCGAATTATGAAGAACCTTACGTGGTGAAGAAATCGTTCTCTCCTAAGAACCTTAATTCGACAATGGTGAAAACCTCCCACTCCCAATCAACTCGGATCGCCCCAAAAAATACTATGCCCGAAAGAAATCATATAGAAAAAGAGAAAAATGAGCCAAGCAAGAATAAGCTCAAGCTAGGTCGAAAACCCCAAAGGCGGCTGAGGCAAAAGTTAGAACAACCCGGTGGATCGAGAACCCAAAAGAGCGATCCAGGCAAAAATTAGGGTCAAGAAGTTGGACTAAAATATTGAGGCAAGCAACACTTCCGGAAGTCAGATAATGAGCGATCAAGGTTGTAGTATGGGTGACTGACAGCGTTATCTCAAGGACACTAGCTATCAACGAATCTGCTTAGCATTTCAGCTTTTCTTTTCCTTTCATTACTGATGTAATTTCTAGTCGGTGTGCCTTCCGCATACCCGGCTTCCAATATGAAATATCAAACACTTTCCCTTCTCTTTTATTCTCCCTCGTTTTCGAGATGGTGTTTTATGATAAATGATACTGAATTGTGAAACATGCGGCATATCATAAGCATTACGACCGTTACGAAATTTTTGGAAATCACAGAAAGGACGTAATCTCATCACAGGAAATGAACAAATGCACTTAAGGTCACTTCAAATGAATCATCAAATCACCAAAGATGTCGATCCAAAGAATACAAATACACAAGAAGGCTTCATCTCTCACACCAGAAGTTCCACGAGTTGATGAAACCAGTCAAAAAAAGAATGTCAAAAAAAAATGCCGAAAAGAATCAAAAGGCAAAAGAAAGGAAAAGCAAAAGAGAAGTGTCATCTCGCATTTCATCCATCATCCCACATGTCAATCATTACATGTGCATACATCACATACAAGCATATCAATTTCATTGCATTATTAAATACGCCAAAGGGAGATTGCCTTTTCATTTTTGAATGCACTTATTAAGTGTTCATATTGACACGCTAAGTGTCGATCCCTATATTGTGTTCCTCTAATATCAGCGCTTTAGGCGTTGATCTCATATCATGTCACAGATCACCAGGTTGATCCTTCGGACCCCAGTGGTCCTCGAGCACTACGCTCCTTCAGTGCCCTAAGTGGCCCAGGTCGCAAACGTCGTAGTCGAGCCCGACGGACCTTCCAGACCCCGCGTGGTCCTTCAGACTAATTGTGTCAGCCTAAGACATGGTGGACGTCCTCTATTGGTCAACATATCAGTTCCAGATCTGATCTTGACCCCTGGCCGCTCGAATCTAAAGGCCCTCCGGATCGTTTTACTAGTACCGTAGCTAGTAGCGCTCCTTCAGACCACGATGGTCCTCTATTAAGGCCTAGGCAGCCTTCTAGACCCCGAGTGGTCATTCAGAGCTTTAAGGCTCCTTTAAGGCCCCAAGCGGCCCTTCAGGGCCTTAGTGCTCCTTCAGATACCGAGCGATCCTTCATTTAACTTCTGGTTAATGCACCAAGTGTTAACCCTTCCTTGCTCCTCTCAAACCTTCCACTTCCCCCTTAAACGGACAAAATTAGCGTCTATCTTATCTTTATTCCTATTTCTACTATGAAAGTTCGAGAGCTCCACACTTTCTAGTAAAATATTAATAAAGAGGGGCAGCTGTTATACCCCAATTTTGTCCGTCTTCCTTTTTTTGTTTTAGCCATTTATTTTTAGTAAGGGCGTGTTTCGGAGTCGCATGATTACGAGAATTACTAGTGTAGAGTCTCGGTTACCAACCCAAGCCAATTCCAGTCACTCCGCTCAAACTAACTCGAATTACCATTTTTTTTTAATTTAGGCACGCGCTGAATGATCGATCTTTTAAATGCGTTCTTGATTTAATGTCTCGTATTCGGGTTTAGTCGTGCGTGAAACAGTCTACCAAAATTCATTTTTTCTCAAAAGTTGGCTTAAACTCAAACTTAAGAATGTGATTCCGAGTGAATTTTTTAACGCGCCCATTTCTTTTATTTTTGGTCTCGTTTTAGCGCAGTTAACGAGTCCGACCCGTTCTCGTCTGCCAGACTCCTTTTTCTTATTATTTTTTATTCTTATTTAATTTATTTAAGCATATATGCAATCCAAAAATTCTATATTTCAATTTAAAAGTGTTTAAGAGTCCAAAAAATATCAAAAGTAATTCTACTTAGTTTAACTTACAAATTAGAAGCACTTAAGAGTCAAATAAGTCCAAAAAATACAAAAATAAATAATACTAAAAATGCAAAAAATACAAATCCGAAAATACATAAAAAAAAAGGGAAACAAATGGCGTGAAGAAGCTAGGGGTTCCATCGCCTTCTTTCCAAGCTCTTCGGGCACAGGTCGATCCGCTCCAAAACCTGAAAAATAATTCAAACCGCAATTAATGCAAAAAACCTAGTTTTTAGTATAAATAAGCGATCAACACACAGTCCAGAGACACACAGAAATGAACAGAGAAAAAACTGCGAAAATCACACACAAATAAGGATTAGAGTTTCACATCGAAACCCTAATCCACGAAACACGGCTCTTTCAAAAATCTGAGATTTGAAGATTTGGGTAGCGCAGATGCAGCTTCAAGGAGGACACGATGGCGATGATTTGTAGTTACAAACAACGTTTAGGAGTCTAATCTGAGGCTGGAGAAAAGGTAGGTTTGTCAAATATATTCCTAACTCTAAAACTGATGTAATGATATCCAAATTATCTGTGTCAATGGACCTGTTTTTTGTTATTTTATTCAAATACGTATGTTTGTGTTCAGTAAGGAACAACAGATAGATGCAGAATTAAAAAACTTGTATGCTTTGGTTAGAGTTCATCAAATAGGCAGTGCTGAAAAAAAAACTCATTTTCGTTTGCTGCAGTATCAAATCAGAATAGTTCCTTTTTTCTGAAATAAACACACTGAGAGAGTAGAAAATACAAAGACATGCCAAAAACAGAATAAAAGTGGAAAAATAATAGAGTAGGAGAGAATCAGACCAGAGAAAGCATTAAAATCAGGTACAAGGGAAAAAAAGAAACTGACCTCAAGCTCGCCGGAGCTCCGGTCGTCTTCTCCGGCGAGAGCTCCGGCGAGACTCCCAGAAATCGATCCGAAACCACAAAAAACCACCACGAAGCGCTGCCACCTTGCCCAAACCGAAGCCTCTACCAACAAACACTAACCCAGAAACCCCAAAAAGAAAACCCATATCAGAAGTTGTTCGATCCGTGAACAAAAAGAAAAAAAGAAGGGAAACAAAAAAATATAAAGAAGAACAGAGGAAAAACGAAGCTCACCGCGTCCATAGCTACCCAATACCGAGACCGCCCCTCTTCCCTCTCTCTCGCCGTCCGAACCTGTCTCTCTCTCCCCCTCCCCTAAAACCGGCGACATTTGCGCCGGAATTAACTCCCTCTCTCATTCAGCAGGGAAACGGCGCCGCAGCTGTAGCATAGGAGAGGAGAAAGTGGTTTTTAGGGTTCTGTTGTGTTAGGGTTCTCCTTACATAGTGGCCTTCCTTTTTCTTTTATTTTTTTAAATATTCAGATTGCTAGTCACACCCCCATTATTCACGCGCACACCTCCCCCACTTAAGCCCAGTTTTGCATACTGGGCTCTCCTATGCGAACTGGACTTTCCTTTCTGCACCCCCTATTAATTATACAACCCCTTGCGGTTAATAAAACCCCAATTTACAATCTGCACCCCCTGTTTCTCTTTTTAATTTTTTTCCAACTCAAACGTAAATAATTTTGCTCTCGAAATCAAATAAACGGCCAAGTCGGTTGTACAACCAAGGTTAGTCATTATTTTAGGGCCAATGAGTATGCTGATTCAAGAACCCTACAAACCTAATAAATACGGAATAAACTGTTTTTTCTCTAAAAATAAGCGGCTAAGTCGGTTGTACAACCGGGTTAGTTATCATTTTAGGACCAATGAGTTGTACAGTTCAATAATCCTACAAAAAACTTAAATAAATATAAATAAATTATTTTTCCATAAATAGGGGACTAAGTCGGTTGTACAATCGGGTTAGTCAGCGTTCTAGAATTAATGAGCTGTACAGTTCAGGAGTTCTAGAATACCTATTCTAAAATCAACCCATCTCACAACTCCTTTCAAAAAAATTCAAAATCATTTTCAAAAATAGGGGACTAAGTCGGTTGTACAATCGGGTTAGTCGTCGTCTAGAATCGATGAGTACATGCAGTTCAAGGAATCCTAGGACCCCTACACTAAAAAACACCAACCCATAAACCTTTTTCAGGAAGAACTACGTAGCTTTGATTCCTCCATTGCATCTGGAGGTACGTAGGAGCAAGACTCAACTCTTGTCAAGCGCTAAAAACCAAAACTTAAATAAGTCTTTTTCTCTGTAAATAAAAGGGTAATTATTTAATAAATCCTAATAAATTACACAATGGATGTCGTGGGGTGCTAATACCTTCCCCACACATAACGACTCCCGAACCCTAACAATGCCTTGTCCTAAAACCTAAAGGGATTTTCCGAATTTGCCCTTAAACTAAAATTTGGTGGCGGCTTCCTAAGAACCTTTCGAAGAATCATTTCCCGGATTTTTCGGTCGCTACAATAAGCAAACCATTCTCTCAGAGTAACCTTATCTCTTTTTATAGCTGACGCATTTGGCACAGAAGTAAAAGCAATGTTTTCAACGAAACCATCTTCGCCCCTAGGAAATAATAAAGGATATTGCATAGGCAAATAAGAAGGGCTCAACAAAGGTACACGTTGCAGTAAACCGGATTGAGTTTGAACAATAATATCTCTATCTGAACCACCTGTGTCAAAGTCTCCAACAATTAACGCTGCAACTTCTGATGCAGATGGCAAATTATAACGCCTGCCGTGTCGACCTCGTTTGCCAATAATACGCAACTGAATATTAGGAACAGCATCATAATTTAAATGATGCTGAACCATTCGAAAATTTTGAATGTATGGATTGCAACCATCGAGAGTTTGTTTGATATCAGAAACTAAACTTCTATTGATCTTCACAGCATCATCCTTCATTCTAGATAAACATAAGAATAATATAAGGGACAAAATATTACTACCAACATAATCAATAGAGTGTCAAAATATATGTAATGTTGGGATGTAAATTTAAATAAATAACAGCAAAAAACACCTGACAGCTGACATTCTGTTTGATATTTCGTTTTCTGGATCATATATATATAATTGAGCAAACTTAGGCTGATGTCCTGGCATTGGTAACAAACTTCCTATTGAATGATAATTTTGACCATTGAGGACAAACACAGGAGGAGCCCCACCAGAATTCATAGATCTATCAATTTGACCACCCATAGAAGTAACAGAGAACATATTGTTGAATGATCTAATGCTTTCTAAAAAATGTCGACTACGTGCATCCTGCCCATGAAACAAATTGTAAATCAAAATTGGAGGATCTTCATAAGGTGGAATATGCACGCGACCACGACCACAACACATTGTAAACACATGAGATTTAGACTTATACGAATTTCTGATTCGTTCCTCAAACCACATGATAGCACCACAATAGTTACAACCATAAGTTGGGAGACCAATACTCCAATACTTCAATGAACCATCTATATAAAATAGATATAATCAGAATCAACATAAAACAAGTTTTTCAGATATCACTATAGATATTAATAAATATACAAATAAGTTATAGTTATATATATATATATATATATATATATATATATATATATATATATATATATATATATATATATATATATATATATATATATATATCTTCATACTTAAGTTCAGGAGTAGACAAAAAACACTGTTTCATGAATCAACCGAGTGCTTTGTGATGCATCAGGACAACACAGTTTACGCTTTCCACGGTCAAGCGAAGACATGACACCTATGAAGTGCAAGCTGAATATGGTATGAAAGTAGTAGAAAAAATTGGTAAGAGGAAGCTTAGTTGTTAGAAAGAGTGAAAATAAAATGAAACATCTACAAGCTGGTACAAATATCAATTGATGGATAGAATAATATTAATATAGATATAGGTATAATTATTGAATTAAAATATGGGTTAACAAGTATACTGAGATTAGGTTACTGTTGTTGATGATGTCAACAACATTTTCATGCTAATTACTTCCATACCCATTAAGAGATGGGTATCATAATTTATAGGCAAAATAAGTAAAATCGGTTTAATAATTTTTTTTTTAATTTAAAATATGTAAATAGGAAAAAAAAGTGTCATTCAGTATTTTGCCTAGAAGGTATCATAACCATCCAACTCTAAATGGGTATGGAAGGAAAAAACAATTTCATAGATATAACAAATATTTGCTACTCTAGCTTCGCTAATGAGAGTTGGGAGTTAACTTGGCTTACGTTCCTGTGGAACTTCTGAGACGAAGCTAAGGCTTTCGAAACTATAACCCAAAGGGTATGTTTAAAGAACAGTTTTGCCCAGAAGCTCACAGGTTAGGTCGAATACCGGGTTTCTCTCCTTAGCCTATGGCCTATGGATCTGCCTTGCTTAGGGTTTCTTCTACCCCATTAGAGGATTGATTTTATACTGTAAACACACCACCCTGTTGGCTGTGCGAATTACTCGTAGTGAGAGTAGTGCATACACCAAATCATAAACGTACTAAATAGCAAACGAATGCTAACAGAAACACATAGAGCAGTGCACATATGAAATGATAAACGTACTAAATTGCAAAGGAATACTAACAAAAACACATAATATTCATTATAGGTATAAGTTTACATCAATAAACAAGAAAAAGCAAGGAAGAAACATAGAGTACATCAAACTGAAGCAAAAAACATACAGATAACGGTATAATAAAAAAACATAAAACAGAAATACAACTACACATTTCTGAAGATAAAAACAACTGCCAGGAAGCAAACATATCAGTCTACAGGTTCTTGTTTAACAGGCACCAATTTCGGCTTTGCAGCAATAACATCAGGTGTATCTGTAAAAACAACCTTTTGGATTTTAGTAGAAGAAATTGGAGGTAACTCAACTACATCATCGTCACTATAATCATCAAATTCCAAAGCTCGTTTTGCAGACTTATTAGAAACAACATCAACATTTTTGGTTGGAGTCACCGGAAGTGCCTGTGGACTACCAACAGATCCAGCACCAAAAATAGCAGACAAAGGGCTAGACGAAATTTCACCAACAATCTGACCATCATGGACATCAGTTGAATGGGTAACAGTGGAATTCTCAGCAGCTTCAAAACCATCAACATCAGACACGGAAGTAGCAACGAAATTACCAGGGTCAGCAGGAGTAACAGACGCAGGGATGGGAGACAAAGTTGCAACATTATCAAAAGGAACCTAAACCAATGATGAGTAAAGAAAAAATGTTAAATTAGTTATAAAACATAGTAATACAACAAAGCATCAACAACAATAAAATGTATAAACATATGTAGGGGAGAGAGTCACAAAAATATGAACAAAGCATAAACATATTATATTTACAAAGACAATAAATTTCTGTATGAAAATTACCGCGGGCGTAATATCGGGGACAATATCAGGCAAACTCAGCAGACCATCAACAAAACAATGATCATCGTCAAAAAGAGACACAGATTGCTGGAAGTTAATAGTAAGAATCAAATTATTAAAATAAAAAATTTGAAGACAATATACAGAGTGAGATATTTCACGTTAGAAATAAGCAAATACCGGAGGAATGTGTCTTTCATTAAAAACACGAATGATAGAAGGATCATCAGTGACCTTCTTAACAGCAAAATGTTTCCAGGATTGAGCAAGATTTCCGTCAACAATCGAAACTTTAAAAAGCAAAACTTTCTCATAAAACATGCTGAACTCATCGGGGAACGTAGATTCCGGAGGAGTGTGCTCCACAAGTTCTTGAGCAGTTCGACCCAAGAAATCAGCAACAACACGATTAAAAAGCACAAAAGTAGCAGTTCCAGATGGGTCAATAACCTTAGCTTCAACTTTGAAACTATCAAGCAAAACAGAATTTTAAAAATATGTAACAAAAGTGATAATTAAAACATTTAAATACAGTTTAATAGAATACCGTGGGACGCCTGTAACAATCCTAGAACACATTGGCGTCTTGCAATAAAACCGACCTGCAACTTTCACTACTTTCTTATAACAACGGTTGCACGAAACATAATGCCACCCATATTCAGCTTCCAGCTCAATGATGCGAACAACGACCGCAGCAACACCAGCCTAGAAAGACGTCAAAATTTAAATTAAATGCAAGATGTGGAGACAAAAGAAAAACACATTACAACCAATATATATCATACAAACACAGGAAATAAAAATTAAAAAGTAAAGTAATAAAATATTTTGGTACATACATCAGAAGCATGAAATAGTTCAGCAATGTTCTTCTTAGGAGTCTGAAGCATTTCGTCGGCTAAAGTAAGAGGTGGTGGAACAATGAGTTGTGTAAGATTCTGAGTCAAAGGTTGCGGTGGAGAGGCCATACTGCAAATAAAAGACGTGAACATGATATTAAACTTCAATAGTTGTAAACAGAAAGCCTCCAATATTCGCTAAATAAATTTTCTCTAAGGTTAGAATGAATACCTAGCAATGTAATCCGATATTTCTGGAATAGCTGAGTTAAAAAAAACTTTGGTACTATAAAAAGAGTTTGAAATACCAACAGAACCTAAAAATTACAAACAAAGTGTCAAACAATAAATAGATAGGCTTTAAACAAGATAAAAACAAAAACAATATACAAGCAGTAGAACATGCGTAAATTACAAAGTGATGGAAAAAAAATACCTAAAAAACGTCGGAATTTGCATAACTGCATGACTAAAACAGGTGGATTGGAAGAACTATAATTTTGAAGATTATCATTGAGTTCATCAGCATAAACACCCCATAACGTGCATTGAAGATGGTTCAGACTGCAAAATTGGAGATTACCAAAACAGACCAATGACAATATGGAAAACAAATAATTTAAAATAACTAACAAAAAAATATAGTATATACCTAAGGTCTTCAAGTGTAAATTGAATGTAGCTAGTGCGCTTTCCATTCCTGTCATGTTCTTTCAACGTATCTTTCTGTACCAAGTGTCCAATAACATCTATTGACAATAAATAATTTTAAAGCTCAATAACAAAAACAACAATACATTAAGTTAATCAAGGACAAACAACAGTATGAAGGTCACATCAAAAAATAGAAATCAACATACCAGTCACAATATCATCTCGTGAAGACTGCAAAATTTCAAGGAAAGGCATGAAAACAAAGTGATTCACTGAAATCTTCTCATTCACCGTGGGAACGCAACTGGTGCTAGTCATGAAACTAACTTTACACTTGTGACCAGTCGTGGCATACCTGGTATCATTCACAGCAACCAACAATTTTTCAATACGATATGTCGACCCTTCCATCAAACCAGGTTGGAATTTGGTGAGAAGGCTCCTTTTGACAGTGGCTTGAACACGATCAAGCTGATAATATAGATACGAAGATAAACACATTAGTAAAATTAACAGATGAATCAACAAAGATTGTCATAAAAATACAAAACCAAACGAAACAGTATCGGTCAAAGATATTTATATGAATAAAAGACTAAAATATATATATATATGTAATATAACCAAATCAACCTTCTCATCGAGAAGAATCATCTCCAAGCTACTGGCAATCTGGTTATCTCTGTAGTCAGGCACAATCCAAAGACGTATTACACGCACTTCAAGAGCCCAATTGATCCTACCAGGAACAACATCAGCGATGAAAGCCATGGGAGAGCAACAGAGTTTTGGATAAAGATAACGGTACGCCGAGTGTGTTAAGAAAGAGTTTGGAAGATGTTAATACGAGTGATAATATGAGTGGATGGGTGATGGTAAGATAAGGAGAAACACATATCTATTTATAGTGGTAATTCGTAAATAAAGAACGCCCTAGTATACTCTACTTGTTCACCTGTGTCGGTTTGGGGTACGGTCAGTTCACCGGAAGAACAGGAGATTGAGACAGGGGAACAAAATCGTTAGAAGGAAACAGGTGAAAATCCACGTTAAGCAACATAAGAACACGAAAGTACAGTAGTGATATTCTTGTCGAACTGAACGGTCAAAGGTAAAATGTAAAAAGTAATAAAAAACATAACAAACCGTAATTGTTGAATCTTTTTGGTGCATATGAAATACGTAATTAAGGAAAAAAAACAAACCGTAATTATTGACTAATTTTTTTGTGCGTACAGGAATCGAAAAATATTACTCCGCATAAAGCAAAATTCTGCAACGCAACCAGAGCCGGACGATTACAATGATATACCACCACCCGCAAACGATATCATAGCAACAGTCTATACGATTGGACGGGGAAATATCGGTCCCATACATGACAGCAAATTAGAAACAGGCCTATACATATAGGCTATAATGAGTATAACAAGTGTATTGCATGCAACAGATGAGCGTGTCAATATAGGGAAATAAACTTATAAAAAAAAACAATGACAAATCCAACTATGTAGAAACTAAGACGACAGACACTATTATTAGCAACATTATATCAGTTATACAGTTTGAGAATATAGAGACATATAATATGGCCATTCTGCCCATTTTATATACGTCAAACATATTATTAAAAACATGTATTCAATTATTTGACAATATTAATTCAGAAATAAATAATTAAAAAACATGTGAATTTAAACTAACACTAAAACGGATATTTTTTCGCTCATAATTTTATTAAAACATCTTTGAAACTTCAAAACACAATATTACAATTGCAAATAATAGAAATTCATGCGCGAAGTTGCAAATACTAATCATTCGAGTCGGGTAATACAAATTCATGCAGCCATCATTGTCAGTCACTCTTTCGACATCGTCGAACACGATGAATAGCTCCTATTGGCTTGAGGGCTATTTTCGAGCTGAGTCGAAATAGTGTACGGCGGAAAAAAATTGTTACGTCACGCCAAAAAATAGTGATAACGATAGCACCAAGAGTAAAACACGTTGGATCAACGAAGAACAAACAGCGAAGAAGATACGTATTCCGTAAGATCCAACGAAAACACAATATTCCAGATAGAGAAGCATGAAATTCAATTAATGATCGTACCAGAAAAAATGACAACAACTCTCCATTACCAAAACCATACGCATTAAATAACAGCAGAACAATAGACATACAATAGAACAAGTGACAACTTTTAAACATAATTCATTACAAAAAGTCAAAGGAACACCCAAATATAGCACACTAAAATGTGCACAACGTGCTGCCAAAAGTCCCCCAAAACACTATCTACAAAATAGGCAAAGCACTACATTTACAGATTCATAAACCCCAAAAAAAAAAAACTAGTAGACACATGCAAACACAGGTCTCAAAACTATTAAAACATAAAACATCCCAAGAACAACGAGACCACAAAACAAAAAAAACTACAACCCCAACCATTTCACATTCAACCCTGGGACGAGACTTTCGACAGACACATACAATACATCGTACACATCCTTGGGAAACCCGACCTTAATCTTACTACCAACACCCAAAAATGTCAAAAATAATAAAAAAACATAACAAACCGTAATTGTTGACTCCTTTTTGTGCACATGAAAGACGTAATAAAATCAATTAAAAAAACACCGTAATTATTGACTTTTCTTCTGCAAATATAAGGTATTGTGCGTACAGGAGTCGATAAATTTTACTCCGCATAAAGCAAAATTCTGCAACGCAACCAGAGCCGGACGATTACAGTGATATACCACCGCCCGCAAACGATATCATAGCAATAGTAGATACGATTGGACGGGGAAATCTTGGTCCCATACATGACAGCAAATTAGAAACAGGCCTATACATATAGGCTATAATGAGTATAACAAGTGTATTGCATGCAACAGGTGAGCGTGTCAATATAAGGAAATAAACTTATAAAAAAGAACAATGACAAATCCAACTATGTAGAAACTAAGACGGCAAACACTATTATTGGCAACATTATCAGTCACAAGAAACTAAGATGTAAAACATATTATTAAAAACATGTATTCAATTATTTGACAATATTAATTCAGAAATAAATAATTAAAAAACATGTGAATTTAAAGTAACACTAAAACAGATATTTCTTCGCTCATAATTTTATTAAAACATCTTTGAAACTTCAAAACACAATATTGCAACTGCAAATAATAGAAATTCATGTGCGCAGTTGCAAATACTAATCATTCGAGAAACGATGAATAGCCCCTATCGGCTTAAATCATCTTTTCGAGTTGAGTCGAAATATAGTACGGCGGAAAAAATTGTTACGTCACGCCAAAAAGCAGTGATAACGATAGCACCAAGAGTAAAACACGTTGGATCGACGAAGCACAAACAGCGAAGAAGATACGCATTCCGTAAGATCCAACGAAAACACAATATTCCAGATAGAGAAGCATGAAATTCAATTAATGATCGCACCAGAAAAAACAACAACAACTCTCCATTACAAAACCATACGCATTAAATAACAGCAGAACAATAGAGATACAATAGAACAAGTGACAACTTTTAAACATAAAGAACTACGATTAATATCGATGCTGAACATAACGCAAAAGTGTACGGAACATTCATTACAAAAAGTCAAGGGAACACCCAAATATAGCACACTAAAATGTGCACAACGTGCTGCCAAAAGTCCCCCAAAACACTGTCCACAAAATAGGCAAAGCACTACATTCACAGGTTCATAAACCCGCAAAAAAAAACCTAGTAGACACATGCAAACACAGGTCTCAAAACTATTAAAACATAAAACATCCCAAGAACAACGAGACCACAAAACAAAAAAACTACAACCCCAACCATTTCACATTCAACCCTGGGACGAGACTTTCGACAGACACATACAATACATCATAGACATCCTTGGGAAACCCGACCTTAATCTTACTACCAACACCCAAAAATGTCAAAAATAATAAAAAACATAACAAACCGTAATTGTTGACTCCTTTTTGCGCACATGAAATACGTAATAAAATCAATTAAAAAAACACCGTAATTATTGACTTTTCTTCTGCAAATATAAGGTATTGTGCGTACAGAAGTCGAAAAATTTTACTCCGCATAAAGCAAAATTCTGCAACGCAACCAGAGCCGGACGATTACAGTGATATACCACCGCCCGCAAACGATATCATAGCAACAGTAGATACGATTGGACGGGGAAATCTCGGTCCCATACATGACAGCAAATTAGAAACAGGCCTATACATATAGGCTATAATGAGTATAACAAGTGTATTGCATGCAACAGGTGAGCGTGTCAATATAAGGAAATAAACTTATAAAAAAGAACAATGACAAATCCAACTATGTAGAAACTAAGACGGCAAACACTATTATTAGCAACATTATCAGTAACACAGTTTGAGAATTTTGTTTTCCAACTATGTAGAAACTAAGATGTAAAACATATTATTAAAAACATGTATTCAATTATTTGACAATATTAATTCTGAAATAAATAATTAAAAAACATGTGAATTTAAAATAACACTAAAACGGATATTTCTTCGCTCATAATTTTATTAAAACATCTTTGAAACTTCAAAACACAATATTACAACTGGAAATAATTGAAATTCATACGCGCAGTTGCAAATACTAATTATTCGAGAAACGATGAATAGCCCCTATCGGCTTAAATCCTATTTTCGAGATGAGTCGAAATATCGTACGAATAGTGATAACGATAGCACCAAGAGTAAAAGACGTTGGATCGACGAAGCACAAACAACGAAGAAGATACGCATTCAGTAAGATCAAACGAAAAGACAATATTCCATATAGAGAAGCATAAAATTCAATTAATAATCTCACCGCAAAAAACAACAAAAATTCTCCATTACAAAACCATACGCAGTAAATAACAGCAGAACAATAGAGATACAATAGAACAAGTGACAACTTTTAAACATAAAGAACTAAGATTCATATCGATGTTGAACATAACGCAAAAGTGCACAGAACATTCATTACAAAAAGTCAAGGGAACACCCAAATATAGCACACTAAAATGTGCACAACGTGGTGCCAAAAGTCCCCCAAAACACTATCTACAAAATAGGCAAAGCACTACATTTACAGGTGCATACACCCCAAAAAAAAAACTAATAGACGCATGCAAACACAGGTCTCAAAACTATACAAACATAAAACATCCCAAGAACAACGAGACCACAAAACAAAAAAACTACAACCCCAACCATTACACATTCAACCCTGGGATAAGATTTTCGACAGATAAATATAATACATCATAGACATCCTTGGGAAACCCGAACTTAATCTTACTACGAATACCCAAACACCTGGCAGAGCAAAAGTTAACCCATTCGCCACCAAGAAGGCAATCCATTGGAACTACATCACCAGTCGAAGAACCAATGTCAGAAGGACGCCAAATCAAATCACAAAACCAAGTATGACCCCATTCATCAACGACGAATACGAAAAGAGTTGTAACTGGGAGAAAGGATGCACAAAACCAACCAGGAAGCATCTGCACGCAACCAAAGAGTATGAGATTAACGAAATAAAAGTATCACCAACACAAAAAAATAAGGAAAAAAATAATACAATACACAACACCAGATTTGTCAGATCATTTTCAACAAGCTCCTTCGACATGGAACGGTAAAAAACCCAAGGGTGATGAGGAGTAAACCCATCCTTAACCACGATAGAGTTTCCATGATCAGTAACATCATCGGTGGTTGATTCAGACAGATGCATTTGTTGGAACGCATACACGTCAGGATCAACAATGAAGAATGAAAATATGAACAATGGTCTAGGATAATACACCTCCCTGTAATACCTATCTTTGACCCTAATCAACAAAGTAGTTTGATCATAATAAGTCATTTGAAGCCACCCACCATAACGCAAACCAACGTACCATCCCAAATTATGCCAGCCATCTTCGAAACACATGAAACCCATCATATACCTCACCACAACTTCGAAATGCGTCCCAACAGGATCACGCATGAATATACGTTTAGGGAGCGGATACCCAAAAAAACCACCCAAAAAAGGAACAATTCCAAAAGCCTGCATGAATAGATGAAGACAGATTTCAAGCAAACAATACAAAAAACAACTTAAAGAACGAAAGCAGACAAAATAAGCAAACCCAAATCAACAGACCGTAAGAGGGTCGTAAGACACAATAACCGTTTTTAACAACACATCCATCTTTGTGAGCAGAGAAGAAGAGATACAGTTAAAGAGTGCAGAGTAAAATGGATGAAGAAAGAACTTATGAAGGAAGAAATATTTAGAGAAAAGTAGCTATATATATACACAAATATAATAGAGTCACAAATATAATAATATCAAAATTAAAACGAGAAAGGAAAACAAAATTTATATACGGGCGCTACCGCACGAGCGCAAGGGAGTTACGATCGCATACAATGAGCTCACCAGACGCAAAATATAACTGCATCAGGTACGCGAATTCGACATTTGGTAGTCAGTCAATAAGACAAAAAATAATGTGGACCCTACCGCACGAATGGTGAAGGCAGAATCGGGCGCTTTATGCGCGCACTGCACGCGCAAATTCCAAGCTACAGCAAAAGATCATGGAATTTATGATAAGATAATGTTACAAATATACGGTTATGTATATACTGTGAGTCTCATACCACTCAAAAGTAATTATGTCTAATACAGTGGAATTTGTATTTACGGTGGGGTCCGTATATTTGTCACTATATTTTATCATTTTATTTGTCTAAATAGCATTATTGAATAAGAATCAGTATATTATGTAGTTTGGACACAAATTATTGTCGAGATTCTAACTACACTAGCTAGGTAGGCATAGTACGTTATGATGGACTTTTTTGTCTTCACTTGTAATAGTATTGTTAATGACAAAAGTTAGGGTATTTTTTTTTAACCCAGCATGTTTCACATATACCCCACATAATAGTGAAATCCCAAAATGCCTTTACGTATTTCTTTTTAAAAAAATTACACCAATCGTATATATGTTTTTTTTTAACATATATACGATGTTCATTTTTTAGGCATCGAATATATGTTCATTGTGCGTATATACGATTGATGCGTTATAAGTCAATCGTATATACGCTTTGTGGAAGGTATATATATACAAAAAACATTGGGTTTAGGGAGGGAAATATCAGTGGCTAAAAGGCCCAATTTCGTCGCTAATTGCCATTAGCGAGGGACCAGTTCGGTCGCTAATATCCTCCTCGCTAATTCCCTTTAGCGAGGGAAATTGTGTCAGTCACTAATTAGCGAGGGACGATTCTGTGGCTAATTCCCTCGCTAAGTCTGACATTTAGCGACAGAATTAGCGAGGGACCTATAATTCTGTCGCTAACCACCATAGATTTGCGTGCCCAAATTTTCAAATTGGCGCCTTGCCTCAATTCCGTCGCTAAATGTCTCAATTCTGTCGCTAATGGTAGAAAAGTGTGACCTTGCTATTTCAAAATGGATGATTGATGCTTGTGTTCCATTCAATGCTGTTAATTCTGCTTACTATCAACCTATGATTGATGCTATTAGTAGTATGAGTCCAGGGTATAAAGGTCCCAATTTTTATAGTGTTCGTGGTTTTTTGTTAAACAAATGGGTAGAAGAGACAAAGTTCCGCATAGAGAGTTATCGTGAAATTTGGAAACAAACTGGTTGTACACTTATGGCAGATGGGTGGACAGACCGAAATAGGAGAACTTTCATCAACTTTTTAGTGTATTGTCCAAAGGGAACTGTTTTTCTAAAATCTGTAGATGCTTCTGAGCATTCTAAAACTGCTGATATGTTGTACAATCTTTTTAGGAGTGTGGTGTTAGAAGTTGGCCCTGAAAATGTTGTGCACATGGTGACAGATAATGCTGCAAATTATGTGGCTGCTGGTAGGTTATTGGAAACTGAGTTTCCTAAGTTATATTGGTCTCCTTGTGCAGCACACTTAATCAATTTGATGTTGTCAGACTTTGGAAAGTTTGATGATGTAAAGGATGTTGTATCTAAGGCCACAACAATTACCAAATACTTATATAATCATTGTGTTGCATTGTGTTTGATGAGGAAGCATACAGGACATAGAGAAATTTTGCGCCCTGCTCCAACCCGCTTTGCTACTAATTTCATTGCACTACAAAGTATTTTGGGTCACAAAGATGCACTTAGATCCATGGTAACAAGTAGGGAATGGGCAACTTCAAATTTTTCTAGAGATTCAAAAGCAAAAAACTGTGTGGAACTAGTCTTAGACTCTGGGTTTTGGAAGAAATGTGCTATTGTTGTGAAACTTTCTGAACCACTTGTACGCGTGTTGCGTATTGTTGATAGTGAAGATAAACCCGCCATGGATTTTCTTTACCAAGCTATTTATAAAGCTAGAGAGGAGATGGTAAGGAGGTTTCAAAGAAACAAGAAGGTAGTGGAACCTTACTTGAAAGTCTTGGACAACCGTTGGGATTCACAGCTTCGTAAAAATCTGCATGCTGCTGGTTATTGGTTAAATCCAGCTTGTAGATTTGATGCAGAGTTTTCTAAATATGAATCCACAGGATCTGGCCTTTTGGATGTCATTGAAAAATTAGTGATTATGTGATTGATAACTTTACTATTTTTGTGATTATGTCATTATGTAATTTAGTCTTATGGAAACTTATGTGATTATGTGATTATGTGATTATGTGATTGACTATGTGTTAGATCAATGGTGGGAAACTTATGGAATTGGAGCACCAAATTTGAGAAGGTTGGCTATTCGTGTCTTAAGCCAAACTTGTAGTGCATCGGGCTGTAAACGCAATTGGAGTCTTTTTGAGCACATTCATTCAAAAAAGAGAAATAGGTTGGAGCATTAAAAGCTTAATGATCTTGTCTTTGTTCGTTACAACTTGAGGTTGGAGCAAAGGTATTGTTATGTTTATTTTTCATTGTTTATCTTTTCTATTCAACTTTGTGTGGAAGTAGATGTTTTTAGATATTCTAATATTTATATATGACCAAAATAAACTTAGGAATCGATTCAAGAATCAAAATTATGACCCTGTCCATTTGGAAACAATTCATGATCATTCTAATTGGGTAGTGGAGGAGGACCCACCATTCTTAACTATTGAGGAGTTGGAGGCATTCCGTAATGAGTTGGCAAATCCAAATATATGTACCCAACCATCTGCAAATGTTATTGGTATGTTTTTTATTTAATTGTGATTATAAGTTTATCCCTAAATGTTAAATGCTGACATATATTTATTTAATGTCATAGATCATTTGAATTTGGATGAGGATGAAGATGCACAAGTTGTTACACAAGTTGAAGTCATGAACAATGAGAATGCACAAGTTGGAGATGGAGATGGAGAAGATCCTATGTACGATGACAATACATGGATGCCCGAGTATGAGGAATTTCACCCTGGGATTGAATTTTGAAATATTGGAGTTGTTTATGGATGTGATTTGAATTTGAATTTGTGAGACTATTATGTTTATGCATTTGAATTTGTGAGACTATTGTTGTTTAATGGTTGTTGCTAGGTACTTTATGTTATGGATTTGAGACTATTGTTGTTATGTTAGGTACTTATGTTATGGATTTGACTTGGGTGCTTTTGTTATGCATTTGGATTTGTGAGACTATTATGTTTATGGATTTGATTTGAATTTGATGAATGAGTATTGTATTTTTGGACATTTTAATTGTATGGTAAAAAAATTCATAGTTTTGTGATATCTGAATATAATATACAGCATGCCTAATTTTATCAGGTTTTAGTGGTGTCACGGGTCATGCGGGTCAACTAGTGACCCCTCGGTCCGCCCATTGACCTAGTGACCCAGTGACTTGCTCGGGTCGACCTCCGGGTCGAGTTTAATAACATTGCCACAAACTATCCAACATGCTCTATCGTGGTGTTGAGTGTTGACCACGAAAAGATCTCTCGTGAGATCTAGCACTATTCTAGTGGAAGTTATTGTCACTTATCTTTGTACTTTTAGTATGTTGAAAATGCTATGTATTTTAACATCTTATGCTTTCTGTTTCTGTAATTATGGATGGAAAGTAATTGATATGTTATATGTATGCTTTAATTATGCTTTTTCTTTATGCTTTGGATATACAAGTGTGTTTAGTTGTTATGTTTTCTTGCTTCCTTCAAACACTTTTCAAAGCATAAACATACACATATGTTGAAAAGATCACACACACACACACACAATAAATAGATATAGACTCTCTGCATTAGCTTATTGGGCATGCCATTTAGAAAATCACAATATTCTATTTTTTTAAACACAGCATGCCATAGGAAATAAGAAACATAAATTAAGAAAGAAAAAGACATTGATCAAACAAATATATTCTTGAATCCAATGGCTCACTCAGATCAGTACTTAATTGGATATTGATTCAATGGATGAAACCATACCACACAATTCCAAGAGGTGCTTGCTGCCTTCAGTCTTAAGGTACATTCCGATAAATCAATCCATGCAAACGAAGGTACAAGTCTTTGTTATCCGACCCAAAAACTTCATTTACTTTTCTGAAAGCTTCCTCATGCGTTAGTTTCTTAGCAATTAATTCTCGCATTATAGTAACAAATGCACTGAACTGCTGATCTGACAAATGACTCCTCGCTTTCTGAGCAAAAATCTTTGCAGTCCGACTCGGAACAGATCGTCCCCGAGGTGAATTATTTGTTTCAAACACGGGTGAGGTTAGAAATACGCTCTTCAAGGTCACCGATAATACGATCTTTTTCTAGAAGCTTCTCATGGAGGCGAGAGACATCAGACTCGAGGGAAGAAGTCATAGAAGTCGAGTCCACAGCATTGGAATTGCCTTGTGACGACATGCCCTAATGATTCTCCAATTTTGATTCGAAATTGAAGGGAACAAAAATCAGTAAATCTTGCGTCAAAAAAAAAAACTAATCAGTAAACCCATCTAAGTGCTCAAATAGCTTTGGAACCTCGATGACACGATCGTGGTGAGTCCTTAGAGCACAACTCAACTAAACTTTATGTAAGAAAAAAAAACAGTAAACCTAATTTGGAGGAAGGTTGTTTTTCTTGACCCCCACAATCTTCTTCTATATTCCACCAATCATTTTTCTTACAATTTTATCCCTAAAAAAATACAAAATATAATTATTTTTTTATTTTTTTGGAGATTGTGAAAAATTAAAATAATTAATAAAAAATAGTAAACAATAAAATTTGAGATTTTGAGCCTCGTAGTCCCTACAAAAGTCCCTTCTAAGTGTGTCATGGTCCCTGATTTATCTTTTTATGAGATAAATTTGTTGCCAAATTATAAACTCGCTCTGACTTACCTTAATTCCCAAATTTTTAAAAACAAATTTATGTTTTTAATAACTTAAATCCGGCGTTTTGGATTTAAAAAAGGGGTAAATTTAGAAAACAAAAATTGGTGGGGGTATATAGGGGAAGTTTTTTTTTTTGGTCCAATGGGTATAGGGGAAGTTGGTGGGGGTAAAAAAAAGCAACCCTTTGGAGAAAGAGAGAAAACAATTTTGGGTTTTTCTTTTGTACCCCCACCCAATCCCCATATACCCTCACCCAAACTGAAAACCCCAAAATGCCCTTCTGAAAACGTAATTTTTTTTAAAAAAATTTGTTCATCAGATATACACACAGGGGGTGTATATACGACTTTACATTTGGCCATCGTATATACACCCCAAGGCGTATATACGATTGGCACACTTCACTATAATCGTATATACGCCTTGGGGGTGTATATACGATGGGCAAAAAATAAGGTCGTATATATACCCCCCAGGTGTATATACGATCCCTATGGTATTTTTTAATTTTAAGTCAAATAAAAATTAATTAAGTCCTGAAAATAGGTTTTGTGTGTAGTTCGTTAAAACGTGACGATGTTATACGTCGAACGAATAATTTAGGCTAAAAAATCGGTTTTCGGGCAACATACTCCGATCGTAATGAAACCACAACCATTAAATCCGAAAAAAATCAAGAATCAAGACTACGGCCTCAAAATCCCAAATTCCATCGTTTACTATTTTTTACGATTTTTTTTAATTTTTCATAGTCTCCAGAAAATCAAAAAAAAAATTGTATAGCCTTTTTTGGTTTTGTTAGATTTTTAGTGGTTTTTTTATAATTTTTTACAGTAGTTTTGACTATTTAACGAATTTTTAGTAGCCTTTTAGTAATAAAAATTAAAACAAATTTTTAAAAAAATAAAAAACCCATCGTATATACCCCTTTGAGTACGTATATACGATTGGACATAAAATAGCCATCGTATATACGTACTCAAAGGGGTATATACGATTTATTTATTTTTTTTAAAAAAATTAATTTTCAAAGGGCATTTTGGGGATTTAAAATTGGGTGGGGGTATATGGGGATTGGGTGGGGGTATAGAAAACACGGCCCAACAAATTTTTTTTGGTCAAAGGTGTGGGCCGAACTACTAACTACAACACCCCATTTCTTCTCCTCATAATAGAAAGACTCATTCTAAAATACGGTTAATTCTATGGTTCAGCTTAAATTAAGTCTTACCAGCACACATGAATTAAGAGAAAACAATACTTCCTACAAAACCCCAACTAATTACTAGATACCCCCAAAACTTGTGAAAAGACCAAAATGTCTAGGATTACAAAGGTTCAAAATTAGGGGTGTTCAAAACTGAACCAACCCAACAGAAAATCGCAAACCGAACCAACCCAAACCAAAGACCGCAAAATCTATTCAATTTTTTTCAATCAACCGTTCGGTTTGGTTCGACCCGCGGTTCTTGTTCCACCAATCGAACCAAACCAAACCAACCGCAAGTAACAGTAAGACTTATTGACTTACAACGTTCTTTACTAACTCATTATCCCAAATCCAATTAAAACTCAATTCTCACTCACTTACTAACTCAAATCCAATTGATTCTTTGACTCACTTACATGCTAAAAAGTGTAACAATTCTACTTTTATTGGGCGTAATATCTATGAGACCCCTTTGGTCCTCAATGAAGGTTGCCGGTGGATAATTGGGGATGGTTCTCTTATTCGTGTCTTTGGCAAGAGTTGAACCTCAGACCGGGTTCCCCTAACTGATTTTCCCTACTTTAATGCATTCCTGCATGTTTCGAACCTATTGGATCATGATTCAAAAACTTGGAGAGTTGGTGTTGCTAACCATTTATATATTCCAAATGTTGCATGTACTATTCTAAATACACCTCTTTTTGATGTTGTCGGTGCGAATCAACGTGTTTGGACGTCACCTGAAACTTTGGGGATGTACGATTTCTACAGTGTCTATCAGTTACTTATGGAGAGAGTCTTCGATGCCACTCACGTGCATGTTGTTGGAGATTGGCGAGCGCTTTGGAGAACAGAGATTCTTCCAAAAGTCAAGTGTTTTCATTGGCGTCTATGTAGACAAGCTTTATCTACTCGCATAAAATCCATTACAATCAAAGGAATAAATGATATGTTATACCTTAAACGTATCATTTATGGCACACCCCCTTCAATAAGCCCAACAAACAAAACCAATGTTTGTCATCTTCTACATATTCATTAAATATCTTATAAACAATTGAAGGATATTTACGTAATTACACTTTTTTTCATCTTTCCACACTCTCTTCGGACTTTTTCACACAATTTTCGCTCTCTTCTCCTATTTCTTCTTCTAATTCTCTCATTTTTCTATTTTGTTACATACACCTACTTTAATTTCATCTACATGTCTCATTCATCTTTCCTCTTTACTATTTTAATTTTTTTTTAAATTTTGACAAAATCAAACCCAATTAGACCAAATTAACTAACAGCAAAGATTGGTTCAAGCGGTAATTGAACTCAGATCTCACCCGAGGTAATTTTGGCATGACAAAAACTCTATTAGAGAAGAAAATCACAAAGACCGACAAAGTCAAGTACACATGTTCAATTAGTTCCCTGACATAGATTAATCATCAACAAATTAGGTAGAAACTGTGCACGAACAATATAAGAAATATCAAAAACCCAATTAGACTAGCAATTTTCATTTTTATTTCCTCACTCAGAGTTGAAATAATAGACCATATTGATCCAGTTGAACTAAACAAATGTCATAATTTTTGTTTCCAAAAATATTTGTCCTCATTTTAATTTATTGTCAAAACTACATAAATGTCATTATTTTTTTTGTCTTTTCCTAACTTCGTATTTGTATGCGTATAATACGTATAGTTGACTATAGATTTGGCTATTGTTTGACAAAGTACCTTATAAAAGAAACATTAATGTTATTTAGCCAAAAATTTACAATCAAAAGTCAATTTACAATACCAATTAATCAAGTTTTTTAGGCTATTGACCAACTTTTCACAGTTTTTTAAACATATTAACTAAAAACTTGGTTAATTAGTTAATGATTTAAAAAACTTGACTAATTGGTGTTGTAAAAATATTTTTGGTTATTTTTGACTGAATTTTCTTTTTTTTACTGAATAACACTACTCTAAAAAAATAGATAGAGATGCCATCATTATTATGTTGAAGATATAATCTTCATCCAAAAACAATAATTTAGATGTTAATTTATTTATTTTTGATATTTGATGTCATCATAACTTTGTTGACACAGGTTCAAACTCGAGTAATGCTATTTGAATAAAAAACGTAAACCAGAGTGTACTAAAATACAAATACATATAGAATAAGAAGAGAATACTAGTATAATATATTTATTTTTTATTTTAAATTAAGTTTAGTGGTATACGCGTATAATATATCTAATTTAAAATAAAAAATAAATATATTATTCGAATATTCCTTCCGTTTTTCATTCGTATTTTGGTACACTTTGGTACAATTTTTTTAATCCAAATAGCATTACTCTTCAAACTCCAAGACGGAACAATAATGATATTTGGACAAAAAATTTCAACCAAATAACCAACCTACAATATCAATTAACCAAGTTTAGGCTATTAACTAAGTAATCAATTAACCAAGTTTTTAGTCAATAGCCTAGAAAACTGTGAAAATGCAGGTTGGTTAAAGAACTAAGAAACTAGGTTAATTGATGTTGTAGGTTGGTTATTGGTTTTTTTGGCCTGAGGTATTTGACTGAATAACATTACTCCTCTATAAATACCCTTCAATGAGGCATTCTAATCTGCATAGCCAGTCTTGTGTGTGTCAAGGTCTACAACATCGAAGTGTCTTTCTCTAAACCTACTTTCTCTAAGTAGTACGGTAAGTCCTTTCAACTTAGCTATCCTCCATTATCATTATCAGTAGTAACATAAAATTATTTCGTTACAAGCTCCCTTTTCCCTGAATATATTTCCTTGTTGTTGAGCATTCACCACTCAAGTCAAGAGATAAAATTTATAGTTTTAAAAGATGGCTTCTGAAAGCTCAACATCAACTCAGAATGGTAACAATTCTCAAAAACATGATTTAAAAATGGAAGAAAAGCTTCGAAAGTGGACAATGCCAAAGTTCAAAACAAACCAGATTTACAAAACATCGTTATTTGAATCATATCGTGACTATAAGATCAAAAAAGTAGAAAAAGAATTTATAGTCCAAGATTCACACATGAGTGTTCCCATATTGGATTCCAACATAGTAAATGATCAACATTTAGGAAACTATAGATGTGTCTGTTAATTGTATTTCATTCTAGTTGTATTGAATAATTCAAGCTAGTTTTAATCTTTGTAATTTTCACTTTCTGTTGACTGGCACATCACCCTTTGGTGACCGGTCTAGTAGGTTGCAAGTTCAACCCTTTATATTCATGTAAGTCAACTTTGACATCAATTCAAATTCGTTTTTGAACCAATCACATTTCAGTGCTAAGTTTCAATTCCGTTATTCTCATAACTGTTTTCTCTCAGAGTGAGTTAGAGAGTGATTTGAGATCCAACAGAATTGGCCTCAGAGCACGGTGGTGATCCACGGCGGCGATGACGACGAACAGTGGAAACAACGGACAGTTCCCGGCGAAGCTACCCATACTTGACGGCAAAAACTACGATCGGTGGATAATTCAAATGAAGGTAGTGTTTCGCTATCAAGACGTGTTAGAAATTGTGCGAAATGGTGTGGCGACGACGGGGACTGATGCGGTGATTCGCGAACAGCAAAAGAAAGACAGCAAGGCATTATTCCTGATTCACCAGTGTGTTGATGAAGAGGCGTTTGAGAAGATATCTCAATACGAGACAGCGAAGGAAGCCTGGGACGCGTTGGCTAAAGCGCATTCGCGACGCCTCATTGAAGAAGGTGAAGTTACAAACACTGCGTAGAGAATTCGAGTTGCTTCAGATGAAAGAAAACGAATCAATTTCAGAATACTTCAATAAAATGACGCTCATCACGAACCAAATGCGAACGAATGGTGAAACATTAACTGATCAGCAAAAGATCGAAAAGGTACTCAGAACCTTAACTCCTAAGTTTGATTATGTTGTCACTGCTATTGAACAATCTAAGAATCTAGAAACAATGAAAGTTGAGGAAATTCTAGGTTCATTAGAAGCAAATGAAGCTAGGATTAGGGTGAGAACCGATAACAAAGAGAAAGATAAGAATATAGAGAAATCTACTGAACAGGCTCTGCAAGCTAGGTTTCAGAAAGGGAAAATAAATAAAATCAGTGGTGAAGGCTCGAATAAGAAGAATGATTCAACTGTTAGTGATTTTCAAAGAAGAAAAGAGGCATGGAAGAATAGAGGACAAAAGAAGAGAACGAATAGAAAGGAGATACAATGTTACAATTGTGAGAAATATGGCCACTTTGCAGATGAATGCAAGATGAAGGAGAAACAGGAAGAAGCACAACTTGCTAATGACTGTTCAGATACTGATGAAGTTGTACTTATGGCAGAAACAGTTGATGACAGTGACAAGAAAAGTGATGATGAGACTGCTCTAATGGCTGGAGAATTGAATGAAGAAGATAAAGAGGAGATGTGGTATCTAGATACAGGGTGCTCTAACCACATGAATGGCAATAGAGCCTGGTTTGTTGATCTAGATGAGTCAGTGAAAAGATCTATTAGATTTGGAGATGATAGAGTAGTTAAAAGTGAAGGAATCGGCAGTGTCAGAATTAGAAAGAATGATGGAAAAATATGTATCATCATAGAGGTGTTATATGTTCCATCAATGAGGAGCAACCTTATTAGTATAGGTCAGCTACTTGAGAAAGAATATTCTGTTCTAATGGAAAACAAGGAGCTGATTTTGTTTGATCCAAGTGGAAATGAGGTCTTGAAAGCTATGTTAAACAGACACAGAACTTTCAAGATTGGAATGAGCATTGTGAAGGATAAATGTTTGAGTGCTGTGACAGAAAGTGAGAGCTGGACATGGCATGAGAGGTATGGCCATCTGAATTTCAGAGATTTGAGAAATCTTGAAAGTCAAGGAATGGTGTATGGCTTACCTGTGATCAAGCTGACAGCTGAGGTGTGTGAACAGTGTTGTGAATCCAAGCAATCAAGGAGCTCATACAATTCAGAGTTGAAGACAAGAGCATCTAGAAAGCTTGAGGCAATCCATTCAGATGTCTGTGGACCATTTGAAGTGAAGACACTCGGAGGTAATAACTACTTTGTGTCCTTTATTGATGAATACACAAGAAAATTGTGGGTGTATGTAATCAGTAAGAAGAGTGATGTATTCAATGTGTTCTGCTCATTCAAAATAATGGTTGAAAAGGAGAGCAATTGCAATATTAGTAGGCTCAGAAGTGATGGAGGTGGAGAATATAACTCTATGGAGTTTAAGAATTTTTGTGAAAAGGAAGGGATTAAACATGAGATAACAGCACCCTACACGCCACAGCATAATGGAACTGCAGAAAGAAAAAACAGGACCATTCTCAACATGGTGAGAAGTATGTTGAAGAGTAGAAAAATGCCAAACCATTTTTGGGGAGAAGCTGTAACTACTGCAGCTTATATACTTAACAGAAGTCCTACTAAGAAGCTGGATGGAATTACACCCGAGGAAGCTTGGTCTGGTGAGAAACCAAGTGTCAAACATTTCAAGGTATTTGGAGCTCTATGCTATAGACACATACCTGATCAGTTAAGGAGGAAACTTGATGATAAGGCACAAGCTATGGTAATGTTGGGTTATCATTCTACTGGAGCATACAAGCTGTATGATCCTAGAAATTTGAAAGTGGTGATTAGTAAAGATGTAAGGTTTGATGAAGCAAAAGGCTGGGATTGGAATAATACTGATGATACAACTGAACCTGCTCAAATAATATTAGAACCTGAAGGAGAAGTAGAAGAAGAGCCAGATCAAGTGAATGTTGATGAAGACAACACTCGAGAGAGCACTCCGGGAGAAATAGCGTGAACGGTGAGAGATTGAATGACTTTGTAATTCTATCTGATTCTGCAGTCACAGAAACAGGTGATGTGATACAAGATGCTTTCATGGTGAATCAACCACCGATGCGAGAAGAAGCTCTTGAGAAACCTCAATGGAAGCAAGCTATGATTGAAGAGCTTACTTCAATAGAGAGAAATGATACCTGGGATTTAGTAGATCTGCCTGAAGGAAGAAAAAGAATAGATGTGAAATGGATTTTCAAAACAAAAATGAAGCCAAATGGTGAGGTTGGCAGGTATAAAGCAAGATTGGTGGCTAGAGGATTCTTGCAAAGACCAGGTTGTGATTATACCGATGTGTTTGCTCCTGTGGCAAGGATAGAGACAATCAGAATGATTGTAGCAGTGGCTAGTACTAGAGGCTGGTCTATGTACCAGCTTGATGTAAAGGCAGCTTTCCTGAATGGATATCTGGAGGAATAAGTATATGTAGGACAACCTGCTGGGTTTGAAATAAAGGGAAAGGAAAATAAAGTGTACAAGCTGAAGAAAGCATTATATGGCTTGAAACAAGCTCCTCGAGCTTGGAACAAGCGCATTGATAAATTCCTTCTGCAACATCAGTTTGTGAAATGCACAAATGAACATGGAATTTATTCAAAGTGGTCTAAGAACAACAATTATCTGTTTATCTGCCTTTACGTTGATGATATGCTTCTGACAGGCACCAGTGAGGTGGAAATGGAAGCTTTCAAGAAAGATATGATGGGAGAATTCGAAATGTCTGATCTGGGTGTTCTCTCATACTTCCTTGGAATGGAATTCTGTGCTAAGAATGATGGAGTACTGGTGCATCAAAAGAAATATGCTAGTGATATATTAAAGAGGTATGATATGTGGGAATGTAACCCCACTGCAACTCCTGCTGATACAACTACAAAATTGGTACCTGATGAGGATGGTAGCCTTGTAGACTTAACTCTCTACAGACAGTTAATTGGATCTCTGGGATATCTGTGTCATACACGACCAGATATCACTTACAGTGTTGGTATGGTAAGTAGGTATATGGAGAAACCAAAGGTGTCTCATCTACTTGCAGCAAAGCGCATTTTGAGATATGTAAAGGGAACCGTTGATCTTGGAATTTGGTATCCAAAACTAAAGGAAAACTCTGATCTGGAGGTGTATGGGTTCGATGATCTTGATCGGTGTGGTGATAAAGGTGATAGGAAGAGCACAGACTTACACATCTTCATGTATGGAGATGCTCCAATTGCTTGGAGCTCTAAGAAAGAGAGTGTGGTGGCACTTTCGTCCTGTGAATCAGAATATATAGCAGCTGCCTTAGCTGCTTGTCAAGCTCAGTGGTTAAGCATGTTGATGGAGGAGCTGAAGATTAGACCAAACTGTGCTATGAAACTGAAGATTGATAGCAAATCAGCCATCGACTTGGCTAAGTATCCAATTGCTCATGGTAGGAGCAAACACATTGAAACAAAGTTTCATTTCTTGAGAGATCAAGTGACCAAGATGAAGCTTGAACTTGAATACTGCACTTCTGAAAACAATTCTGCAGATTTACTCACGAAGGCTCTAAAGATCAAAAGGTTTGAAGAATTGAGGGAAAGCATTGGAATGAGGACTTTGACTAGCATGAATTAGGTGGTGTGTTAATTGTATTTCATTCTAGTTGTATTGAATAATTCAAGCTAGTTTTAATCTTTGTAATTTTCACTTTCTGTTGACTGGCACATCACCCTTTGGTGACCGGTCTAGTAGGTTGCAAGTTCAACCCTTTATATTCATGTAAGTCAACTTTGACATCAATTCAAATTCGTTTTTGAACCAATCACATTTCAGTGCTAAGTTTCAATTTCTCATAACTGTTTTCTCTCAGAGTGAGTTAGAGAGTGATTTGAGATCCAACAGTGTCCACTTTGGATTAGTTCAAGTAGCTGTAAAACCTCTAACTAGATTAAGCTCTGAGCTCCCTATCATAATATGCCTAAGAGACAAAAGATGGTTAGGGTTTCATCCCTCTCTCACAGCTGTTCTTGAATCTAACCTTCAAAATGGTCCAGCATATTTCAATTGTTTTCCTAGTTATAATATTTCTATACAAGATCCTCATGCTACAAGTTCTTTAGTCTTGGATATTAGGATTCCAAGTGAAAAGCTCAAAGAAGGAATTCCACCAGTTAGTATCATGTATAGATTTTGTTATAAAGTCACACACAATGGCTGTGATTCTTTGAAAGAACTTACAGCGAATGAAACTGAAGTAATAGAAGTCAATATTCAAAACTCTTCGGTAATAACCCGGAAAAGACTCAAACATGATCAAATAGCATTTTCTGAAGAATGGTTGCAAGGAGGTTCTTCATCATATGAATCACAAGCATGATGGTAGCTGGAATTAATGCTCAAAAAGAAGACTATATCTGTTCAAGGGTACAATTATAGTTTGTGAAAAGGAGTAGAGAATAAGAATCTCTGTACTATGGAGTCTGGACACAAACTATTGTCGAGATACTAGCTAGGTAGGCATCGTATGTTGGACTTTTTGTCTTCACATGTTGTACTGTTAATAACAAAAACTAATGTTCTTTTATGAAGCTTTGGTTGTATTAAATTTTGCTCTATTTTTCTTTTTCTTTACTGTTTACTGACAGAGGTTGTATTAATCAATTTGCAGGGTGCAAATATCAACCGGCCCAACACTGTTATACTTGGCCTGACCCAAGAACGCAACAACAGAGATAACCTAGAGAGAGACCACGTACGTTGTATCACTCTCACTCTATCTCTGAAGCTCAGCTTCTTCTTCTTTCTCACTCCCTTACCTTCGCTCTGCTAGGGTTTCAATGGAAACCCAGCAGATCACCTCCAAACCACAAACAGAAACTACCAATGAATAGATCGTGGCTTCCTCTTCAAACCCCTCAACCAATTTCTTTGATTGAAGCTTGAACGTGAAACCCTAATATTCTTGCGTGGTGATTCTGAAGCCCAGGTTGAAGGTTGAAGCTAAACAGGTAAAGATCTTTCTTTTCTTGTACCTTTATTGTTGATTTCTGAATCTCAACAACAAATACTAACTTGTTGTTGATTTTTACTTGCAAGAACACCTTCTGCAAGTACTGGAACCACTTTGAATCTTCACCTCTTGAAGATTCAGCACTGGACCGAAGATACAAAGGTAACCTCTTCTTCTCTCCTGTTTTTCTCTCTTTTCTTTCTCTTACCTTTACTGTGTTTAGAACTAAACCCTAACTTGGTTTGTTCTTCTTGCGAGGTCACTCTCTCACACACCACAAAGGAACTTGAAGAACCTTAGAAGAAAACTCAGAGAAGAAGAACACAGAAAACTGAACACACAATTAAACTGTAAATTCTATTCTTTATTTCTGTATATTGATTGTATCTCTATTATTTACAATGTATGAACTTGTATATATATACAATGGATAGGCACTAGAGTAACGGACATGTTGGTTAGGAGGTGGTTAGTTAGTTAATAACTACCTCTTAACCAAATAAACCGTTAGGTTTTAGGTCACAACTCCTATTTAAATTCTGTTGTGTATGTGTGATGTGGCTGAATATATTGTAACGGCTATAATTTAAGCCTGATTAAGAGTAGATTAGACTTAGGGTTTGAAAGATTAGGAACTTCCAACAGTATCAAAATTAATCTCGTGTGTTGAGTAATAGTGGAAGACTGGAAGTTGTTATTGCCACTTATCTTTGTACTTTGAGTTTCTTATAAATGCGTATGCTTTCTGTTTTTGTAGTTATGGATGGAAAGTAACAAATATTTATGCTTTAATTATGCTTTTTCTTTGTGATTTGGTTATACTTACATAGTAGTTGTTAATTGCTATGTTTTCTTGCTTCCTTCATGTTCTGTACCTTGTTGTTTTTTTGGGGTCGGCTCGGGACTGCAGTTGGTAGTGCTTTTGGTTGGGTTGAATCTCCGTGTGTTTGAACGAGAGAGGATACCTGCAAAGACACTCTGACGCTCAAGTCAGTAGAGGATCGTGGAGTATGCAGGTTGAAGGAGTGTGTACCTTATATGGTTATGAGAACCACTATTTATAGAGTTTGTGTGCTAGCTCCGAGCCGTTAGATCGTTCGGGAGGATCTGAGTCGTCGATGATTAATGGATCGGGCATCAGACGTGGATCCAAGGAGATGGGCTGATCATCTTATACCCAAATTGCGCATGGACCTCACGGTCCAACATATGAAGTACTGGGTTGTAGAGCTGAGTCTATGGTAACTGGGTCGACCCAGGTCCAATTTGCTAAGTGGACCTCGTGGCTTAGTCCAAAACACTTTCGAACACTTTTCAAAGCATAAACATACAAGCATAAACATACACATAAGTTGAAAAGATCTTAAAACATGGATATCTCACACACACATAGGGAGCTTAACATACATACTCCCACTTAGTAATCAGAATGTTTGTTAGCACCTCCACTCTTTTACGTGGACTAAAAGCTCAAGTTTCATGTTTACAAACAATTAATTCTGAACATGAATTCATATGATTTTGACCAAAAAAATACTAACATGATGATAATAATTTACATTTAATCATTAATTATAGAAAACAAAGTAACCCATCACTCTCCCTCTCTCTCCCTCTCTCTTGTGCTCATGTGAATGGCTTCACTGAAATTGACCAGACTCACGCAGGGACGGATCCATGTTGATGGAATTGGGGACACTTGACCCCACTTGAAAAATTATATTAGTTAGAAATATATATAGCAATTTCATTTTGCCCCCATAAAATATTATAAGTTGCCTCCATAAACTTATTTTTTAAATTAAATGTAATTTGTAGAAATTTAGATATTTTAAGATTTTTCAGTAACAAAATATTATGTATTTTGTAAAAAATTTGACAATATTTTTTTGAGAAAATATTATAGATTATATTTTGCTCCCATTAACAAATTATGTATCCGTCACTGGACTCGCGTCTTCTTCTTTCGAAAACTACCACTGTCGTCTTGGCTTGCTCACATCGTCATCTTTTGCAAGTTGTGGATGCATTCAACGGTGGACCTCGATTAGCAAATGAATTTGGAGCAATTATATCTAGTTGCAAGAACCTCTTCTCTCTTCTTCATAAATGTTCCATCATCAGTTACATTCGGAGGTAAGCAAATTGTGTTACTCACAGCTTAACTAGGGCGGCTCAGTTTTATGCTAGTCACCAACTACATGATGTCATTCCTCAATGTATAACACTATTTTAATTAATGAAATGGCTTAAGTTTGCTTGCTTAAAAAAACCCCTCTTTAGAGCGACTTTCCCGCCAACTAAGGAAGAAAACTTTGCGTATTTCACGTCATCTTGTACCTTTCTTTAATCTCATTTTAACTCATTTTATTTTTCCTGTCTCACTCGTATCTTTCTCAATTTTCATCTATCTCTCTCCCCTCTATTCTCTTTTTTTTAGATAGACAATTGTTAGTGGAGGTGGGGGAAATGTTAGTTTCCGGGACTTGAACCCGGGACCTCTCCTTCTTGCACTCATTTGGTGCACTCCTTCGGTATCCCTTAGCTCGCCAACTGAGCTACCTCCTTCTCCCCTCTATTCTCTCTCGCTCTCTCTCTCTCTCTCTCTCTTCACATTTCTATTTTTTAAAACTATATATTTATAATCTTTTTAATCAAAGCACACGCTACTAAAATCTCTATTTTTTTTACTTCTATTTAATCTTGATAAAATATTAGACGAAAAAATGTTACATATTGTTGATATAATTTTATTACTGATAAATGTATTTCGTATATTTATTCATTATGAGAGCTACATTATTATTAGATGATTGGTAATTATCTAACAGTAAAAAATGTTAAGTGAAGAAAATATTCTAAAGTTATGAAACTTAATATTTTTAGCAACTTGAAAGATCAAAAACAACTTGAAAGATCTATTGTTCTATATTTATACAAAGAATACAATGTTATCAGTGTGTATATATGCACGAGTATACTCTAGTTATTATGAATGAAAGAGATGTCACCATTATTGTCTTGAAGATATGATCAAGTTCACCCAAAAACAATAATTGAGATGTCATCATATTTTTTGTTGACCTGAGTCCAAACTCCAAAACGGACTTGAAAGAGATTGAAGTCCGCAACCTTCCATAAATACCCTTCAATGAAGCATCTTAATTTGCATAGCCAGTCTTGTGAGTGTTCCAAGTCTCTTCCTCTGAGTCTCCATTTTATTTCAGTACTGTAAGTCCTTTCAACTTAAATATTAGTATGCTTTTGCGTTTTTAATTTGTTGTTGAGCATTCAACACAAGAGATAAAATATTTCTAGTTTTAAAACATGGCTTATGAAAATTCAACAACAAATCAAAATGGCAATAGTTCTGAAGAACATGATTTAAAAATGGAACAAAAGCTTCAAACTTGGTCAATGCCAAAGTTCAAAACAAACGAAATTTACAAAACATCTTTATTTGAATTCAATCGTGACTATAAGATCAAAAAAGTAGAAAATGAATTTATAGTCAAAGATTCATACATGAGTGTTCCCATATTGAATTCCTACATAGTAAATAAAAAACACATGAGAAACTATAGTTTTGTCCACTTTGGATTAGTTCAAGTAGCTGCAAAACCTCTAACTAGGTTAAACTCTGAGCTTCCTATCATAATTTGCTTAAGAGACAAAAGATGGCTAAGTTTTCATAACTCTCTCACAGCTGCTCTTGAATCTAACCTACAAAATGGTCCAGCATATTTCAATTGTTTTCCTAGTTATAATGTTTATATACAAGATCCTCATGTTACAAGTTGTTTAGTGTTAGATATAAAGATTCCAAGTGAAATGTTCAATGAAGGAATTCCACCGGTTAGTATAATGTATAGATTTTGTTATAAAGTCACACACAATTGCTGTGGTTCTTTGAAACAATATACAGTGAATGAAACTGAAGTAATAGAAGTCAATGTTCAAAACTCTTCAGTAATCACTCGGAAAAGGCTCAAACATGATCAAATATCATTTCCTGAAGAATGGGTAGTGCAAGAAGGTTCTTCATCCACATGAACCATTATGGAAAGAGTAATGTTATGGGGCCAAAAACTTCTTGGCAAAAATAGCCAAAAACTAATTAAAACACTAATTAACTAAGTTTTCTAAAAACTTGGTTAATAGCCTAAAAAACGTAGTTAATTAGTGTTGTAAAGTGGTTGTTGGTTATTTTTAGCTGAAATTTTTTTGGCTAAATAACATTACTCTTATGAAAATCTGTTCAAGGACAGAAGCGGGATGCTCTAAAAGAAGACTATAGCTACAGTTAAAATCTGTTCAAGGGTACCATTATGGTTTGTGGAAAGAAAAGGAAGAGCTAGAGGATTAGAATCTTTATACTGTGGAGTGTGGACACAAACGATTGCACTAGCTAGTAGATCAGTAGTGACAAAAATGAATGTAATTCCTTTATGAAGCTTTGGCCTTGTTTCAAAATCTCGTCTGTTGAAATATAGTGGAAGTTATTTCCTTCTCTTTGTACTTTTAGTTTCTTATAAATGCTACTATCATGTCTTTTAACATCTTATGCTTTATGTAATTATGGATGGATGGAAAAGTAATAGGGATATTAATTTGTGCTTTAATTATGCTTTTTCTTTATGCTTTGAGTATAGTATATATGTTTCCTTGTGTCCTTCGAACACTTGCTTTTTAACCAAATTGTGGAATTTTACTGGTGCTTTGTTAATAGATTAATAATTGGTTATCTTTGTGCTAAATTATACCTTTGTTGATTTATACTTATTTTATGTTTTGATTTGGTCTTTTTTACTTGCTCCCAATTTTGCAAAATAATATAGACCATATTGATATAATTTTTATAATATATAAGAGGCCACTTCGAAAAAAAAGGTAGGAAGTATTATGTAATCTTTACAGGTTCGGCTATTAGGGCATACATGTCGTGCTACTGCACAGGGTCTCAATCTAATACTATTTTTCTAGATGCCCCCAAATAAAAATTAGTATAGATTGGTCTTTTGTGGTTCTAAAAAAGTTTGGTGATTTGTTTGATAAAAGTATAAAAGATTGGTCTTTTGTGGTTCTAAAATTTGTTGAAGGGACATCGGTAAATCTTTGAGGTAAAATTAGAAAGTTGATATATATATTATATAGTGTCAGAGAATTCGAAAGACAGCAACAATTCAAGTTACCTACATGGTTTTGTAAGTGGTCAACATTTCAGAAATTGAGAGATCAAAATTATTAGAAGAAATAGAAGACCATAATTGTTGAACAATGATAATAAGAAGACCAAAAGTTTACTTAAACAGTTTCATTATAAAGATTAACTTACATGACGAATACATGATAATCCACTATTTTAATGTGAGATTAATTAGGACATATATATTTTTCATCTGAGTGAGTTTTGTACAAATATAATATTAATTAAATTGCATAATTATGAGTCTAACTTATAATAATACTTATGATACTAAATAAATAAATAGAGAGAATAGTAAATTCTCCAACAATAAAAATGATTAAGAGTTGATAGTGGAGACGAACAATAAAAAGGAAATTAAAGTAGAAAGCATGAATCACCCAAACATATTAAAAGGCCATACATACATATAGTAAAAGCTTGCGTTAAAACACCACCAGCAAACATATTAAAAGGCCATACATACATATAGTAAAAGCTTGCGTTAAAACACCACCAGCAAACATATTAAAAGGCCATACATACATATAATAATAAAGCATAACCAAATAGGTAGGGAAATCAATTGACATAGTAACGATGTGGTACTGAATCTTTGGCCAGAAGTGGGAGGCAGCTTGCAGGGGGATCATCGAACTCCTCCAGATCGAAAGAAGTCAAGTTTCTGCTAGCGATGTCAGCCAGTTTATCTGCAACCTTGTTTGCAAGTTTTCCATCGATTGCAGCCAACGTGGCTTGCCAGTGAACACTAGGACGAAGTAGTTCCCTTATTTCATGGATGTGAGGATCCTTAGAGTTGCTCCCATTATTCACCTTTTTAACTATCCCCTCATTATCTGACTCCACTTCCAATTTCCTCACGCCTAATTTCTCCTTAGCCCACTTCAAACCCCTTAATATTGCCTCTATCTCAGTTTCGTGACTACACGAATATTCCAACTTTTGAGCGAACCCCTTCACCCATCTTCCTGCATCGTTCCTTAAGACTCCACCGCAACCTGCTGATTGAATTTCGCGTAGAAGTGAACCGTCCACGTTTAGTTTATACCAACCAACCTTAGGTGTGGTCCACACAGCACCGCCGCCGCTGCTACCGCCGCCGCTGCTACCGCCGCCGCCGCTACCGCCGCTACCCCCGCCGCCGCTACCGCCGCCGCTGCTACCGCCGCCGCTGCTTTCAGCTTCTGGTTGTTTTAGGTCACTGTATAAGCCGCCGGCTACCACAACTGTTGCGGCGGCACCGGCTACAACAGCGGCTGCACCGGCTACTTTCCAAAACGTTGACGCCCACCCTCCACCACCACCTTCACCTTCCTTCTCATCATTTCTCTTCCTTCCGCTCATTCTCTGTATACTGAATATATACTGCTTAGTTAATTAAATGATCTTCTTCACACTCACAAAGGCAAAGACCATTGCCCGTGATCAAGCATATATATTCAACTTTTTTCTTTCCCTACTTTTATAAAGTCTAGTCCATTCATTGCCTATAAAAAACATTACTTTACTTACACAATAATCGTACAATTATTATGGTAAAATATACTGTAAATCATCGAGTGTGAACTTTAATGCTCTTTGATAATGGACTCCATTCAATGATCAACTCACTTTTGTCGCTTTTTTAATATGGATAGACGAATCACCTTTTTTATACAATTATGGTTGTGAAATGATCTTCTTGATCACCATCCCTATGGCGTGATCAAGCATATATATATTCAACTTCTGTTTTTCTTTCCTTTCTTTTAGAAAGTCTATTTAGTCCTTCATTGCTTTTAAAAAAAACATTACTTTACTTGAACACACTCCACTAATTAAAAGAGTCGTACAATTATTATGGTAAAATAAATTGTGGACCAGGATTCTCTCCAGTCAAGGATCTCTCCAGTCATTCCAGTCGATGTAATTTTCTCTATTGGATCTCTATAATACCTAATCTCAATCCTTAAATTATTTCATTTTAAAAAAAATTAAAAAAAATACAAGAAGAGAGAGATAGAGAGAGCTGATCGGAGGGGATCCTCATCCATAAACTGTAATCATTGAGTAAATTGTAAATGCTCTTCATAATAATGGACTCCATTCAATGATCAACTTACCTTTCTCGCTTTTTAATGTGGATAAAGGAATCACTTTTCTGAGTCATAAAAAAAAAGTAATCACTTTTCTGAGTCAAAAAAAAAGGAATCACTTTTCTTTTTATAATAAAAATAAAATAAAAATAAAAATACTATAAATATAAAATAAGGACCACTATTATGAAGATCATTTACAAAGGTATATAATGTCATCCACCTTTTTTGTTAGGTATTCCCTAACAAAAATTTAAAAAGTCTTACAAAAATAAAATTTAATAAAGTAACGATGGCTAATGTTTGAAATATCAATATTAACAAACTCAAAAACTACTACTCCCTCTGTTTCATAATACATGTCGTATTTATCTTTTTTTCAAATTTGCACATGCCAAGAAGATTAATAAATTATGTTGCATTTGATAGAAATATTTATCTTTTTCTTAAAATACCTTTAACTATTTGTTATTTTACTCAACATATTTCTCTCACTGCAATAAATAGTAAAGAGTATATTAACATATCGATAGTTAATGTTGCATTGGACTTTGAAAACGACAAGTAAAATGAAACAAAATAATCCTTTAAAAATGACATGTATTGTGAAACAGAGGTATATTTATTGCTTCTAGCAAACTCAAGCTTAGACACTAGAATTGATTTTAACCCATTCGGTTACGGGGGGTCGAACAATGCGCGATTTTTGAAAAAAAAATGGCAGAAAGAAGCATTATCAGAAACAAAAATGTAAAATTGTTGCTAGCTAGGGATGATACCTTACACTAATTTCCAATGTTGAGTAGTTGAATCGAGAGAGAATAATGAAGGCGGGGAGGGTAGGGTTTGGAGTGGAGAGAGGGGAGGTTTGGGGTGTTTGAGAGAGTGTGTTGGTTTGGAGGAGAAGAAGAGGGAGGGAGGAGGATAGGAGGAATATTAAATGTGTGTGAGGTTATTTTAGTAAATGTGTAGGGTGAGGGGGTGTGTAGTGAGTAGGAGGAGGAGTGGGAAATGCAATGGCTTAAAAACTACAAAAGGCTGCAAGCCAACCCAAAACTAAGGACTTGGAGGTCTACTGAGCTACTACAACACAGGCCCAAATACGAGTAAATCGCCCAAAAAACAAAAACAGTACAACAAAAGGCCAGACACAAAAGATGTAAGGTTTTTTTTGTACCCCCACCCAATACCCATATACCCCCACCAAATAGTGAATTCCCAAAATGCCGTTTAAAAAACCTTTTTATTTGACAAAATTACACGAATCGTATATATCTCTTTTTGGACATATATACGATGTGCAATATTCTTTAGGCATCGTATATATGTTCGTTGTGCGTATATACGATTGATGTGTTTTAAGTCAATCGTATATACGCACAACGAACATATATACGATGCGTTTAAAAATGCACATGGTATATATGTCCCACCAAGGGTATATACGATGGGCTTTGTATTTGTTAACGGTTGTGTTTTCATCAACGGTTTTAATTTGAAGCCTCGTGATTTGATTAACATCAACGATGTAGATATCTTGGATAAAATAAACGCGTATAATTACAAAAACACGATATAGTAATAGATACACGTGTAATACAAAAAAGGTGTGAATCTATAAGTCGTCAATAGAATCATCGGCTAAATCGACACATCTAGGCGCATCACCGGGAGTGGGACGATGCACTGAAGGACACAAAGACTACCAGAGGGTAAAACGACCGGCATACGGATCCAACCATGACTCTGACTCTGATGAGTAGTGTTGGTACCACTGCGGGGCAATAGGAGGCAACGGACAGGTGGGAGAGATCGAAAGATGCAACCAGTGTAGAAAATATCTACAAAATGTATAATTTATTAAGTACTTAAGTAATTTAATACTATTTACCAAACTTGATTTATTAGAGTAAAAAATATACTGTATCGGTGGTAAACGCCGCTGTAGTATCGATATCAACAGGAGCCAACTGAGAGTTGGCATCTGCAGTAGGCGGGTCAATATCTGTTCCAACAAAACAGATATCTGTTTCATTAAAAAAAAAAAAACCAATCGTATATACCTCGTCAACAATGTATATACGATGAGTAATTTTTTAACATCGTATATACATGGCCCAGATATATACGATTAGATCTTCATAGTCCACTCGTATATAACCTATATACGATGGGAAGTCAACGAAGCATTTAATAAAGCAATCGTATTTACATCTCGAAGGACATATAAGCGATGCACACTTTTTCAGGTCAACGTTCATTATTTAAAGCAATCGTATATACATTCCATTGAGGTATATACGATAGAAGATTAAGTGGGTCCCAGTCAGAGTGAATTCAATACAAGTCAAAATAGTGATTTATGGCAGGGGTATTCTGGGAATAACGTAAAATGGTGGGGTGGGAGGGTATGGGGTGGGGGTATAAAAAAACTCACCCAAGATGTAATCACACAAATTTTTGATAAAGAATTAGCAAAATATTAGTGCATATGCACGGTAACATTTTTCTATTGTCCATTTTTTTATAAAACAAAAAAAAAATGTGTCTCGTGTTTTTTATGTATCAATAACAATTATTGTCTTTTTTTATATTTCTATGCGACAAATATTCATTCTGTACTTTTTTATGTATTAATGACCAATATTTATAGCATGTTTTTTATATATTTACTAGTAGTTCAAATAGACATTAAGTCTTCTCACTTTTTTTAGAGACTAAAAGTAATTTTTTTGGTTATCGTGGCATTATTCATTTTGTGTTTTTTATATATTTACTAGTAGGATCACACTGGATTGTGTTTTCGAAATCTCTATGTCTTTAGACTTTTTTTTTACACCCCCCTCATTATCACTCTCACCCCTATAAATACCGTTTCGGACAAAAATGCCCCCAGCAATAGTGAAAATTTCGAAATTACCTTAGACTGAGGTAATTCCGGAAAACCACAAACCTCCTACCGGATTTACGTGGTTTTTACGATATTTGCGGAAAAAAAATAAAATTAATTAAAAACAAATTAAAATTAATTAAAGACGCGTTTTTGATGACGAAACGAAATAATACATGAATAGGACTCCGCATCTGAAATATGTCAAAACGGTTCATCATTACTCAAACGTCATCGTTGTTCTTCACATCCATGGTGGACCACTGAACACGATTATTATCGCCCATAGTGGGGTAGCGATAAATGATCCAGGTGACTTCTTGCTCGTCACCCTCCAAACACACCTTCGTTGTTATTTTTTCTTTCAGAGCTTCAAAGGTGATGTCGTCGTTAAGCCTGCATAAAATGGGGTTTGGACTCTCGAAATGGACACCATTTTCTCTGTTTGTGATTGTGCCCTGATTGACGTATTGTTATTTAAATCGTAAATCGTTCGTATCGTATTTTAAAAATAAAACGCGTGTAAATCTTAATTTAATATACAAACTTTAAAAAAATATTAAAAATTTCGGAATTACCTTTTTTGAACTGGATTTACCTTTTTTGAACTGAATTTACCTTTTTTAGAGGTAATTCCGAAATTTTTTATTATTTTTTTTTTTAAAAAAAAAACAGGGGTATTTTTGGGTTTAATGGGGTTATGGGGGTGAAGGAGAGAAGGAGGGGGGTGCGAAAAAAAAACCATGTCTTTAATGGGGCTTTATTGGGGAAATAAGGTTGGTGTCTCTTGAATTGTTCTAACTCTCTCATAGCTACATTGTATAAAGCTAACTTTTACCCTAGGGGTGATTTCATGTAGGGATGGCAAAATGGGTCGGGCCGGGCCGGTCCCTTTTGCCTTCGGCCCACAAAAAACGGGGCGGGGCGAGTTGGCCTGCAAAAAAATGCGAGTTTAAAAGATCGCCCTACCCCGCTAAGTGATGGGTTTGTGGGTTGGCGATCCGCCCACTTTGATTTTTTTTTCAATGTTTTTGAACAAAAAACTTATATGTTTTTAACATTTCAATTTCAATAAGATTTTTCACCTTCTTTTTAAAATAGATTTTTTATAAAGCATTTTTAACAAATTTTTACTTTAAAAACTCTTGATATATTCAAAATAAAAGTATAAAACAATAATAACATTGGAATTACTAGGATTAACTATATAGCAACTAAAAGTATAAAACAATAATATCATTGGAATTACTAGGATTAACCATTAAGAAATGTCACCTAGAAGGCTAGAACAATCAACCAAAAGGTCCAAATCCATAATTCGATCTTAAAGCAACCAAAATAAGTATTTTGATTGCTTGATAACTAGGGATTAACCATCAAGCAACCAAAATAAATATTTTTAAGAACCAAAAAACCATAATAAGTACAACCTCAAAGTCTAGAGATTCAAATTACATAATTTTGGCTAACAAAACATAACATTGTCTAACAAAACAAGAGTGAAACATCTAAATTCTAATCTTCAATGTCAATAACATTAGATGCACACTTAGAACCACTTGGACCCTCTTTTTCATCTTCATTGTCATCATCATTTCCATCTACATCATAAAACAATGAAATAAATATGGTTGGTAGAATATATATATATATATATATATATATATATATATATATATATATATATATATATATATATAAAAAATAATTAACCATATATTCACGTTAAATAAATTACCATCATCAAAGGCATGAATCCAATTATGAGAACATATCAATGCTTTCACATTTTCGGACAATAGGCGATTTCTATACTTGTTAAGCACTCTAGAACCAATGCTAAAAGAAGATTCTGATGCAACGGTGGTAATAGGAATGCTTAATAAGTTTCGAGCCATTATTGAAAGTTCCGAAAATCTTTGTCTAGTGTTCTTCCACCATTGTAATACATCCAAATGTTCCGAGTAATCAAGACTCAACACCGGCTCTTCCAAATACATGTCAAGTTGACTTTGTCCAGCTTTTAGAGCGACACATTGTTCTCTAGCCACTCTAATTTCCTAAAATAATGACAAAGACAATAATAACATAAAAACCAAAAATATAATGAAACCAGAATATTTATGTTGAATATTATAAAAGCCAGATTGATACTTTATGTTGAATATTTCATATCTGTAACTATTTGCAAAATTGCAGTTTAATACTATAAATCATAATACTATAAGTTACTATAATTAAACCAAAAAATTAACTTACATCAAATAGGCTTGGCTCGGTTGAAACGATAGGAGTCTTTGAAGCATTGGAAGAAAAAGGAATGGAATATTCTGAAAAGAGCTTGTACAATTTTTTCTTTATGTTGTCCAACTTCAACTCCCAAGTTAATGGATCAATCACTTTATAGCAATAACCCAATGTGTCCAACTTTATTCTTGGATCTAATACAGCCCCAAGTATAAGAACAACACTATATTCATCCCAATACTTCTCAAATTTCACAATCATCATTTCAGCCATGCTTTTGATAACTTCATCTACATCTTCTTTGTTGTCTATTAAAAGACGTTGAATTTTCCAAATTTGCAAAAAGTACAAGTTGGAAGTGGGATAGCTTGTGTCGGACATCAATGTGGTAATGTCATAAAATGGCGCCAAGAACTTGCACATTTTTTGAAGTCTTGCCCACTCTTCCTTTGAAGGATTACATGTGTAATTTGAATCATAACAATGAAGGTTTTCAAAAATGCACATTGGTATTTAAGAGCACTTTTAAGCATCAAATAAGTGGAGTTCCATCTTGTAGGCACATCTTTAGCCAACCCACTAATTGATACATCAATGTTGCCAACTGATGTATTCAGTCATCAATTATTCAGTCATATTTTTTATGATTCAAAATTAAA